>JAEQBH010006164.1:0-370199 GCA_016808115.1 Tetrastigma voinierianum
CTTGTCCTTCATTGGACTGCATCGCAGCTTCTCCTTCATTGGACTGTCACGGCTTCTCAACTTAAGATTCATGCCGTCTCTCCCACTTAGATCCGTCGAATCAATAGTTTCTCATCGGACAACAGAATTTGAAGAAGGTTTCGTCGAGGCGAGCTATGACGAACGAGAACGGATGGGGTTTGTTTTTAGTTGACTTACAGGGGCCCGCGATTTTAGGTCTTTGAAGGGCAGGGTGGCACAGTGTCGTCCACGCATGTTATGACACACGGATGGATACGGCCCCAATGGGGAAATAAATGGTGAATGAGATTAGAGTTATGTGAGGATAAGGTACATAAATACAACATTAAATTTATAGTTGTATGTTCAATTTAGCCTCAAAGGTTTTTTTTTTTTTGTCCCAACTTTAGTGATTTATCTCATCTATACCCATGTCATCACGATCTTGCATACATAAACAAATAAGAACTATTCATATGATGCTCTATGTCAACGATGTTTAAAAGCTCGTTTATCCATGTGTGCCAGATCATGTTGGTAGGGGTATGAATGAGGTACGATACTAAATATTGGGAGCACTTATGGATTGAAAAAAAACTCAATATCTAAATTGGACTTATGGCTATAAGTTATGGGTATTTATGCATATTTTCCTGAGTTATGTGCTAACATAACCTATTTTTTTAAACAAATATTGATTTTAGCTATGTTCAATTTGGGCTCCCCATCAAATGCCATATAGGAAAAATATTCTCATTTTGATATAAAATATCATTTTTTAAACTAAAGGCACAGTTCTAACTGCGACTTTGATTCAAATATGAAGCCACATTTACAAACTGTGATTTTAACAATGGCATTCTTATATGGCATGGGGAGGCTAAATTAAATATAAGTTCGTAGGATGGACTAAAATCAATATTTGTTTAAAAAATGAAAACAGGTTACTTTGATACATAACTCATGAAATTAATTAAGAGACGAATTATGCTTTAAGGCTTTATAGGCCTCATATTTTATAAAAAAATACACATAAAAGCATCATAATTAAGTCCAAAACCTAGTCCATCATGCCTAACTAATGTGACATAGTGATAGAGTGTTCAAAGTTTCAAATAGATAGAATAAAGAGGAGGAATCCCGTGTTTGAGTACAACAGTGGGAACAATTTACTATATTATAACTAAAGTGCTTAATTATAAAAAAAAAGTCAAAAACCTATAAAACTAAGTAAAATTAATAATATTCCTCAAAAAAAAGTAAAATCAATAATAAGGATATAAAAATTTTAAAATATCAAAACTACCCTCGCACTCTCTCTGTTACCCATGGTTCCCCACACACCTCACAACTTCCCAACAACCCTTCTCACCCATCAAGCTTTTCCCTTTTTCTTTTTCTTTTTTTCCCACATCACCGACAATCGGTATTAAGCTATGATTTGTAGCTTTTTTTTATTTATTTTTATCATGAGCTATTTAGCCCATAATTTGTTTAGCTTTAATCAACTACTGCCTTAAGTAGTATAAGAGCCTATTAAGGTGAATCGGGCTATCATTTCCTCCAATAAGGTTAATCAAGCAAGGTCTTAGGGTTTTTTTTATATAGAAATCACAGTTTTTTAATTAATTTTATTAGATAATATATTTTTTTTATACAAAAATGGAATTATAAGATAATTAATATCTTATTTTTACTTATTTTAAAATTTTACTTAATTAAATTTTTTTTAATCCATTTATAGCTTAATTTTTTTTTAAAACTATGATCATTTATTTTTTATTAAGTTTTTAGTTTAATATCATGCATAATTAAAATGTATGAGAATAAGCTAGTTTTAATACAATGACTATATTTATTTATGATAATTAATATGTTAATGAATATTTAAAAAATATATTTTAATGAATAGTAGATACTAATATTTTAACCAATTTTAATATATATATATATATATATATATATATATATATATATATATATATATATATATAATAATCAATAATATATAACTCTAAGCAGGGATGTAAAATTGGATGGAGTTTTTAGGATACCCGCCAATTCCGTACCTAATGGAACGGGGAGGAGAAAATTTGGGTTTGGGAGTATATTTTCAAACCTAGTTCAGGTTCGGGCGGGTTTGGGTTTGGTATCTGTAATACCTGACCCGACCCGCTTTCTTTAATTTCCACCCAAATTTCAATCTCCTTTAGTCGGTTACTTATTCTTCCTTGCCGCTTTCAATCTTCGCACATCTTGTCTCTTCTTTTTCACCACTGTCGTTCAAAAAGCTGCTACTCCCAAGTCTACGGCGGCCATTCACCATTGTTTTACTTCTCTGTCAAGTTTTTTAGCGTTTTCGTTTCTGCTTTATGTTTTGAGAAATTTCGGTGAAAATCAAACATTGGAATCTGCGTTCATGGGATCTCTCGTTTTCTTCTAAGAATCTGGGTTTTAAATCACTCGTTTCAGTTTTTTTCTTTTCTTCTCCCACGTTATCTGGTTCACGAAAATGTTGAGCAACCAGCGCCTCACCATTAGCCCGGTTCGTTTTGGTGCTTGACACAGATAGGTTGACACGAAATAGGTTGGTGGCGGTTTACCGACTCTCGCTGCATTCCGCGACCATGTACGCATCCGTTATCACGTCCGCGTTTTGGATGATATAGCATTCACTTCAGGGAATGGTTCAGATCAAGTTGGACAAGAATAATAATTTCTCATCAAGAGTTCATTATTTTGTTTAGCAATAAAAAGACATTATATCAATTAAGAGTATTTTTTAAATCTACGCTCATCTACGCTCTGCAAGGCACATTGGATCGTGAAATGTAGTGGTGCTTTCTCTAACATGTCTTATTAAGCGACTTTTCCATGCAAAGCTTATTTGGGTGATTTAAATATCTGAGGATTATAAATGTAACTATTTTGAAATCTTTGCAACATCAATTACATCAGTCATATCGAGCTTTTTGGGAGAATCTTGAGTTTTCGATGGTCATATCTTCCCTTCAATTCATTCCATAGAGTGAGAGGATCCTTTACTGTAAGGTATTCACTTTTTAAATCTCATGGGTAGATCTTGAAGGAAAATCATGACTTTGCTGCGATTAACGTAGGGATCTTGATTTATTTCTTTGATAGCGACTCAGATTCATGGTCAAGTATATTTCAACATCGAGGATCAAGATAGGTAGTTCTTTACAATGCGCCAAGTCTTTATAAACTCGAGGATTTTGTAATATTAGGCATTGCCAACAAATTTTGATATATGATAGATATTAGAATTGATTTTGACACACAAAAAATACTAGATTTTGGCCTAATAAAACTAAATATAGTTACAGATATGCAAATAAAAATAACTTCAAGGTAGGGTTAGGGAATTACCTTTAGAGCAAACTCGTGCTAATAGCATGTGCATAATGTATAAGATATTATAAAATACAAAGTAAATTGATCTAATGAAAATATATTATTCTCCCTTTGAAAATATATAAGAATGTGAAGAGAGGAAAGGTAAAAGAGAGAGGGAGATAGAGAGAGAAAAAGAGAATAAAGAGAACTTTCTCATTGGATATCTTATAAGAGTCATTACTCATCAGTGAATGGAGATCAATAAATTGTCTTAATGGACATCAAAACATCAAAGGTCTCATTAAGCGCATCAAATGTTTCATTTATAACATGTTATTATATTACGCAATTTTATTTTTTGAAAATATTATATTCGAGTAAACTATTCACTTTGTATTATGACATAGTATTTTGTTTCTCAATGAGACTGAACCTTGATCATCCCCCCTTCCACAGGTTTCTTGTTTCTGTCAACGGCCCATGTCATTCACTATTTTTAATTTCAATTAAAAAAATAATTACAAAAACTTTTGAAATTTTAACTTTACTACTTTTAATACTTTTAGAAATAAATGTATATATATGTATATATATATATATATATATATATATAATTCAAATTAGTTAAAATATTAGTATCTATTGATTCATCAAAATATTAATCATCATAAATAAATATATTATTTTATTAAAAACTAATTTATTCTCATGCATTAGTATGTATGATATTAAAATAAAAACCTAATAAAAAATTAAATCATCATAGTTTAAAAAATAAAATTTAAACTAAAAGGATTATTAATATGAGAATTATATTAAGATATGAAATATTGAGTGGTACCCCCACTTTTCATCCCAAACTTCAAACAAATTTCCTTCCTATATATTAACATAATTCCTCCAAAAAATAAAATCATAATATAAAAATTGTAAATATTATAAATGAGGTTACTACGAATAAATATAGTTTGTTACCACCTGTTCTCTTATCATCTTTCGAGTCAAGTCAAGTCAACCCACCCTCTCTTCCTTCCACCTTCCGTTTCACAAATCTAAAACAAATGGGGAAACGTTGGCGTTTGACATTCTTAGGAGTTTCGATGCACTGAATTCGGAAATTCTCTTCGGTTTCCATTTCTTCGATCATCAGGTTTTCTCTTTCTCTTCCATGAAGGAATTGATGTTTTCTCCTCCAAGTAACAGTAGTTTGTCTGATTTTTCTTGGGGTGGCTTTTTTTATTTCGCTTGCAGCGTGAATGGGTGTAGAAAAGATCGAAACCGTTGGTTTAAAGGCTCTGTTTTGTCGAGTCATTGCTTTCTCAACTCATCTGAGGTTCATAGCCACCATATACGTGTGAATAGATATTACTGCTGGGTTGAGGCCTCTTTGGATTAGAAAACTTCTGTTTTAAATTTCTCCCATTAGTTCAGATTTCATTAGATTTTATTAGGTCTTTAATTTATTTAGTTTTTAGTTATCAAACTACACTATTTCCTTGTTCCTTTAGGTTGTCAGAAAATGTTAGGAAAAGAAAATTAAAAGGAAAAATGGAAGCAAAAAAAAGGTAAGAAAAGTAATAAATTTTTTTTATAATTTGTTCCTTTCCACGATTTTAATAATTTTTCTGTTATTTCATATTTTATAAGAATATAAGAATATAAAAAATATCTATTATGTCTAACTCATTTGATAGAGTGCTCAACAATTCAAAAAGGGAAAGCATAGGAAAGGAAGGGGTCACAGACTCTCGGGTTCGGGATAGTTTACTACACTGTAACTAAAGTGTTTAGTGTATATATATATATATATATATATATATATATATATATACTATATATATATATATATATATATATATATATATATATATATTAACAAATAAATAGCACAATAAAAATAGAAAAACAAAAGAAATGAATACACGATTCTGTGGAAACCTTACAGGAAAAAAACCATTGGTAAAAGAGAAAGCTTCACTATGAATATAAGAGTTACAAAGTACAGCGGAATAGAAAATAAACTCTGCTACCACAACAAATCTCTATTTTTTTCTCAACTTTTTATTTTCACAAAAGTTGTATATAGGTCTTCGAGTCGGATATAAGCCCAAAACCAAATTCGAGTCACAAATCAACAATATATATATATATAGACCTTACGATTGAATAATCTAATGCAGATGTAAACATACTATTTTCCCTTTCCTTATTAAAAAAAAATCATTTCCCTTTTCCTTTCTTATTTTCCTCATTGATTTTTAAAGGAAAATATGGTAGGGAACTTAGCATTTTCTTGTATTTTCTTTCCGTTATATTTTTCCATGTTATTAAAACTTAGGAAAATATTTTGGAAATATTTGGTTAAAGACTTCAAATACCACTTACATTTGTGAATCTAACCTCATACAATGTTTTCTTGAAAAATAACTCATTTCCGACAAAATGTCTTTTCTATTTCATATATTTATATTGTCATAAAAAATGGATTATTTTGCAAGAAAACAAGGACATTTTATCAGAATAAAACAAATTCATGAAGGGTCAGATTTCAAATTTTGGGTTTTCAAAAGCTCATTTAATCAAATCACCTAATCATTTTTCATAGTATTTTTTAAACTATCATTTTTCAATAACCAATATAACGCTAGAAGTTACTAGTTTGATAAGAGTTAAATTATAAGAAATGTCTTTTTTGGCAAAATGTAGTAAAGCCCATGTCTTCCTCAGACTGAACTGAACCTCCTTCCCTATACCTATATTTTTTGAAACGTTGAACTCTCTACCACATGAGCTAGACATGATGAGCATAATAAATATCTTGTTGATTTTGGATGTTTGAGTAAACTATTGTTGTAGTTTTAGGAAGGAAATAAATTTTGTTCTTTTAGGCTATGTTTGTTTTTTTTTTTTTTTAATGTAGGATAATGCAAGGGAAAGAAAATATATAAGAAAAGTAGAGAAGAAAAAAAATGAAAGATAGTAAAAATGGAGTTGAGTCCATAAATTAATTTTATTTACTATTTTGAACTCATTTTATTATTTTACCTTATTTGTATAAAGATTAAATATTTTAAGAATGTATAACTCTTTAATTAATTTTAACTATATGTTTATATTGCCCATCATGTCTAGCTTATGTAGTAGAGGGCTCAACGTTTCATAAAGGCGGGACATTGAGAGGGGAGGGATCCTGGGTTCGAGTCCCAATGGGGATAAATTACTACATTGTAACTAAAGTGTTTAGTTGTTAGAAAAAAAATTTAGGATTTTTTATATGATAACTAAACATCATAAAATAATTTTTCTTAACATGTTTTACTTTTTCTTAGCACTTTCCAAAAATAATCTCAGTTTTTTATTTTTTTAATTTTTTTCAAAACCATATATTGTTAAGTCTCGTACATAGTTTTGACTTTGATTGTGGTTTCTAGGCCTTGCCAAGAATTGGAAGATTTGGGTTTAATTTTTTTAACAATTTTGCAAGATTTTTTGGATTGAAAAATGTGGTTTAATTGTTTCCATCGTTTCTAAATTTTCTTCTCCATGAGAAAGTTTTAAAATATCTTCTTCTTTCCTTCAGAATCTATATGATGTTTTCTATTATGTTAATTTAGTGATCTTTTCAGTTTAGGGATTCCTAGTCTTATATAAACTACTTGCATGTCTACCTTCTTTTTCTTAGTCTTTATTTTTTTGTCTTTGTCTAACATGCTATTTCCTATTTTTATATCTTTTTTATTGAGGTTATTTTTTTAATAGGTTTTAGATTTTTTTTTTTAATTTATTTTTCAAGTTCGTAATCTTTACATGCATGCTATATCTAAAGTTTTGATTATGTATACTTCTTTTTACATCTATTCACTTTGCATATCACATTGTAGTACTCGGTTTTAGATTTGATCCTAGTTCTCCCGCTCATTTAAGTAGTTCTAAATTTTTGGTTGATGTTCTGGATGGGGCATTCTTGCTAACAGAGAAATGGAAGCAGTGGCCGGTGCTTTGGCAGTTAAGGCATACGACGACGGAAGTAAAGTTGTAGGGTTCTTCCAAAAAAAGAATGATTATGTGAAGGATCTGAAGAAAACTATCATAAGTTGAAGTCGGAATTGGGCAAGCTCCAAGCAAGGAGAGATGACATAGAGGCAGAATTTAACAGAGACAAGAGAATGCAGGCCACCAGAGAATGCCAAGACTGGATTCTCAGGGTCAAGGAGATGGAAATACAAGTGAGTAAACTGGAAGAAAAGATATAATAGCAAGGGAAGCCGTCATGAAACCCACTAGCTGGACACTCACGATCAAAAACTCAGTGAACATGGCGAAGAAGAAGAGTGAAGAAGTTCGCCAGTCTATGGATGGACGGAATTTTTTGAAGAGGAATTAGTAGTTGCCAAATCAGTGAGGCCTGTTGAGAAAATTGGTGCACCAAACATAGAAGACAAGCAATCTCTTCAGGGGGCTTTCCGGAATACCCTGAATTATCTGAAGCGTGACAAAATAACAAGAATTGGAATCTGGGGAGCATTGGGGATTGGGAAAACCGCAATAATGCAGAACTTGAATGATAACGAAGAGATGGCTAAAATGTTTGATAAGATCATTTGGGTAACCGTGTTTATATCCAGTATCGAAAAGCTTCAAGAGGCAATCATACGGCGGCTAGAATTGAGTGTGGAAGGCACTTCCTCCACCACAGAGGAGAAAGCTCAGAGAATATCCGAAGAGTTAGAAGGAAAAAAGTGTTTGATTCTTTTGGACGAAGTTTGTCAAAAAATTGATCTACATGAAGTAATGGATTCGGACCTTGCAGAAGGACAGCAAGGTAGTGTTGGCCAGCCGATCTCGTGGCATTTGTTATGACATGGATGCTGATGAGCTGATCAAGGTGAAAAATTTGTCTTATGATGATGCTTGGAACATGTTTCAGAAAACCATGGGTGGCACCATTCTTCCTCAATAAAAAGAATAGCAAGTTGGTGACTAATGAGTGTGGAGGATTTGCCTGTGATGAGACAGAGTAGCAAGAACCTTAAAAGAATGGGAAAATGAAGTACTGTGGGATCAGGGGGATTAGAGCGATTACAGAGATGGGATAGTATCAAAGTGGAAGGCATAGAGGAAGTGCTTGAGTTTTTGAAGCTTTGTTACCATGATTTAGATGAAATTAAAAAGGGTTGTTTCTTGTACAGCGCATTGTATCCTGAAGAATGTGAGATTTGTGTAGATTACTTGATGGAATGTTGGAGAGCCGAAGGTTTTATGGATTACAGATATGAGATTAAAGATGCACGTGGTGAAGGGCATGAGATCTTGAAAGAACTCACTGATCTCTCGCTGCTCGAGAGAACCAACCGGATCAAATTTGTTAAGATGAACAAAGTGCTTCGAAAAATGGCGCTCAAAATGTCATCACAAAGGAATGATTTCAAGCTGTTGGTGAAGCCACAAGAGGGACTGAACGATTTCCCAAAGAGGGAAGAATGGGAACAGGCGACTGAATCTCTCATGGATAACCAACTACAAGCTTTGCCAGATACTTTAGACTGTTGCAATCTTTTAACAGCAATTGCTTCAAGGAATATGTTCCTCACTGTGACTATTCCTGAGTCCTTTTGCCTCTATGCAGAGTCTACGAGTTCTGGATTTGCTGCAGCTGCAATTGAATCCTGCCTTCATCTTTATCAACTCGATCCGCCTTCGAGGCTCTATTTAAATTCTTGTAACCATCTAAGAAAATTTCAATTTAATATAAACACTTGTGAAACTTGAGGGCTATAGACATTCGAGGCACGCAAATCAGTTTACTTGAAATTGGAAGTCTCTACATTAGGTGGTGTTTACAGATGTCATTATCCTAATTTTGGCATGAAAAATCCTGTTAGAGGGGAAATTTCAAATTTAGATTCGTTGGAAGAACCAGCACATTAGAGGTTCGTTCATTGATATGGTCAGGACAAGATTGTAGACAGTGTGAAGAAGAGGTGGCTGCCTGGGAAAAATTAACTTCTCTTGATTTTGCTTCCTGAAGTGGACTGTCTAGGCTTTTGTCTCTACAAACCAGTATGGAATAAAATTCATGCATGACATTTCAATTTGCCAATGATCCTTTCTATTGATTCAACCTGCCCTCAAATTCTTGAGTCTTAACATCAGCAACTACAGCTCAAATTGGTAAGTAGCAATGGTGTGAATCCCAGAATGTTGAAGCAGCTTATGGTAACCTATGCATTTGGACTCATTAACCACAGGGGAGTTTCAAGATTATCAGATTTGAACAAAATATGAACAGAATGTTAGTATGTTTGATTGAAGGATGCAATGAAATGGAAACCATCATCAATGGTGAAGGAATAACACAAGAAGTGCTAAAATGCTTGGAACATTTGTGCATCAACAATATACTGAACTTGAAAAGCATTTGTGAGACACCTGTTTATGCTGAAGTCTTGCTCAATAAAGAATCTAACGTTAAGCAGATGCAGAATTGAAGATATTCTCCAATGGCGCGGTTAGCAGCTCCTCAGTTGCAGCACTTGAGAGTTGAAGAATGTGGTCAAATTGAAGAATAATCATGGAATCTGAGACAATGGATTCAAGCCAATGCACTTCAAGCCTGAAGACTCCTAGTACTCCTTAATCTCCCGAACTAACAAGCATTTGGATCATTGATTCATTGGAGTGGCCTTCTCTACAAAGGATCAAAGTATCCACATGTGACAAGTTAAAGAGATTGCCTTTCAACAATGCCATTGCAACCAAATTTAGATTCATCGAAGGACATGAGTGATGGTGGGGAGAACTAGTCTGGGAAGACGACCCATTAAACAAAGATTACAGTCTCTTTGCATCTTTAACTAGCTTATTCCCATAACTCATTTGTAGTGCTAGCTAGTTGTAAAATGGTTGTTGTCTCATCCACAGGATTGTGTGGAGCATTCAAAACTTTTAAGCCTTGCTATTATGTATTGTATATCTTTAGGGTTGCTACTTTGGGTGGCTTGTTTCTTTTACTATTTGATTCCTTGGTTCTCTTAAGCTTATGATGTAAGATTTGATTGTAATATGGATGTTATATTTCTTGTATTAAATTCATTTGCTAAGTTGCCAATATAATTGTTATATCTGCATCGGATAGGAGATAAAACGACGTTATATAAGTATAAACTCATCGACCTAGTGACGCATTATTAAGCCTTAAGCACCCATGACCCATGAAATAATATCATATGATTGGGTGAAGTCATTCACAAATAGTATGGGTCGATCCATGTTCCACATGGATATGGATAAAACTTCTTTGTATTATATAAATATGAGCATTATTAACCTAGTAGGCAGGTTTTAAAACCGTGAGGCTCCTGGGTTAGAGCGAGACTGATATAATATGGTTGAGTCGGACCGTTATAATAATAATGAGTTCTATTTGAATGAACTAGGACTTAACATCTATATTGTTGCTCTCTGGACACAAATATTTGCTTTGACAATTTTAAAAATAGGCATTCATTTCATTTATATACATATGCGCTTTTTTCTCCACATTGCAGTTACCATATTTAGAGAGTCATGACCTTTACTGCCCTTGTTGCTTAGCTCAAGTGGTAATAAAAATGGTGGGATAGGATACCGGAGGCTTTAGGATTGATTTCTTGCAAGAATATAATACTTTAACCTGATATTCAAAGCGAATAGGTGTCCCAAAAACAAAGGAAACTAGTGTTTCATTCTATTGATTTGGGAATAATTGTAAATATGATATAAAAAATGTAAAATATATGGTTTAGTAGGATTTTATAGAAAATAAATTATCATTTGAGTATATGATGGTACTTAGGTTATGCAATAAACTATGATTACTACCTTGATATCCTAGGTACTACCATAATGAACAATGTCAAGGTAGTACCTACAACTTATTAAGGTTGTGCTTAAGTACTACCATACCTAAAACACAATTAAGGTATTGACCATGTATTTTACAGTTTTTATACTTTTGTATTATTCGCAAAAGTCACTTTACTTGTCAATAGATTGAATCAAAATCGACCTTCAAAGATACAATTATTTTATGTCCTTGTGGTACATTCTCGGTTTGTATGTGGATTAGTCTGGGCGTGATATGGGTTAAAGATGCATTTCGTATGTGCACGGGTCGCCTCAAAATACAGATTCTTGATAAATTTACAGATAATTAAATAAATAATTGTCAAAATATTTTAGATTGGAAAATATTTCCAATTCTATGATAGTTTTTGACATGTAAGCAATCAAGTGGAAATTCCTTTACAATGACATCATGTCTTAAAAACACGACTTTACAATTTTACATTGAAATCATGTCTTCAAAACAAGACTTTACAATCTTACATTGAAATTGTGTCTTAAAACGAGACTTCACAATTTTACATTGAAATCGTGTTTTCAAAACACGATTTCACAATTTTACATTAAAATCTTATATTCACAATTTTAAAAATTTACACTTAAATTGTTTCTTCAAAACACCATGTCATATTTTTACATTGAAATCAAGGATGAAAATATCGGTTTTGATGTATATATCGGTACTTGGGTTTTACGGATATATCGGAGATATATCGGTGAATATTTTTATATAAATATCGGTAATTAAAAATTATTCAAAATTAAGAATATATTTAAGTTACTTATCAAAATTATTTTGAAAGCATAGAGAATGATAATATCAATTAGATTTGATTTTTTTTTACATTCTTTTACTATATTTATTTTTATTAAAATATATTTAATTAAGAAATAAATTATTTTTATATAGTTGCACAAATATTTTATTCAATAGTTTTTTGAAATTTGGTAATTGTAATAACAACGTATAATAGAATACAATATTTTTATATATTTAGTTATTATAAATAATTAAAAATATTCATAAATTTATTAAAAAAAACTTTCATAAATTAGAAAGACAATATATTAAACATTTGCACTACATATTACATTGGCATGCTTGGCCTAGTGGATGGGAGGTTGGGATGCTATAGTTTAAAAGTAGGTTGGTAATCCTGGCTAAGTATTTTATGGAGTTTGACTACCAGTGAGCAGAGTGACCGATATATCGGGAAATATCAGAAAATCGGTAAATACACGAAATATCGCGATAATTGATCGACTATCGGATGGATGTATTATTAATAGACATTAACCGACCTGATATATCGACCAATATTTCTAATATTTTCAACACTAAATGAAATCGTATGCTCATGCGATTTATGATTTATAATTTACATTGAAATGCGTCTCTTTTAAACCACGATTTCACAATTTTACTATAATTTCTACATTGAAATCGTCTGCCAGAGCAGATTTCCACGTTTCCACACTGAAATCGTGTTTGAAGGCCGCAAGCATATGTGACCCTTTGTTGGCACTAAGTGCCATGAATTTAGAAATATTTATTTTTGTTCAATATTTGAAAAAGTATTTTTTCTAATTATGGTATTATTTGAAAAAGCTCCAAATTGAAACGGCTCTGACACTTATACTTCTTCTCACTAACAAACAGTCTGAACACTGCAACCTCGATCCTCCTGAATGGAGACGAAGGAGAGCAAAACCCATCAAGATTCCGACAGTGTTCCAAATTCCGATGGCCGGAATTCTCTCACTGAAACTGCATTTTCCGATTCCGATGCTTTGAAAGGGCAGCTTCTTCCCCAGATAGATTTGCAACGACCCTTGCATGAGTAAATTTTCCTTCCCTTTCCTGAACTTTTAATAAAATAAAATAAAAAATATTATTTCCTTGGAGCTTATCTGATCTTATATACATGCAACATATATAGTTTTTAATTATTAGGAAAAAGATAGAATCATAAGAAATTATTGATTTTTCTGTCAATTTTGAATACTTAGCAGGTAACTTTGCTTTTATGAAAGTTCTTGTCGATTTTTTATTTGACTTCTAAATCAACTGCAATATTGATATTCTGAACATGAAAGGGTGGGGCTTCGTGCTACTGACTCTGATATTCTAATTTGCTGTATTCTCAAAATATATTGTTTATCTAAATTTTTAGTGGCAATCTAATCTATGGCTCCTTTTGAAACCCGGAAAGTACAAAGGAAAAGTTAAAGAAAAGAAAATTTTAAATGTGACCTAGAAAACAAAAAGATCAAAACACCCTCATGATTTAAAAATAACTGTCTTTCTTTCAACTCTCAATCACTTGTTACAAAAACAAAACCACCTCTGATGAGAACCCATCCAATTTTTCATGAATACTATTCTAATCCATGTCACTTGGAAGGAACAACTACAACTTCAAGAATCCCTCTCATCCAGCTGCACATATTTTGCATTTTTACTACACACGCATGGTCTTCGTATAAGAGCTGAACTATTAATATTCCTTCCGAATCAGGAACAAATGTTGGAAATTGAACAGGAAGAAAGAAGAAGAACACAAAGGCTGGATTTTGAATGTTTTGGAGGTAACTCAAAAGGTAAGAGAGAACGGAAGGCATCTTCCATGGACAAGGGAATATGGGAACATTATATTAAAATTGATCGTCTCTTTTCAACTAAACAAAATGGAAAGAATGTAGCTTTTGAATACTGGATTCCAAAAGCATACAAAGAGATCCACATCCTTAATTTAATAAAAAGATTAGAAAAGCAAGGTTTGATGACAGAATCATTAATTTCTGCAAGGTTTCAGGTTCCTTTCTCCCTAGCCAAGCCCAAGCATGAAGTGAAGTAACTAAACAAACAACAATCAATAAGACAATAAGCAGCTGTTTGGAAAATAACATCCTGGGAGCTTGAATGAAATACGATGGAAATCTGAGAGGGGTGACTTTATGAAGGATGCCGCTGTATTGTCCCTCTCAGCTAAAAGGAGCAGCTGATAAGAACTTAAGCTTAGCTAGTAGTACTGCATATGTAAAGCTACGCCGCCACTTGCTTTTGCTTTGAGCTTGTTCCAGCCTCAAATTCAATTGAAGGGACCCTCAGGGAGTCACCAGGACCTGTTTGTCATAGACAAATAACCGAGAAACATACCAAGTATAAGACCCACATGGATTAAAACACAGCATTAGAAACTTGGACACATCTAAGACATATAATAAAAATGTTGGAAAACTTTCCCTATCGAAATTGATATGATATTATCCACTTTGGGCCTAAGTCCTCATGGTTTTGTTTTTAAGCTTTTCCCCCAAAAAGTCTTTATACCAATTAGATGTTATCCATGCTTATATACTTAAAATTAGCCTTCCCATTTCCAATCGATGTGAGACATTGTGAGACTTTAGGTTCACACCCAACAATAAAAATATTGTTTGGGCAACCCAAACAGTGCCTGCCCATCCATGTTTTGGGGCATGGGTGTGTGGAGATCATTCACCTTTAGGGAGAGATCAAATATATGATAGGGAAGTTAATGTAGCAGCTGTGAGTAAGATAGATCAAAATGAGAAAATAAATAACCTGACTGTTGAGAGGGCTCTGTTTTTTGCTTCTGAGCTTGAAGTAGATCATTGATTTCTACTAGCTGTGTCCTCAAATCTGTGTACCTTTCAATTGGAAAAAGATATCATGAATTTGGTGGCTGAAACAGTTCTGATGCATACCACTTCAATCCATTCCACCAGTCTGCCTCTCCTGTTATCACCTTCAATTTACAACTGCTCACTTCCTCCAGGTGGAGAATTTTGAGGTTCGGGCAATCATAGAAGCTTAGCCACTCTAATTCTGGTGCAATTGCTAAAGCATCAGAGATACTGGCCAATTTAGGCATGTAATGAAGTGATAACCTCTTCAACTTTGGGAGATACCATTCCTGTAGCGGCCCTACACCTTCAGCAAGAACTTCTTGAGTCACTATGCTGTTGATTTCAGGGCAATCTTCAACCACGAGCTCCTCTAAGCTGTTGAGTTCTATGAGAAGACTGAAAGTAAAAATTGTATCCAACTTAGGGCCAGGTATGCAATGCCAAAACTTTTAATTGGACAGCGAAGGCATCCTGACTTGATTGCCCTTTCAGATCTCCTTAAATTCTTCATATAATGAAGTTCCAAGTACACTAGTGATGGAAACACACCATTTCTATCATTGTCTACATCTAGAATAGTTTGAATCTCATCACATTCACTTAACACACAAAATTTTAGATTCTTCGTATTTTCGATTCCAAATTCAGATAAACTAGTAACTGTCAAATGGCGATCTAGGAACAATGCAGTAGCCTGTTGAAGCACCACCTTAATTCCAGTTGGGGTGCCTTCACCATTCAAATACTTCAAGCATGTTTCTTGTTCTTCAAACCTAATTGCAGATTCATGTGATAGACGAGATATTATGCGCTTCTGATGTCTGCCAACAATAAATCTAAACCTCATGCATGATAGGTTTAGGGATGATCACTACATCCTGATCATTTAAAGTAAAACTTCTGGCAAGTGAAGTTTAAGAAAAAGCAACCTTTTTAAGCAACAAACTTCCTTTACAATATATTTCAAGGCAGCATTCCATCTCTCATCCTCAGGATTCACATCTATGCTTAATTGTTTCAATTGAAGCAGATTGGATATGACGTTCTGAGGTATGATTGTATTTGAATGGTTATCTTTTCTACAGTGGCTGGTTTGAGCACAAAATGACAGTTTCAAGCGCGTCAAATTTGTCAGTTTCCCAACAGCAGCTGGTAAATTTATGATATCAGTCCCTTCAAGATCAAGTACCTCAAGATGACAGAGTTCTCCAATTTCAGTCGGCAGCTCCATGAATAGCTCACAATTTCTTAAAAAGAATTTTCGGAGCTGAACCAACAAAAAGATGGTGGTAAAGACTTTTTTATTCTAGTTTCGGACAAGTGAAGGATTTGGAGTATGAGCGTGTTAGAAATGACAAATCTTCAGATAATTTCTTATTGAACAGTACCTCAGTTTAAGATTCAGATTATCTAACTAAATTATTATTATAAGGCATCAGTAGCCTCTGTGCTCATTTTCTGGTGCCTCAGCAGTCCTCTTCCATCTAGTTCAACAAGTAGTGTTGGATTCATTTCGGCTTTGTAAAACTGTATGCTCCTTGGTTTCATTTTGCGTGGGACTGACTCTCCATTATAAAGCTTTCCAACAAGTGGGCATCAACAAGATGTTGAACAATCTGTTCTCCTTTAGCAAGTGTTCCGATCAAGTCTTCTTTCATCCACCTTTCAAGCAAATCCACTTTGTCTGTTCCTTCCATCTCTAGGTAAAATGCACAATATTGTACGCATTCATTTGCAGCTGAACCTAAATGCCCCAGAATGAATATTAATGCATTAATCATAATTCTATCTTGGACATGTAATAATGTAGGTTGAAAGCCTATTACCGAAATGCATGCTACTTGAATGCGAACATTCATGACACCTTTAAGGCTCTTGCCATTAGAACAGTAGCTCGTAAATGGCCAGAGCATTGTCTTAACACATGTACAGCGAGTTTCTGGATAGTTGAAGAATGCAAAACTTCACCAACATTCCTGAAAAATAATTCCCATGATAATAGATGATGATTTCTCCTAATCTCCAGATCCATTGGCACCCCTGGATAAAATTGAAAGCTCGCCAAAACTATCTTTTGAGTGTTGTTTGAGTTCCACCAGCCATTCCCCAAGTGATGCAAATTTTCTATCCATGGATGGAAGTCGTCGAGAAGGATTAAGAAGTTTTGGCTTCTCAATAATTGCTCTGCTTCCTCTGTAAAATTTGAAAGCCAACTGTTCTATGATTCTACCCTCTATATCTTTAACTGTCGAACAAAACCTGACACATCCAACTCGAATGACAGAGACAAAATGTTGCCTTAATGGTGAAAGATTCTTCAGCCTGACCAGGAAGTTCTTATATCATTTTACTTCTGAAATTACAATCCTCTGAATTTCAGGAATTTGTATATATTGTGAAATTTGACGAATCATAAAATCATCAATACACCGATCCAGCATTGCTTCCGGGGGTGCTTGATACCCTGGAGACAACCCATTACACATATTCACAAGGATGTCTGATGGAACATGAACTTTGATGTCGTGGATTTGACGACTAAGCAATTTATCCATTTCGGAAGAGAGCTCAAGAACTTTCACTTTTTCCTGTGTGTAAAGTGCTTCTCTTGCTTTCTGAGTAATCCCCAGAACATCTCGAATCCAGCCTCTTTGTGTTCCATTGTTTTGGGAGTTCAAAGGAGGATATGATAAAATAAGGCACACAACATCCTTCTTCATGTTTAATTCCCAAACTTTGCGGATGATTCTGCAGATGAAATGAAAAAGAAAGAAAAGAATCATTAAAGTGAGTTCATTGTAGATGAGAGATTCTTAGCAAACAAAAAAATAAACACAAAAAAAATTCATTTGACCTTAGGTCGGCAACTTCGCATACAAAAGCATTTATGTAGTTTTGAACTTCTAGAAAGACATTTCAGTAACTCAACATGGTATGTTGATGTGTATTATATCATTCCTAGAAAAGAATTCAAGCTATGTTTTTTTTTTTGTCTTCTATTTATTTTGCATATTATATTGTAATACTTTGTTCTTACAAAAATTCGAGCATAAGATTTCTCATAACTCCTTCCCACCCCTTTACCACTTGTCGGGCCTCGAGGACAACTGGTATGTTTGGTTCCATAAATTTTGGGAGGAGAAGAAAATTAAGAAATGGAAGTAAAGAAAAATAAAAAAAGAGTTGAATCCAAATGTATGTTATTTATTTTGGTGCATCGATATAACAATTAAATAATTTAAGAATATATAAGTTTCTAAAAGAAATTTATGAGAAAGAGAGCTGCCAAAGCTGACCCGTGAAAGAGTATCTGAGATGTAAGCGATAGGTCTTAAAAGGCGCACTGCAAAATAATCCAAGCAGAACAAAAACTGACGAACCACGGCTAAGGCTGGTCAGAAGGCACCGAGCTTTGTCAGCGTAGTGGTCGAACGAGCGCAAGCGTTTGATGCTCATTTATTGTGGTAAAATATCGGGTACCAGGTCGGTTATTTCATATTAGTATCTACGTTCTTTTTATAAGAATATCATATAGAGTATTTTCTAAGATAATAATATATATATATATATATATCTATATATATATATATATAACATATCTCTATATATATATATCCAAATAAGGTATGTTCTATCAATGATATTTCAGTCTATTTGTATAATTAAGAAAATATGTTTTTTATATCTTTCTGATTTAGTAATATATATATTATGACGCAAGTCAAATATTCTTACATTTGTTTAAAGATGTTCATTATATGTTGTACAATTATTTAACGTGAGTTATCATTCGATAATTAAATCCATCTGATTAGAAACTGTGCTTGAAAAATACTTTCCTTTTTTAATAATTTAAAAATAAATTGAAGTTGTTTTTTAAAATGTTTTGAGAAATAATTATAATAAGAATAATAAATAAAAAGCTTTTATCTTACACACCAATTTTGTATATCTCTACGAACTTCTTTTTCTTTTAAAATTTTTTGAACCTAATTTTATTTCTGAAAACAATTTCAAAATTATGCTTTAGAACACATTCTTTACAGCAACAACATGAAAATCTCTGATCATTTATGTCTTTATCCTTGACCATAATTAAAATTACAATTAATTACATAAATGTCAACTTTTAAATTTTGATCCATCGATTGCTTTTAGATCAATCAAGCAATAGGATATAGTGTACATTTCGTTCAATAGATAATAATATAGCCTATGATTGTAGTTAAATATAAATTACTTCTTAATTAGAAATACCTTATTAAAAGGTTAATTTACCTATAGGGACATATAAAAGCGGGAGAGAATGATAAAAAATATAATTTAGATATTTTAATAAGAAGCGTAAATTCTGATAAATTAAGTAGGAAAAGCGATGGGTGTAGTTCTTCTGTTTAGCCCTAGTGAGCTGTTATAAACTATTTAGTCCTAATTCAGAGTTGATAGAGGATGAATAAGTTATCAAAAATACTTTAGATAAAAAATTATAAGTGTTTGGAAAAAGCTTTATGATCATACTCATTGTGCAAAAGCTTATTTTGATAAATTTTATGAGAGAACTATCGAAAAACATACGAGAAACACAAAAACCGATCATCTTAATGATAAAACAGTTTTTCTATAATTGTGAAAATTCCTCATATGTATATGCATTCAAAGACAACACAAATAGCTTAATTAAGTTTGGGCTTTAATAATTAAAATCAATATTTTAAAAATTGAATCGGTTCAACGGTCAACGGGCTGGATAGACTCCTAAACCGAACGGTTCACTCCACTTCATAAAACAATGGACATGTGGCAACCTTATTTGGAAGTTGATGCACACAAGGACAGCTGTACACCATCCGAGAAGCACTTTTCTATGGCTTTAGTGGAGTAAGAGATTTAAGGCCAAGTAATTAATTTTTCGATGTGGGACTCTTATGGAGATATGAGAGTAAAAAAAATCAAAATATTACTTGACAAACTCAGGGCCCACTTGTGTAAATATATGCAAAAGAAAAATATACATATAAGCTATAAATATGAACCTAGATTATAAATATAATATTATATTTTTTTCATTTTTATTCAATTTTAATATTTAAATATTATGGATATTATGTTTCATAAAATTTAAAATATTGAATCAATAATATAAAAATAAATAAATAATATTATAAATATTAAATCATATATCTTTTAAATTTTAAAAATATAAAATATATATTTATAACATGATTGGACGATTAATCAGTCAATGAACCGCTCGCTCATAATACATACTAAATATTATATATTATATTTTTATAAAAAGTTAAAATATTGAATCAAATTATATAAAAATAAATAAATAATATTATAAATATTAAATTATATATTTTAAAATTTTAAACATTCAACTACTGTAGCGGTTTTAAAATTAAAAGTATAGAAGAGAATTATAACTTGTTTTTATAAGTTATTTCAAATATTTATCATTTCAAAAGTACCACGTAAACGCACCCTTAATAATTAAAATTAAAAGTTTAAAATGGAACTTACTCATCACGCGTTGACCGTAGCAGCGACTGCGGCGGCGGAGAATGGCTTTTCCTCTTTGACCGGAGAAGACTTATCCTCAGCCGGTCTTTGCATTCGAGTATCAAGTCAGAAATATAGGATGTTTTGAATAAAAGCCGCTCGAATCCTCCTCCTCCTCTGCCATGCATTGAGAGCTTTTGCATTGTTGTACCTCCATCTGCTATATTTCACCGGCAGAAACTCTGGCTCTTCAACTACAACACCACCAAGGCGTCTATATTGCAGGTACCGGACCGATGTCCAAGACAAAATCGGTCTGATGGAACATCCGTACGGACGAACGATGATGGGGCTGCTGTCGGAAAAAGAAGGCGCCAGAGAGAGAGAGAGAGAGAGAGAGAGAGAGAGAGTTAGGGTTTCTTTTTAAACAAATATTGAATTAAGTTTGAGTCTTAATAGTTAAAATCAATGTGAGCGAATCGATCGAACCGGTTCAATCGTAGGAACGGTTCACTCCACTTCGTAAAACAATGGACATGTGGCAACCTTATTTGGAAGTTAATGCAAATAAGGACAGCTGTACACCATCCGAGACACATTTTTCTACGGCTTTACTGGAGTAAGAGATTTAAGGCCAAGTCGCATTTGGTTTTACTCCAAAAAAATCACTTGCTAATTGGGAGTATCATGGCGTTTTGGTCTAAATTTACTATTCAATAGATCCAGTGTTCATGTTCACCTGCATCATAAAGCGATTCAAGTTGATTTGTTGTATTAAAATCATATATAACTATTCAAATATAGTGCTTAAATAAAGTCTGAGATCCGTCTGAGTGTAGATTCTTATATTTGAAAAGTCCGTTATGAATAAATATATTGAGACCGAAAATACGTAAAAAGATAATCCTTAATAAAAAAACGAAATTTAAAAGATAATACTTAATAAGAAAAAACATATTTTATCTCTTTATTCTTTTTTAAAAGAAAGTATTATTGATAAGAAAAAATTATCCATTGATAAGCAAAAAACGACCTTATCACGAGAGCTTTGATAAAGAAGATTCGGAGTATAAAACAAAGGTATGTAATTACAGTATCGACTTTTTCTCTTTCTTTATAATATTGCTCATTGTTAATAAATTGCAAGATCATCCTTTTGCGCGTTAATGGCTAAATCGTTAATGTTTTGGAAGTCCCATCACGAATAAATTAAGTAACAATAAGACCGATTTGTAGGCAACAGTCGGTACCAGCAATACCGCGATACGGGTACCACTTGGTGGTGTTGTAGTTGAAGAACTAGAGTTTTTGCTGGTGAAATATAGCAGATGGAGGTACAACAAAGCAAAAGCTCTCAATACATGGCAGCGGAGGAGGAGGAGGAGGAGGATTCGAGCGGCTTTTATTCAAAATAGCCTCTATATTTGGACTTGGATGCTCTGGTTCTGACCGGCTTCGAGGATAAGTCTTCTATCCGGTCAAAGAGGAAAAGCCCTTCTCTCCCGTTGCCGCCGCAGTCGCTACGGTCAACGCGTGAGGAAGTTTCCTTTTATACTTTTAATTTTAAAAAATGGGATAATGTTCGTAGGTTTAAATTTTTTAAAAATGTATAATTTAATATTTATGATATTATTTATTTATTCATTTTTATTTAATTAATTTAATATTTTAAATTTTATGAAACATAATATTTAAATATTAAAACTGAATGAAAATTAAAAAAATATAATATTATATTTATAATCTATGTTCATATTTATAGTTTTCCAAGTAGGATATGTATATTTTTCTTTTGTATATTATTGTTTGCATATATTTAAATAAGTGGGCCTATAGCCTAATGATTGCTTCCACAGTTCGAGTCCTGAGTTTGTCAGGTTATTTTTTTTTGATTTTTACATCCAAAAATTTATAAAGCATTTATATGGCCTTAAATCTCTGGCTCCACTAAAGTCATAGAAAAGTGTGTCTCGGATGGTGTACAACTATCTAATGTGCTTTAACTTCCAATATTGTTTACATAGTGATGGAGTCAAGTGTTCCTACATTGCGAATTAAGGCCTAAGCAATCAAATACTTATTCAATAAGTTATTTTTTATTGTCTTTGGATGCATATTTTAATACATATGAGGAATTTTTACAATTATAGAAGAAAAATGATTAATCTTAAAGAAAACCAAATGATTAATCTTTAGAAAGCTGATGCCTTTGACTAGGTCTTAGTTTAGGGAGCCGGAGTTTTTTTGTTCCCATTTTGATTATTTTGTAAAGGCCTTTTGGCACCCATTGTATACATCTTGTATACTTTTTCACGGGCTGCTTTGGTAGCTCTCTTTCTCATAAATGTGAGTACCGTGACCTTTGGGACAAAATCCATTTCTATGATGACACAGCGTCTGTGCGGCAGCCCACATGCGTGAGGCGGCCAAGGCTGACCCCACTATAACTCGATCCCGGCAGCATTATCTTAGCTTAGACGTGAATTTCTTTAGTCCTCTTGGGATGACTTTAAGCTCGACAAAAAAAAAAAAAGCATATCTCCTCGGGATAAAGAATTTACGTTGGATACTTAGTTTGAAAAAGAGGCCAAAATTCAATATTTGTTTAAAAAGAAACCCCAAACTCTTCTCTCTCTCAGCGCTCTCTCTTTCTCCGACAGTAGCCGCTTCTCTTTCTTTGCGATTCGAACCCTTCTCACTCGACAAAAACCCAAAATACTCCTCATCATCAGTTGGTACAGATGTTCCTGTTAGAATTATGTCTAATATTTGATTCATGTACTTATAGTTTTTATTTTTTTTTATGATTTCAATTATTGTTACGCATGGTGATGATTAGAGCTGTATTATGTTTGAAATTATCGGGTGAAATTCCCTCCCTCTTGTCTGGTGATTAAAGCTTAAGGGTTAAAAGTTAAGGAAAAGTTCAAGGGCCTTAGGAACTTGCATACAATTAGAGGCACATATAAAGGAGAAAAACCTAATCGCTTATTAACAAATTACAAACAAAAACCTATTAAAAGAGAAAATCTCCATATCATCAAGGAGTAGATTAAAGGGCTAAGTAAGATAAAGAAGGAAACAAATACAAATTCACCTTTTGTGGAATCAAGTTCACTATTATGATCCAAGTAAGTTTCCCTCAATTTTCTTTTTTGTGTTTAAATTCTCATATTCATATTTTGTTGGAATTGATTTGTTCAGAGGTAATCGGGTTATAAGAAACGCTTCAGATAAAGTAAAAGCGCTAATTTTCTTTCAATTGGTATCAGAGCTCTGTTAAATAAATTAATCTTACCAAATTAGGGTTTATGAAATTTGGGAATTTTAAAATAGGATTTAATTGGATTGTGTGTTTAATGTTTAAAACATAATATAATATTCAATTATGTTTTTATTTGAGTCAGATAATAATCTTTAGATTATTTATCAGCGGATCCAAATCACATATATTAATCTTGTGATTCATGATGTCAAGTGATTGGGTGATTTTTATTTGAATAAGGTTTTTCTAATCATAAAAATCGGTTTTCCTGTGAATCGCAGATGTGCCGATTAAAACGCTATAATCTTTTACTCGAATGAGTTACAACTCATAATATGTTTTTAGAAAGGCTTGAGTCTACTATATTGGGTGTTGGTGTTTTCGCTTTTATTCCTGAGTTGAATTTATAGCAGCGTGTTATATATTGATGATGTTTATTTGAATTTGACCCAAAGGTAGATTTTGAATGCATGTTATTATTATTTAATTGTCCTAATTGTTACATGGTTTAACTCAAGGTATTAAGTGAGATACACTGTTTGGTAAATTTTGGCATCTTTGAAGTAATCTTAATCACATTAGAAATCAAGTTCAATGGACTTAATTATGATATTATCGAGTATACAGCATCAGCGTCGTATAATAACTTGTATCGATACAAATTCTAGTTATGGAAAATAAGCCTGCTGAACCTACTGATTCTAGTATTGAGGCAGAAAAGGATTTGTGGGAGACATGGGAAAGGTCGAATCGGTTAAGTAGTTAAGTTTCTTTTGAAATTACAAATATAATGTGAAACTTTCCATGCCAAGAACAACTAATGTGAGGGAATTTCTAGTCGAGGATTGAAAACTCACTCAATACAGATGTTATTGATAAGGTCCTGTAGTGGCGACTCATGACCGATCTATCGACTAAGAAATATGACATTATTAATCACGGCAAGGATCATCTCACCTGGCACACTGGCGAATATGGGAAAATAAGCTTAAGGCTATGAACATGGAACTTGTCGAAACTTTTCCGGCAATAATCTATTCTCCAATCCTCTTCGTGGAATTTAGTTTGAGAGGTTCACAAGGCTATAATACACTTAAAGAAAAGTGAACCTTCAGAAACTAAGGCCATGCTATTGCCAGAAGAGGCAAGGCAAAGGATCAGACCAAATCGAACCCGCCAAGCCCACTTGACTGTTCATAGCAATGCTAATGTTGCCAGCAAAGAAGACCCTGGCAATAATGAGCAGAAAGAAGAAAGGAAAGCAACCCAGCGAAAGTTAAGGGTGATGCGCAAAAGTAAAGAAATGTCATTTCTGTGGAAAGGTTGACACTTCAAGAATGAGTGCCCAAACGCAAGGCAGCTACTGAAGAAAGGTATACATTGGCGTTTCGTATTTGAGTCGAATTTAATCAGCGTTCTCTAATACTTGGTGGCATAGATACCGGTGCAACTACTCATGTTTCACTATATTTCAGCCAGGGGTTTTTACGATCCAAACTCCATAAAGGAAAGTGAAAGTTTCTTTCATGGAAACAGGATGAAAGCTCAGTTGTGCCATCGAACTTACAAATGATTTCGACAAAGCATCAGTCTGGATCTAGAGAAATGTCTTTATGTACTGCACGTGCCGTAAATCTTATTTGGCGCCGATATTTTAATAATTCAGATTTAATAAATGTTTTCAGCTGCATCACTTGGCGCCTCTGAATGTACTTATTGATGCTTTATATTGTTTAATCTAAACTCGAATTTGCTTATTCTGCTTTTAATGTTGAATGTGATGTTGGTGTTAGTTAGAGTGCACTAGATGAATCCTCAAATTATTTAGGCATAAAAGACTAGGTCATATATCCAAGAAAGAATCATGAGACTTGTTAATAGTGAAATTCTTGTCTCATTCGATTTTATCGATTGAATGATATATGTGGATTTCATTAAAGGAAAGCAAACCAAACACATATCAAAGAAATCACCACAAGAAGCATAGGATTGATTGATTTAATTCCATACAGATATTTGTGGTCCTTTTGATGTTCACTACGGGGCTGAGAAAAGTTTCATTACTTTACTGATGATCATTCAAGGTAATAAGATTTTATTTATCGCGATGAAAAGTCTCAAACAAAGGGATGCTTTACGTATATATCTACATCGAAAGAGCGCGCGCAATAAGAGTTATGTAATTAGACCGTATAGAGGTGGTGAATATTATGGAAAACAATCAAGTTGGACAAGTACCAGTCTTGCAAAGTTCCTCGAATCTATGGGCATTTGTACGCGATACAATGTCGAACACCACAACGGTAATGGTGTGGCGTAGCGCGAAATCAGACTGATGGATATGGTCGAGTATGATGAATAATATTAGTTCTGTACCGTTTCATTGTGGATGTATGCAATAAGAACTCGCATATTTACTTCTAATGTGATTCCTAGTAAGGCGCCCAAGACACCTATGTCCGGCGGCAGCCAAGCTCAGGCATCTTCACGTCATAGTCATGTTTAAGTGAGGATTTACAATCCACATGAAAGGGAATGACCTGAACCATTAGTGGTTTTTATAGGTATCCCGAAAAAGTCTAAAGGTTATAGATTTTACTGTTCTAACCACAGTATGAGAATACTTTGATTTTAGACACGCTCGTTTATCGAGAATGACAACATCAATGTATAGGAAAGTCATAATATAGAGATTAAGGAAACATTAGTGAAACGCCTACATCTAATGTTCCTTCTCGTTATTGTTCCTCACATCGTGAGCACGGCACATGGTCATTATGGGGAACAACATACTGAGGTTCATAATTCACATCATGATGTTGGTAAACAATGAAGAAGAGATGATAATGTCTGTTGATGAACAAGTGCAACCTCACTGTGAAGCAGTATTGTGGCGATTTACTAGAGTAAGAAGATTTGCTATATTCCCCGATGATTACATTGTATGCACTGAGTATGAGGTAAGATCGGTATATAATAATCCATCATATTTAAAGAAGTCAGGGAAAGCAATAATTCTAAAAGTGGTATAATGCCATGAAAGAAGAGTTGAAATCTGTTGGAGAGAAACACATAGAATGATTGACTGCTATGTTCAAAAGATAATGGGGAATGGGTCTTTAAGACTAAGCGAGACTCTATGGGCAATGTCGAAAAGATATAAAGCCGCACTTGCTGGGCCAAAGGTTTATACACTCAGAAGATGACACTATAAAGAGATTCTCTTCCGTATCAAAGAAAGACTCTTTTTGAGAATTATTATGGCATTAGTAGTCTATTATGATCTTGAGCTTCACCAAATGGATAAAGACCGCTTCTTTGAATGGAGGATTTAGAGGAGGAAGTTTATATGGATCAAACAAGAAGGCTTGAGACCACAGAAAAGGAAAGTTCAGTATGTAAATTACAGTTTGACTTATGGATTAAAACAAAGCTCAGACAATGGTATTTAAAGTTCAATAATACCATATTGTCTTGTATGGATTTAGAAAAACACCGCTGGACACATGTATCTACATGAAGGTCAATGGGAGCATTGCAATTTTTATATTGTATGCTGACGATATCTTCACGCAATGATAAGGCATGTCAAGCGTGACGCGAAAAGAGAGTTTTTCTCAAGAATTTTGAGATGAAGGAGGGCGTGCAGTGAGGCATCTTGCGTGATAGGATAGAAATATTCCGTGATTTATCACAGGAGTATTAGGATTGCCCGTAAAGCTTACATCAATAAAGTCTTAGAGAGATACAGAATGGATAAAAGCCACAAACTAGTCTGGCCCATTCAAAGAGGGACAGCCGTGATCTCAATGTCCTCAAAATGATTTAGAACGGGAAGAAATGGAAAATATTCCCATGCCTGGTTGGAAGTTTAATGCACGCCTAAATATGGAATCACCAGATACCGCTTTATTGCCTGGAATGTTGGGCCGTTATCAAAGTAACCCGAGTACACACGGGAGCCGCTAAGAAAGTCTGTTATTTATAAGGCAATGCGAACATATGTCTATATGAGAGAAGATCGACAAACCTGTAGTCATAGGTTATTCAGATTTAGACTATAGTCGATGTGGATACCGTGTAAAATCCACATTTGGCTATTTGTCCTTTTTAAATTGATGATAATTTCGCGGAAGAGGCATAAATTGCATTCATGCATTTCACTATATGCGCACTTGTAGCGTTGCTTTATATTACACCCAAATCATTGTAAGCAGGAATTTTATCTCGTGTTTAGGTAATACAATGATGGCAAACTACAGAATGACAGGATAATATCACACTGCTTTTCTTCTCTAAGAATGATAGATACACAAGAGCAAGCATGTGATTTAAAATATCTATCTAATGTATGCAAAACAAAGAGGTCTATTTGTGGTATATTGGTAACTGATCATATGATCACATCCAAGTAATCATGGATTGTTGCCCAAAATTTTGGCTAATATGTTGAGAGAATGGGCATTACAAATTAAGTCCTCAGAGAACGGTTTTAATTATAGACATATATATATGTACTTGTTATAAGGAAGTACATATTCTTCTGATGACACTTTAAGAATTCGTGATTGTTATTTGGGTTTTTGCCAGCTTCATAATTCACATATTGGTATACATTGTTATTTTGACATGTATGGGTCTTGAAATAAGACATTGGCGACAGTTATATGTGTTTTGGTTCTATTATTGTTAGAATAATTGAGTTGAATTGACTTGTAATACATGAAGAATCGGGCGCTTGTTAGACCCGTGACCGCCAAGTGATCTTATTTTGATTTGATCTTGCATGGTATGACCGTTTGTTTTCATAATAAAGTTCATGATTAATTATATTTTGAAATTAGTCGACATGAATCAAATGAGAAATGTTAGAATTATGTCTAATATTTGATTCATAAAATTTTATAAAGTTTTTAGCTTTATTTTTATGATTTCAATTATTGTTAAGATATGATGATTAGTGTTGTATTATGTTTGAAATTATTCGTGAAATTCCTCCCTCTTTGGTCCCGGTTAAAATTAAAGTTTATACAAAAGTTATTAGCAAAAAGTTCAAAGTCTTTAGAATTAGAGAATTAGAGCACATATAAAGCAAAGGAGAAAACCTAATCAGTTTTCATAACGTGAAAATATAAACAAAAACCCATTAAAGAGAAAATCTCCTATATCATCATGAGTAGATTAAAGGCTACAAGATAAAAAGAGGTGAAATTAATACAAATACACTTCAGGAACTGTTCACTATTATGGATCCAAGTAAGTTTCCCACTTTCTTACTTAAATTCTTCATATTCATATTTTGTTGAATTGACTTGTTTAGAAGGTGGTTTTGGGGTTATAAGAAACGCTCGTGATGAAGTAGTAAGCGCTTAATTTTTCTTTCAATTCCACGTAATCTTGTTACCAATTTGTTCGCCCGATCTTCGCGGGGGAGACTCAACTAAGAAGAAGGAACTGGTAAAAGGGTGATCCCATATTGTGGCTACGCCTCCGGCTTGTGATTTTCAAGTCAAGAATATAGAGAGGTACAAATAATGAGGCTGAGACAAATAATTGCATACCTTTCCTGGGGAGTCTTTGTTATACTCATCTTCCTGATTTGTGAAATATAATCTCGTGATTTGTGGTGATAAGGTCTTTCCTTATCATGACTGGCTTCTTTTCCTTATCAAAGGTCATCTTTAAAACAAGGATAAACTGCATCCTTATTATATCATCCTTTTTTGAGAATAAGGATAAAAATCTGATAAAAATATGTTTTTCCTTATTAAGACGTCCTTAGGAAGTGGTATCGAAATTTAGGAGATCATGAGCAAATACCTTTTGCGTATTTTCCGCCTCAATATTTATCCATAAATAACTTTTCAAATGTGGTAGAATGGTTTGGGCCGGGATCCTAGACTCGACTTTAAGACCTCCCATCCTATAGTTCTCATGGTTTTAACACGCAGCTAACTTGCTAAGATAAAATGGCCATGGTAGGTGGTCTAGGCCTAAAGGGCACGTCTCATAACATCCTTTTCCAACCGGCTGTCGTGCTTCTTCAAATAAAAATAATGTGTTTTTAAACCTTGAGTGGAGAAAGTTGAAGGGACTGGACTTAATGCGGTATCGAACGTGTTCGATACAAATGTAGGAACCATTGCTTCTCAACAACACCGCCTGGCTGTTCGAGATCACAAGAGAGCACAACGAGCTCATCTTGTCGCTGAAGAACTTGTGTGGAGTTAGACTCAAAATTTTCCTCAGATAAATTTCATCATCCCCTCGTCTGTTACTGTGAGGAATTATACGTGGAAGACTGCACTACTGCATAAGAGATCTGGAAGAGACTAAAGGAATTGTGGTTGATAGCAAGAACTCTGTCAAACAAGTTATATTTAAAGAAGGAGTTGTGCTACCATGATGTCACAAAATATATGAGCTACAAAATTCGAAAGGTTCAATGGCTGCACTTCAATTGTTACAATTTCAAATAACTTTTGATGATGAAGATAAGGCTATACTATTATTGCATCTCTACTCATGAAACTGATGACTACCTTGTTATATGGAAAGGACACTTTAAAATTTAAGCAAGTGTCAGGATCTTTGTTGTCTTATAATAAGACAAACAAAGTTGCCAACAACACAAGCATTACAGCTAAAATGTAGAAGCAAAGGCATAATGTCAAGACCTCGTAACTACGATCCGCAGGAAGGTCGAAATCAAGACAAAATCCACGCTTTGTTATCACTGGTGACAAACGCGGTCACAGGCGAAGAAAAATTGTCACAGGCATGGAAGCCGTGTGGAACAAAATTCATGAAACCGTAAGAAGGAAGAGAACAAGAACACCACTACTCCATCTGGCTACGCAAGATGAAGATGTTAAATTACTGCGTGAATATCGCTTACATGCTATTAATTTTGATGATTGGAATGGAAGATACTACAACATACCATGCAATAAGAATAGAGAATCGTCATGACATATACAAAGCAGACTGCGGTAAAGATGGGAAACATAAACCAAATTTAATATTGTGGAATTGGAGATATTTGCATACAAATGTTTGGGAAAAGTACACAATTTGTGCTTCTGAGATGAGGTACCCAGACATTATACACCTAACTTGATAACAAAATCGCCTTAGATAAAGAAGGCTTTTAGAATTATTTCGGAAATGGTATATGTAAACTCACCAAAGGAACGATGGTTGTTGAAAGAAGAGAAGTTTGTTGTACGTTGTACAAGACCCTTAGGAAGATATGTAAAAATGGGTTGAATGTAGCAAATGCATTCGACTAAGTTTGTGGCACAAGAGACTTGGTCCACATGTGTGAGAAGGGGCTACAAATTTTGGCAAAGAAGAATACCATTCCCTTTTCCAAAATAAGAAGTCCTAATCCTTGTGATTGATGGTTATTTAAATAGTATAGAGTTTCATTTATAAAGAATCTACTAAACAAGTCAAACACTAGAAATTGTATATTCTCGATGTTTGTGGTCCTATACAAGTCGAAGTCTAAGAGGATACAAAATATTTTGTAACCTCATGAGCGATAATAATATTTCGGGGTACTGTCAAGTCAAAAGACCGCATCTGCACTTTCAACGCTTTTCACCATGGTGGAAAGAGAAATCGAGAAAAGACTTCGCGCCTTCAGACATAATGGAGGTGAACATCAAGAATCTGGAGATCATCAGCCCAAACATGGGATTTGGTAATAGTGTTATGTCCCGGGGCCACCTCAACACAATGGTGTAGCAGAGCAGAATTTATGATCTTATCGTAAGAGGAAAAGCCTGATGTTGTTCAAAGCTTCCTGTCATTTGGGAGCAATCAGGCTTACTTCCATTAATATCTAATCATCAGAGTCCTTCACTTGTCGTTCGGTTAATTTTGGCGTCCCAAAGAAGGCATGGACAAGCAAAGAAATTTCTTAGAACCATGTGAAGGTGTTCGGGTGCAAAGCATCTACATGTACCAAAGTAGAGTACTGGCTGGGGATGACAAAGTCTTACCTTGCATTTTCATTACAGAATGAGGAGTTTGGCTACAAATTTTGGGACCCGGAGACGAGGAAAGTTATTAGAAGTAGAGATGTCGTCTTTCATGAAGACTGATAAATGAAAGATTCTGAACAAAGAAGATGTCAAGAGTTAGAAAAGCTACTATGGATGGGAACATATCATATCTTCCTCATAAAGATGAGCTGACTGTGGGGAGGCTCAAGATAGAGAATGAATAACCGCGGCTCAGAAGATCAAACCGAGAGCATGTTAAGTACCGTGATATCCATCCTCATAATACATTTTGTCGAATGACAGAGGGTAGTGGGAGCTAGAGAGCTTCCAAGCACAAACTATAAAGATAAGCAGCTGGACAAAAGCCATGCAAGAAGAGTTGAATCCTAAAAAGAACAATACTTATGAGTCAGAACACCAAAGGAACAGGAAATAAATGGTGTGCAATGAAGAGATGGCAAAGGAAACCTCGTGAATACAGCCCTTGTGGTGAAAGGCTTTCACAAGAAAGGAATGACTTATAAAATTTTCCCGTTACAGAAATTATCACCGAATTCAGGATCACCTAGGGCTGGGTAACCAATCAAGACCTCGAGATAGAGTAGTTAGATGTTAAAATTGCATCTATAGTGCTCGAATAAAGATCTACATGTAACAACCAAAAGGCTTTTAAAGTCATGGAAAATAATCAGTCTACAAATTAAAGAAAAGTTTCCAGATGGTTGAAGCAAGCTCCATGACAATGGCACAAGTAAGTCACTCATTCATGGTGGGTCATGGTGTCAAAGAACTGTCACAACAACAGCTATATGTCTACTTCAAACTGATTTCCCCGGGTGAGAAGTTTATTATCCTCATATTATATAGTCAAGACAGAGCCTAACCTGAAAATTGAGCAGTAATGATGAGTCCTTTGATAGGAAGGATCTTGGGTTGCTTAAGAAAATCTAGGTTAGAGATCACTGAAGAGAAAATAAGATCAGGGCGATGAAGAAAGATATGTTGAACGACTCTTGAAATATTCAACATGAAAGAGGTTGGAACCAGCTTAACACACGCCTCGTAGCTGAAGCTTCTAAACTCAAACAGAGGTCGCCCTTCAAGAAGAAGAAACAAGAAAATGGTCGCTATTCCATATTTGTCAACGTCAGAGGGAAGTTCATGGGCGTTATGGTATGTACAAGGCCAGACATTGCTCATGTAATAGGGGTAGTGAGCAGATTTCTGGAAAATCCTAACAAAGAGCATTGGGAAGCAATAAAATGGATCTTTAAATATCTGAGGGGAACTTCCAAACTTTGTTTAAGTTTTGGAAAAGGAAAACCAGTTCTTAAAGGATACACAAATGCAAATATGGCCGGTGACCTTGATGGTAGAAAATCTACATTTGGTTATTTGTTTGCGCAGTATCACCGCAGAACCAAAGTCAGAAAACGCACAACCAGCGAACTAAGGCTGCTGAGTATAGCTACCATCAGGAGCCGAAAGAGATAGTATAGATAAAGGCTTTTTTCAAAGACCTGTGTCTACAACAAGATGATACATATCAGCAACCAAAAGTGCATAATAGAATTAAGCACACGCCAACCTATCACTCTCAGGACAAAAACATATCGAAGTTAGATATCATTAGATTCGTGATGCCAGTAACTAAAAATGACTTCAATTTGAAGAAGATCCACACAGTAAAATATATTTATGACGACGGTGCTGCCCGGCGCGTATCTGAGTTCTATCCAGTCGGCATGGATTCCACCGAGGATCTAAGGTGATTTCTACCTTCTGTCAAGAAACCATGAATCATGAGCGGTGTCTCCCACTGGTCCTTTTTTTTTTTTTTCTTCTTCCATTCTGCCATAAATCATGATATGATTTCTCCTTCAGCTACTTATAAATCAAGGTAAGAAAGGAGATTTATATCTCTCTGCTTGGTAGTATGAGAAGATAGAGAGTGAGAAGAGAATAGAGAGAGAGACTCAATTGAGAAAGTTGCTCTCAATTGAGGAATTTCCACCAGGAGTGTGAGGCGGGACAGATTTTGAGGCACCAAGACCATATATTTTTGAGATTAGTAATTTCAGAGATACCACAATTTTTTGTGATACTGAAGAGAATTGTTTGGAGTTGTCCCGTGGTTTTTCCTTTCACTGAAGGTTTTCCATGCAAGGCAGGTTCTTACATTTGTGTATTTATTTTCTGTGATGACTATTCATGCAGACGATATAAGACATAACACTGATAATTATTCATATATATATTCGACGTCAACAAACACTACTATGAGAAAGATCAAACTAACAGTTGATCATTCAAGCACGCACACACACGGTAGAAGACACACACGCACACCCATACATACTTAATAACACACACACACACACACACACAATACACATACACATACAATACACACATATATATATGTGGTAGAGCATTGGGTCAACAGGAGTAATTACTCGTTGTAGATTAGCTAATCTGGAAGAGGGTATAAATACAATGTAGTCAATCCATGACATGATCAGGTGATCAGAACCCAACTTCATGGCGGTGGCTCAGCAGCTCGCATTTTTTATACATCAGCTAGGCATCTGCTGTGTCGTGTCGTGTAGACCTGTTGGATGCTCAGCCCTCGCCTGATGAATTAGACTAAGAGACTGAGATGCATATTCAAGGATTTAATATTTTGGCCCTTATAAGTCCCATAAAATGTTACTTAGGGGTTTATTTGTCATAGTTTTCTTGTTCGAAAAACACAAATCTAATACAAAAATACTAAATTGAGAGAACAAGAACAATGAGATATGCTTAAAACAAGAACTAAGCATGTCCCCAAGGTTCTCTCAAAATGTTTTTCTTCTCTAAATTTAGTGTTTTCTATATTCTATTTGTTAGTGGTGAATGGCGTTTTTTAAAAAAAAAGTGACCTTTATCCAGTAAGGAAAAGGATAAAAAAAAAAGGTCAAAGCCTAATTTCCTCAAAGAAATCACTTGATTTCTCGCAAGAATATCATGAGACAATTTTATTCTCAGCTTAATCATCTTTTTCTTGTTTGCTGTTTGTGCAGCAAAACCACTTTGAAGAAATCATTTTTTGCATTCATACTTTCATTGTTGTTCCCATTCAGTAAACACTCTCTAAAGAGATGTTCTAAGGATAGTGTTCTGAAACAGGCCTCATCTTTAACTTCTATATTCCTCTATAGACCATAACTCTAGATTCCGACGTCACAACAATTGTAGTTGGTCCTATTATGAAAGAGACTTAATTATTATTAAAAGTGTTGAGGTGGCAAACATATCGGAATATGACAAAATAGTAAAGATAAGGTATAGAAAAGGAATCCTAAATATACTCTAATAGTAAATAAGGGAATCCAAAATATACTCTAACACACCCCCTTAAGATGGTGTGCTAGAAATAACACAAATCTTGTTACATAAGGAAAAGAAGCAAGGCCGAGATAGAGATTTGGTAAGTGCATTGAGCAACCGGCCACCAAAGAAAGATATGAACAACATAATGCACTTCTGACGACCAATCCTGTGTTATGAACAAAGTGATAATCAATCACAAGGTCAGAAGAGAAAGGAACACATGACGTGGAGAGAAAGTTCCTGGTGATTTCATCCGAGAATAGGGTAGGCGAGGGTCGTGACTTGGACAAGAAGCTCCCGGCAATAATGATTTCACCGCCGTAGTTCGCTGGAGGGCTAAATGGTACGATACTCAGCCTGGTTTTGAAGAAATGGAGCAACAAGTAGCGCTTCAGAGAACTCCAGATTTAGATTAGTGATGAGTGTAAAACTCATCGCAGGTGGAGTTCATCACAGTTATTGATATTTATATCCAAACCATGTAAACCATAAATATCTTCAAATTTATTTTGTAGATTTTTATGGAAAGCAAGTGATTTAGTAAGAAAAGATGCTAAATGTTTCCATAAAGAAAGTTAATTGGATGTCTCATAGTGTATCATTGAGAAGATCAATTTTTATGTATCATCTGTAGTATCAAATGGTTCAACTCTACTAATGGTTGAATTCATATTCAGTCTTTCCAACGACACCTACATGCTAAACTGAAAGTTAAAACAAAGAAGCAAAAGCCCTGTATGTTGGATAAAGAAAACTATGTCGACATTTTTCTCAGTTTTATGTCGAGAAATCAGGTCGCGACATAGTTTTTCTAGTTTTTATGTCGTGATAGAAAAAATTGTGTTGCGACATGTAAGAATTTGAAATCCAAAAAGGCCGAAAAATGGATGTTTGGTTGTTTTAAAGTCTATTTCACCCGTGAACAATAAATACTCATTTTTTTAGGTTTTGTAGAATCTGGTATGAGAATTACCTTCCATGTGGTTTTCTCTAAACCGCCAATTTTTCTTAGTTTTACTAAGGGCATTTTGATTTTAATAGATTTTAGAGTAGTTTGTTGTATTTTTATTTCTATTGAAGATTTACTTATAACGTAGATTAAGATTTCTTATTACTGCTAGGACAAAGACTGTTTTAAAATCGGATTTTTTCTTCTACCTGTCTGATTTCTTTTCTTTATTTTCTTACTTTTTGTTGATTGGTGATGATTGAACCAAGAGCAACATAAGTACCTCTAGGGGGTGGGGATTAATTGTTGAACATTTAGATTTGCAATTTTTCAGTTATTTTGTGGGATTGAAAATTGAATTTATATAATTGGTACTGTTCATATAATTAATTGTTTGGAATATTAGTAGCTTATATCCAGTTATTTATTTTTTACTGGGATTTCTATGAGGTCTCTCCGAGTGATACAGAGATAGAAAGATCTCAAGAGCAAAGAGTTGCAACTTGGGGGAGGGGTTATGGACTAATATTATGGAACTAATGAACTTTTAAAAGATTACTTTGATGTGACATCACCAATTACAACATAGTGAGGATTACTAGATGATGTATCGCTTTAATGCTTAGAGGTCCTTTACCTCAAATTATAAGAATGATCTGATCTGTTAGCAATGATCTAATCAAGGAGATAGAAATTTTACTGATTAAAGGACGAAATATAATTAAAAAGAATCGAGAAGGTTTAAGAATCTTGTCTATAGGGGGCAAGAATCTTCAATTCTAAGAAATGGTTGTGAAGTATTGAAAGAAAAATTAATTAAACGAGGGTCGATTTACAAATAACTAATTAGACTCATGGCTCTAAAAGGAACATAGATCTCTACTACGAATGCATGGTGTATGGAGAAACCAGTCATCACATTGCTCTTGATAAATCAAGCATTCAACCTACAAATGTTGTGTCTCAAGGAAATTCAAATCATGGTAAATAATTATCCCCATCCCTACGCCTTCATACCTTTTTTAGAATTATAGCTTTTTACTTCATTTTAGATTAGCTTTAAACTCAGTTTTTATTTCAATTAAATTGATTTTATTCCACATCCTATTTGGTCGCCTAAATAGTGAAGAGTCTTGTAATCGGGGTGATCTAATTCCAATTAGAGAGAAATTTGAATCTCGTAATATTCAGACTTTTAGAGTCCAATAGTTACTTAAAGGACCCGTACACTATGGAAAGGGGGCGTCAGAGTGTTGTAATACTTTCTTATCGCTTTTGAGTAATAATTACTTTTTTGTTTCGTGACCATTTGGAGTATTTACCATATTCACCGCCATATTTTCCCGCGATATACTAACAACAACTTAATAAAAGTTTGGCGTTGCTGTTAGGACTTTAGTCAGCCTTTGAAAATCGCGGTCGTAAATTGGTCAACAACATCACCAAGGAAAATGAGAAAAGTATTATGTGAGCACGATCGCTAGCCACGCCCTACCAGATCCGAGAAACTACGCGTGTAATGTTCGAGAGTGTTCGCAAGCAGCTTTGATTACCAAGAGATCTTGTGCCATTAAGATAACGGAGCAAACATTTGAACGCTCCAATGATGTCTTCAGATGGCGCATGCATAAACTCCGGAGCTTATTCACGACAAAGGAAATATCCGGATCAAGTCATCTTAGATGTTGAGGTCACCAACCACCCGACGTACATGGTGGCATTGATCGCAGTACTCATCATTGCAGTCAGAAGCACCACGCTGGCAGTGCAGGGACGGGTTTGGAGTTGAGCATGTTATGTCTGCTTATAATATCAATAATATATATCATGATGAGATAGAAGGCTCGAGGAAGTAGGCAAAACCTTCTAAATCCAGAGTAGAAGTAAGATAGTATCCCGAGATCCTTGATGGAGAATTTAGATTCAAGTTGCCAAATAATAGTATTGACAAGTGAGGGGTCACTACCTGTAATAATCAAATCATCAACATAGATCGGGAAGTAGAGAAATGCATTACCGCAAGAGTAAACAAAGAGAGACAAGTCTGGATGGGATGTGACAAAGCACAGAGAGAGCAAGAAAAAGTGAGCTTTAGTAAGCTCGGAGCTTGTTTGAGTCCATAAAGAGCTCGTGAATCTACATACATGATGCAGATACTTACGCTGGGCACATGCCCTACAAATGCGCTTACACAGACCTCCTGAAGATGCCAATTGAGAAAGACATTATTTACATCGAAAGTCAGGAATGCCCTACTGACTGGCTGAGGCAATGGTAAGTATAGTACGGACGTGCACCTGATTTATCATGGATTGAGTCTGAAAAGCCATGCTCTGCAAAGAAAGCCTTAAACAGCATGTAGCTTTATACCATGCACTATTGACTTGATTCTATATTAGAAACAACCATTTGTTGCCCATTATATTCTGCCTTGGGCTTGGGGGAACTAGAGCCCAAGTACCGTTTCAAATGAGAGCATCATATTCTTCCTACATCGCCGTAACCCACTTGGGTCCCAAGAGTCAGAAACAAAGGTATGGTTTCAGTAGGTTGAGAAGGGCAGAGGGCTACATTTAGGTCAGGGTTTGATGATGGCTGCTTAGTACGAGTTTGCATGGGATGACGATTTGAGCAGAGAGATGTGGTAAAGGAGTCGGATCAAAGTCCAACACCGTGTGTGGACGGGGGGATGCAAGTCGGGCAAAGTGATCAGGTTGGGTGGGTGAAGATGAAGAACACAACAAATTAAGAGGTTGGGTATAGTGGTGACAGATTTAGCTCGTGTTAAGGTAGTAGTTCGCATGTTTTGGTAAATGGTGGTTTTTAAACAGGTCGGGCGAGGTTGGCCGCACGAGTGGGGCAGGATAGCCGTTGAAGGTGAATGACCAAGCGTGACTATAGAGTATGTTCATTAACGCGGTGGCCAGGTGGATTGATAGACCCTGGGTTCAGAATACGCTTTCCAATGAATCCTGACAATATTGTGATAAGCAATATTCATCATTGAAGGGTCAAAATGGTGAGAAAGTACCTATGAGGGATTCAGCCGAGAGACACAAGGATTGACGACTGCTTGTGGAAAGAATAGGACGTGACTGAAAGCATAAACAACCTAAGACAAGGAGCTTGTATGTCAGATTCGCTGAATAACTTTCAAATGACTAACATAAATTTCATGTATAGTTTATATATATATATATATCAACGCTAAAAGAGCAAGTAACAATACTACTACAAGATGAAGCACTGGTCAAGAGGGTATGTAAACTCTTATTTATAGTCCAAATTTTTAGTATCATACTTGTACATTTTAGAATCTCAATCTCTTGGTTATTATGGGGGTTGGTGAAATGGCTTACAACATTTTGAAGGATTGTGGAGTTATGATTCTATCTTGTCATGGTAGACCTAATGGATGTACACCTAAAAAGTTCTCGCTTCGATAGGAATGATTAGAAGACTTGAGATGCATCTTCACATTGTATTATTTCTGGGCGCTCCTTATAAGCCAAATGTTACTTAGCTTATTTTCACTCCTAGTTTCTTTCTTCTTGTTATGAAAAACATAATGAATACAGAAAATACTGAATTGAGAGAACAAGAATAAGTCAGCTGGTGTTCGTTAAATGGTTGAAAACAGTTAGTTCAAATATGTCTTATTATTTTCAAAACGCTTTTCTTCTCAAATTTATGTTTTCTATATTCTATTTGTTAGGTGGTGGTTAGTTTTTAAAGAAACTTTGTCCCACACAGAAAAGATAAAAAAAGGGCTGAAAGCTCCAATTGAAACTAATGATTTCATATAGTAGAATATCATGACAAATTTGGTTTTTCAAACTGATTTCTTTGGTTTTTTATATAAAGTAAACTGTTTCAAGAAAACACAATCTCTCTCTATATACTTCTCATTGTGTTCTGATCCCCAAAAACACTCTCTCAAGAGCTGTTCTAAGGACAATGTTTTGAAACAGGCCTCAACTTTAACTTCTATATTCCTATATGACTCAGAATCGTAGATTCGACGCCAAATAATCTTAATTGTCCTATTATGAAATATACTTAATTATTATTAAAATATTTAGCCTTTAGCTTTTCTCTAAAGTTGTTTTTCTACTAAAAAATAAGATAAATGTAAAGAAACTATATAGGTTTTATGATTAAATTGAAACTCTCATTGAACTGCTTCATGCTAATTAAATAAAAGTATACATTTTAAAATTTTAAAAAATTAGAATTCAAAAAATTTAGGTAAAACAAAAAATTTGTTATGACCATTTTGCGAAAGTGCAATTTGATAGAAATAAATACACAAAAAATAAATCAACATATATGCAGGATACAAGAAATGGTTACGGTTTACCTAGAATATGTTCACTGCATAAGCTTTTCCTAAGCTTAGGTATGGGATTTCATTATATATCAATTAGGTTACAAATTGGTCTTAGAGATGAGACAAGGTTCCTTTCTAACGTCACCTAATTCCTATAGTGAAACATAGAATAGTGATCCAATCATTTCCCCAAACACCATCTAGACTTTACATGGTAAACAACATCCTTCAACAAGATGTATAAAAAAACCTCCCAACAATGAGAGAAATTGGGCAATACCTACCACAAGTATTCAACCCCCATAACTTCTATATTTTTGTGACGTATTTGCATCAAAACGGGTCCCCTATTTATCATCCACCAAGGGAATCAAACCATGATATTATGGATCACATGCTCTGATTGATAGGCCTGCAAAATATGCTATATAAATGTAGACGCCTACGTATGCAAGTGCAATCATTTGAAGTAATAAAGTGATAAATAAGAGAGTATCATCCCACGAGAGCAGGTTACTATCTACCAAATTAATATTGAATCCTAACTTTATTTGGATCTACACAAAGGTGAAGTTCAAATGGAAAATAAACTAAACTAAAGGAATCCTAAACTAAAGTCTCTAACATACAAAGTGAAAAATGTAATTACAAGAAAGCCTAGGATTTTGATTTTCTCTAACAAATTCCTATGGTGAGATTCAATTTGGTCCCAAAGACAACAAAACCAGAGATGAAGAAAATTTGAACTCTACACATGTTATTCTTTCGCAATAAAACTAATCCCTTGAAAGGTTTTAATGATTCTACCTCAAACCATCCTAACCAATGATGCATTAAGCATCTAATCCAATAAAGTCACATAAAATTCAATAAATGTCTCTTATTCTATGGTGAAACATGACCTATCTTTATGTCTAACCTAATTATTGTTTCTCAACCTCAATTAGGTCACAAATCATGTTAATGGTGATCAATCATCATGCTATGAGAATCTGAATAACATTCAATATATAAGAAAATCCAAACATCAAATTGTAATATTCTCAAAATATACCCTAGTCGCTTTTTTGACATGTTGAGGGTATTATAGTTAAATGGGAATTTTCGAAACAAAACGATAGATCTAAAATTAGTTTATAAAAAGGGTAAATTAGTCATTTACCACTTGAGGATATGAGAGGTAAATCAATGTTTGTATGCTATTATGGAATTTGAGAAAAGATGGAATGAAATTAGAAGAATGGAAGGGCTAAATAGGCAAATGGGAAAATAAGCCAAATGGCTTTCCAAACATGGCCTTAAGGAAGGGATAAGATGAGACCAAATCGTCTCTAAGAGGAGATTTTTCTCATTTTGAAAGGGTTAGGGTTCTAATGTGAAGAGCACTGGTCTCTACTTTTTTGAGAGACCAAACGAGATAAGAGGAAAAAAGAGAGAAGAAGAGGAAGAGGGAAGAGAAGAAGAAGAGTAGAAGAATAAAGGAAGAGAGCAAAAAGGTATGGAACTATGATCATGAGTATGGATCATTGATTTTGTATGGATTCTAACCTTTTAGTATGGAACTTTGGTATAGATTTGTATGGATACATGTTTGTGGTTGGGGTTGTAAGTAACCTAACCCTAGAATGAATTCTTATAATTATATGGAATCTTCCTTTGAGGGTTGACCATGGTTAAATTGCAAGTAATCGGTTAGGGTTTAGAACAAACCCAACAAATCTTTTGTGTTTATTTGTATGGGTTATGACCATATTAACTTCTGTTTGTTTTGGAATAATTCATGAAAAGTTCTTGAAGAAAGATGTGTATTGAAAGATGATTTCGAGATAATTGAGGTTATAAAGATGAATATGGGAGTGTAGTTTGTGCTGTGATATTGACGGCTGAGTTGATTCGGGTAGAAAATATGGAAAATGGAAGAAAACACAATATCAGCAAATTTTCGAAGTGTACTGCACCGAACAAGAGTGGTATTGGTACTATAAGTGTTCTCGCTTTCTATTTTTGACTACCGTCGTATTTTGGCCATAACTCGTCATTTATGATTCGACGGAGGATTCAAGTTGAGGCGAACAAGACTTCATGAGAACCAAACATCCCAAAAGAGCCTTCAAATTTGGATTCTATGTGGCCCAAAATTCACTCAAAGTGGGGCCATGTTCGCCAATTTCTAGTTCTGCTTTTAACATAGAGAGATTCGTTGTTTATGACATAATACGAAGAGATTTGCGTTCAGAATGTTATATGGATTCCAGCTGGATGAGAACCCCATAACCTTAGCTTCAAATGAATACAAAGAACCAGTGTCAGGTATGAGCAGACCCTGGAAAAATGAGTATTACAAACTAATCCCTAGTAATATTGGTAAATTGACTAGTTTGCGTTGAAAATGCCATAACTTTAGTTCGATGATCCAATTGGAATGATTCCATCAGTAAAATAGATTCATGAGTGCATGTAAGAATACATGAATGATAGAATAAGACAGTACCATACTGTACAAGTATAAGAAATGCTATATGTAATAGTAAATAAGAAAATATAGGAAATGCAATATGTATACCGCTCGCAAACATGAATATGATATGAAATACGAAACGAATCGAAACATGAACATGAACATGAAAAGCGGCAGGAATGAATACGAACGGATAAAGATAGGTTACGTTCGAAGATATGATAGTATGACTACCTAGGACCGAAAAATAAAATGAGTGGACGCCTGGACGGTAATTTCGACACTCCTCGTTAGTGCCACGATAATTCCCGCTATGTGGGCGCACGCCTGGCTAGCACGGTGACTCGATTAGTGCTACGACATTGCTCAAGACTTTATACCCTGACAGTGCTACACACCCGCTCGTTTCGACACTCGCCAGCTACGACACTTATTATCAGATGAATTTTTCTGTACTTATCGTGGTCGCTAGTCTCTACTTCATTTACGTTCGTCCGGCAAATAAACAAATATATGATAAGACTCTAATAAAGACTATAAAAAGAATGAATTATGGCAAAGATCTCAACGTACCTACGTACCTTACGATCCGCTCAGAGTACCCATGGGTACTCGGCATGCTAAAAATCTCGTAGAGTACCCACGTACTCCGTGATCGTAAAATAGGCATAAGTCCAAAGAGTACCCCAGGTACCGTATAATGAACTGCGGTAGTAATCTACGTACTTCTTTGCATAAGAATATCCGCAGAGATCCAAGTACAAGAACATGCTCTAAATACAAGTATAAGATCCTAAATACAAGAATAAGCTCAGAATACAAGTATAAGTCTTAAGACAAGTATAAGCCTGTAACATGCTATAAGATCCGAAATACAATTTATACACGAATAAGCTCCAGAATACAAGTATCGGGCCCGTAAGACAACTATAAGTTCCGTGAATACAAGTATAAGATCCAAATAAATTAATAAGCTCAGAACACAAGTATAAGTCTGTAAGACAAGTATAAGTTCCATAATTTATAAGATCCGAAATACAAGAATAAGTATAAGTTTCAGAAGCATTCCACGTACTCTATATCTCGACACTTCTCAGTACCTACGGTACCTCCGTATAAGCCCGATAAGATAAACTCAAGAGGTACCACGTACCCCGCATGAGTATAAGTTAGCAAGCATTTCCTATTGCGTACTTTTAATTAAATATAAGTTTGATATAAGCACAAGTACGTGTCTTTTGGGACATTTAAACAAGTAGTACTTACGAGTACTTCCGTATAAGAATAAGTTCCCGTTAATACCAAGATACGCCCGTAATATCTCTCGTAGTACTCCACTTCGGCATACCTCCGAACAAGTGTGTAAATTCGTAGTATAAGTATGGTATAAGTATAGTTTCTCAGAGTACCTAAGGGTACCTCGTATAAGCATAAGCTCTCAGAACTCCTACTGAGATCCGAACAAGTATAAGAGAGATAAAAGTATGAGTATGTGGATAAGCACTCCGTCTGCATATGTATAAGTTCAAAGATCAGATACGAGAATCCGAATATATGTGTCCTACGGGAGATAAGTATAAGTATATGTATAAGCTCAGTACCGCATACGAGGAATCTGAATAAGTATGTGTCCTATGGAGATAAGTATAAAGATGTGTCCTACAGGAGATAGGAATAAGAATAAGGCTACCATTAGTGTAAGATCTAAGTATAAATTTGCTATAAGTATAAGTTCAGTAACGTATACAAGAGATCTGAATAAGCATAAGTTTGTTACAAGGATAATTGTATGTAAGTGTGTTGTATGAATTCATGAAAATTCTAATATCTGGTACTATTATATGTTTATTATGATTCAGTATTAATGCATGTGTACCAAAGATAAGTTATAAGATATGCTCCCACTGCCGCAGTTTAGCACTGCTTTAACCGTAGGTACAGGAAAAGACATATGAAAACTTCCGCATACAGCTGGGCCAGCACACTAGTAAGGGTTCATCACAGTAGGTTATGCGCTCTGAATAAGTAATTGAAATGTAAAGTTGTTATTGTATATGTATAAGTAAATGAGGACTCGTGGATCGTATATTGGTATCAGAAACACCACTACTGCGGGTAGTTTTATTTCAGATATGATATTTTGATTCCCTATAAGTTCACCCTCTAAGAGAAAAAAAAAAAAAAACAGGTAAAGAGTCCCAAAGATATAGCCTCGCACCCGAACTCTGCCTCGATCCGCCATTCTGCCTGGGCCTGAATCTGGGGAGTGACACAAATATTACAAATCAAAGCTAAACAACATAGTTCATTGTTTAGACTACATCAAAACCCTAGAAAATGAGATTATTTCATGGAGAGGAGAAATACAACCAAAGAAAAGAGAGAAAACATAAAGAGGAGAAGAATACTTATACGGAAGTATGAAATGCTCAATCCCCTCTCTTCAAATCTTCCTTTCTTCTTCAATCTTCTTTCTTTCCCTAAAGAGAGCTTGCCCTGTGGTTTAGGGGAAACCCTTAGGGGCTTCCTCATGAAAGAAAGAGAAAAACCCCCATCTGCTCCGAACTCCCTCTAAATTCCCCTCTAAAATAGTTCTTTTATCCTGCCAAACAAAGAGAGAGACGGGCTTCAACAAAACATTTTGCCCCGACATCCACTCTTTAGCGTGGCGGATTTAACACTATGAGGTAGAGAAATTGGGAGCTACTGGAGAAGAAGAAATCAAACCACGTTAGAGTGTGAGAATACCCACGCTATAGTGTGAGTGGGCTCACGCTAGAGCGTGAAGCCACTCACGCCTTAGTGTGAGTTGCTCTCCAACTCGCCAGTAGGTTCCGCATTTTGCATCCTTTACTCCTTCCCTCATAACTTCTTCATTCGAACTCCGAATCACATGATCTTGGTGTCTATGGAAACCCCTCGGAGTCTAGAATATGCTCATGCCAATGAGGGAGCCATAGAAGGCCATCACATAGTTAGCCGATCACATAAGCCATGACAACATGATGACTTTTTAATGATTTTCTTCGATTTTGCTGCCATTTATTTATTGTCGGCTTTGATCCATAAATCGAGAAAAGAGAGACAGATAATTTATTTATCTCATAAAACTACAAAACCTAAGCAAAACATGGGGATAAAATGAGTATTTAAGATACTCATCACACACCCAAAATTAAATCTTTGCTTGTTCTCAAGGAAAGGAAAAACACACATATATACAAAACACTAAAATAGATATGAGTAGAGAATGCATCTAGCAACAAGCTTGCAGAATACCATGGCAAATTTCTATGGAAACAATATAGACTACAGGGATCCCAACACATTTAAAATCTTTAAAGATTAGGCATCTATGGGCATGGTGATCATGGCAAGCTTTGCCCTCAATTTCTCAATGAATCCTTCCTAAAGAAACTTAGTGAAAATGGTATGTTAGATCTCAAACGTAGACAGAGGTTCCAAGACACTTTTCAACCAAACTCAACTTACTCATTCGAAAGATAATAACAAAAACAGGCTAAGAACGCACCTTTCATTTAATACTGAAACTAGAAAGTAGGATGCAATGCTAAGGCGCCTGTAGTGTCCATGCAATGGATCCACCGGGCGACTCCCCATTAGTTGGTTTAGGGAGGCCCTGGGCATTAAGTTCCCCTCAAACTTCACCTTGAACACTAAACTAGAAAACCGAAGCTCCTACTTGTAAGAATAAGCCATCTTCTGCCCCATGTAGCGAGTAGTGAAGTCAATGACTCCTAGCCAATTGGCTCAGGGTATTAGGCTTTAAAAGGCCCCTTAGGCTGTGCTCAGGATTCCGATTGGAACAACTCACTTATTCATTCTTTTTCTCATTTTTCTTTCTCAGTTTTTAAAATTTATTTTTCTTTTATTTTTAGCTTTTTCTTTTGCTTTTGCAATTTTTATGGCACAATGACCCACTTTGAGGTGTCCCATCGCTTAAGAAGTTAAATCCTCCCAAGGCAAATTCAATTGCTACATGAGGGGTCGGAACCAAGGTATATACATGAGATCTAGTGTGTGTGTACATTCAAGTTCCCATAAGAAATAGTTTCTTGAAAGATAATGGGGGGGCCCAAACTAAGCCACCCACAACTAATCATGCACAACAATCTTAAATCAAGCAAATACCCAAGTATCCCAAATAGTGGTCATAAATTTGAAGTTCAAAATTTTCAAGTATCCTCCTAATAGCAAGCATAACATGCACCAAATCCAACTCATAAGAGACACAAAACATACAAAAGAAAGAAAAGAAAAACACAAACATGTATAACACAAGAAAAAACACAAGACACTAAGAAAATCCAAAGCTGATTCTACCACAATTTGTCCCCCTAAACTTGAACAAAGCATTTCCTCAACGAAATAAAGCATGAAAAACAAGGAGGGAAAAAGAGGACTCCCTTGAAGTGATCATTTCATTTCTCTTGCCTTAGGACCAACATTAAGACTTCCAAAAACCTATAAATAACAACTAAAAACAAAACAAAACAAGAACAAACAAGAAAAATTAACTAAAAAAAAGAACTACAAAAAAGGAAAAGGAAACATTACTAAGCCTGGTCAGCTCCCAAGAAGTCGCTCTATTTTCTAGAGTCCAAATTAATCATCAAACTACGGAAAAAGAATGGGCAAGCCACCTCCTCCATCCGATCATAAGAACTCCAGAATAAGGCTTAATTAGCAACTTGAGCACATAATCTTCCACGATAATTTTATTTTGGCATTTTTTTCTTTTTGATTCATAATGGTTGCTTCCAATTCCTTGTTCAATCGAACAATGTACTCATCCTCCTCGGACATGGTGGTCATTTTTTTATTTTTCAATTCCTTACACACCTCACCCCAAAGAGTCATCTCTAGAAAAGTCTTTACAACTTTTTCTTTTGTCGTGTCATGGGATTCTGGAGAACTTGGCTCATCTTCTATTACAACTAAGGCTTTCAAATCTTATGCATCATAAAAACTTGATAGGCATGAGCATGTTATATAAAATAGTACGCCAATGTGCGCAAGCGCACGTGTCACCTCAAGTAATATAATGAAAGTATGAGTATCATCCCATGAGGATTAGGTTACTAATTACCGAAATCAAAATAGGCCTATCCTTATTTGGATGTAAATAAGATGAGAGCAAAGGAAAACAAACTAATGAAATCATAAACTAACATGTAAATGGATGAAGGGAAAATGAAAAAAAAAATCCTTGGGTTTAGATTTCATTTAGTTAGTCATTATGCATTCAATCCAATTTATCCCAAATTAATATTCAAATCATCTAATAATGGTAAGTCTTACTATTACATATGTGAATCTCTCTTGAGAATCCACAATCTACTCTTAGAGCTTACGTATTTTGCATCTCTACTCAACCCCAAAGTTCTAAAAGAACAATAAACCCGGGAAATCTTAATTACCACACAAAACCCATGAGAATCTCTTGTCAATGGTGAATTGTAATGTTCTATGGTCTAATTCAACTCTCACTTCTCATTTGGTTCCGGAGAAGTTGACTCATCTTCTTTAGCAGCTAGCTCATTTAACTCATTTGCATCAACCTCTTCTCTTATAAGCTCCTCAAGTTCTCTACCACTCATCAAGGTGATAACCTCTTTGTTATCCACATCTTCTTTTTTCCTAGCCACCTCAAGAATTAGGCAAGCCCTTGTTGTTCCTCATTCATGTGTCAGGCCATTAGCTCTTCTATACTCATATCCTTCATATGTGGAGGTTGTTCTATCTTGGTCACAGCTTGAGTAGGAGAAGTGGCCTTTGGAGTCATTGTCTATTCCAAGCTCTTGAGTGGTATGGACTGAAATTGGACATTGACCTTTGTCTCTTCCATGAATAATTCAGTTCTAGACTTGACCAATTCAACTTGAACTCTTCTCTATTCTACCATGGTTGCCTCTAGATTCGTCATTGTCTCTTATGGAGGTGGACTCATCTCATTTTGGGCATGAAACTTAGGAAAACCAATTTGAGCATTGTCCATATCAGCCATTGATATTTTAGATTCACTGAGCAACGGCAAATTTAACAGCTCTTTCCTCAATTCACCCACATTCTAGACTTGATTTGTGCTCTTGTGGAGTACTTTTCCTTATCTCCCATGAGAGGTTTGGATAATTTTGCCAACCCGAATTGTAAGTGTTTGAGTATGGATTACCCCCATACTAAACTTGATCCATAGAAATGTACAGGTTCCAAACTTGACTTCTCACCCTTTGATCCTGACTATGCGCTAGTTGTTGAGTGAGGAGAGCCAATTCAGGTGATAATTCCTGATTAGTGCCCAAAAAGTGCTATTTTGAACCCTATTTTAATAGGTTTTGAGCGCTTTTTATGTACTAATTGTTATAATTAACCCAATTGACATGTTCAGGTCCCTATTGTACTCATCGATCATATTTTGTGGCGCTAATTTTGTAGTTTTTGTGTAAGCTTTTAATGCCAAGTTTGTCGAGTCATTCCAAGCATGAAGAATTCGGTCGAACTCAAGATTACGTATAAAAATCGAAGAAAAGAATATCGAAAAAGGAAAGAAAGGCAAAATAAGATGAATAAGATGAATAAAGGCAGATGAACAAGAGAGTCGTGGAATAGTGATGAACATGAGGATGAACAGTGTTGAATAGCAAAATTTCGTTACAAGCTGGAAAATTCGCAAGAAGCTGGAATTTTCGCTACATAGCGACTGCTATGTAGCTTAAATTCCCCCCATAGTTGAAAATTCCTCGTTCCTCTGCTGCGGTACAAACGACCCCGCTGGGTTTTTCTCCTTTCTACCCCTGTAATAGTTTTAGTTAGGTTAGTTTGGCAGTTCACTTTGATTGTAAGGCCATATGTCATTGTAATACACTATCGACCTAAGTATATTTTTGATTGCATAAATACGGTGTCAGAATATCCTCGAAATATACCCTAGCAGTTTTCGGACTTGTTTAGTGTATATTAAAAGCTAAATATGAATTTTCGGGAAATAAAACGAGAAACCCGGAATTAATAATAAAGACAAGGGTAAAGTGGTAATTTACATCTTTAGGACCCAAAGGTAATAAAGCCAAAAGATGGAATGCCAAAAATAGAAATTTAATAAGTTAGAGTGCAAATGGAAGAGAAATGGGGGACCAAAATGCAATTATGGAAACTTAAAGCAAAAATGGGTTTTTGGAGGGCCAAACATGGCCTTAGCAAACATGGGTTTTAAAGACCAAAATTGGTCTCATTTGTGAGAAGAGGAAACCGTAGAGAGAGAGAAGAAAGAAGAAGAAGAAGAGAAGAAGAGGAGGAAGGAGATCAAGCAAGCCAAGTTATGGAACTTTGGATTTTTGTATGGAACTACATGGGTTTTTAAAGCTTTGAATGGGTTTCCATGCAATTGTATAGTTATTTGTCAGATCACCTAGGTTTGTTAGATTTATCCTAAACCAAAGATGTATTGAAAGGGTTAGCAAAACTCTAAATGGCACAAGATTATAGGGAATCCTTCCTTTTCGAGAATGGATTCATGGTTAAATTATAAGTAAATGAGTTAGTATTTAGAAACAAACCCTAACTAAACTTTATGATTGGGTTGTGTATGGATCATAACCCATATTAGAGTGGGTTTGAGAGTAATTCATGAAAGATTTTGAAATAAGAGAAGTATTGAAAGAAGAATTAAGTAAAATTGATGTTATAAGATGAATTTGGAATGGCTTTGAGGTGTTTGCATGGAGCATGTGTGGTTGATGTGGGTATCAAAAATATGTAAAAAGCGGAGAAAATATACATTTTCGTGTGATTTTTTCGGCTGCACCGGCACACTCGAGCTTGTACTGGTACACATTGTGTTCTAGTCATTTTTGGCCAAAGTGTACCGGTACACTTTAGGGGTGTACCGGTACATCTGATGCTCTGTTCCCAATTTTGACCAGTTTTCGTATTTTGGCTATAACTTCCTCATTTCTTATCCGATTTGAGTGATTCAAGTGGAAAATTAAAATAGACTTCAAGGAAAACCATCCATATAGAAATAGACATTGTCAAATTCAGACTCTAAGTGGCCCAAAAATTCACTCGAAGTGGGGCCATGTGCAAACCAAAATCTGGTTCCAGCTTTGAACATAGAGTAGTCCGGGTCAAGCTTTGACGATCCTTGAGTTCCTGTTCGAATTAAGATTCCAGTTGGAATAGGAACCCTTAGCACCTGATTGAAAAGAGTACAAAGAGATAGTGTCAAATAGGAAGTTAAGACCCCGGAAAATAAGTAATACAACTGTCCCTTTAGAAAAAAATCCCTGCAGAAATGACTAGTCAGACATAAAAATGCCATAACTTTATTTTGGATGATCCGATTGGATTGATTCCAATTCCTAAATAAAGTAGATTCATATAGGAATAAGAATATAAGATAAGATATGATAGGATATGTCATAAGATATGATAGGTATAAGTCATAAGATATGATAGGATATGTCTTAAAATATGATAGTCTAAAGTACACGAATGATAAAGTACATATGAATATAAGATTATAAGGACGTGGAACATATGATTGTCATACATAAATGAATAGATAGAACATTCTAAGAACAAATGATAGGAATACGTAAAAGATATGAGTATATGATAGACATACCGAAAGGAATAAGATGGAACGTGCTAGGAACACATGATAGGAAGGCATAAATGATGAGAACAATAGAGATAAGTAAAAGATGACAAAGCATAGGAATGAGAACATTTGAGTAAATGATAGGTACATATATGAAAATGTGAATGAGTAAAAGCCTACATGATAGAAATATAGAAAGTACATGAATAGCTAAATCCTGATAGAAACGTATAAAGAGATATGAATATTGAAATCTATATATGAATATATGAATACAAGAGTGCATAGATGCATTCATGATATATGATAGAGAAAACTAAATGATAGCAAAAGATATGAATATATGTATTATAGAGAAATATGAGAACCATAATATGAAGCTACAGATATGAGAATGAATACATATTAAAGTAATGATAAGATATACGTATAAGCAATTATGATAACAATAGTTATCTGGCGCTATGAGATATGTATGAAAATGTAACAAAGTTGATTGTCCGCTGTAACCCGGTAGTAGGGATAGATAGCATGCCTATAGGGAAGATACAGCTTGTCGCAAGATATTCATGCATGCATATCGAGGCCCCGCTTAGTCGGCGATATGTATCCCGTTGATCAAAAAATCCCGCAAGGGTCACCACACAGACCAAATCACTGCCTCGCATAGTTGATAGTACCTTCGCACATGTACGTAAAATCACCGCCTCGCATAGCTGATAGTACCTTCGGGTACACCCAATTATTTCCCGAATCCGCTTCTAAGGTATTTGCAGGCATGAATATAAAAGAAAAGGAAATGTATATGAAAAGTATATGATATGTATTATGATATGAGAAGCATAAATTACGATACGAAAGCATGTATACTATGCTAATAAGAAGTACAGATATAAACACAAGAAAAGTACAGACAGTATACAAAAGCACAAAGTATATGATAGATAGAATAAGAACGTACAAATGTATATGAAGTATACGATAGTACAAATATGAAAATGAAGAATGAAAAGTATATAGCACGAAGAGCCATTATATAAAATATGACATGATATATACACAATCTAAGAAATGATATAAGTAATAGTACATAGAATGCAACAAATCATAGAACCGAAAGATGAAAAAGATATAGACTAGAGACATGATATGTAACCTGAAAAAGAATAGGAACATTGAAAAGACATATGACAAGCGTGAAAGATAAACACATGACAAGTATAGGAATATGCAAAGTATAGAAATAGGAATACAGTAAAAGTATAGATAGAGATAGGCCAAGACACAATTATGTAATGAAAAGATTGATATGCAATAGAAATGTAGAGATGATAAGTAATTAAAGTTATATAAATATGTATAGATAGATAATATGCATATGTGAGCAAGTCATGGATTCGCTACCATTGGTGGTCAGCCCATGCTTATGTTCCCACTAAGCTGCAGTTTAGCACGGTGTTCAATCCGTGTAGTACCGAAGAGGAGGCTAGAGGAGAGGACATTCCACATCAAGAGCAAAGTTTAACTCGTAGATAGGTGCCTCACCAAATACGCTCCGTAATCTCCAAGTTTTGTAACAGAAATTGTACATGTATAAGTAAATGGGACTCAGATATGTGTAAGCAGATCAGGGATGGACACCACTCCGGGTAGTTCTTTTGTATATGTAAAATGATTTTTGTTATTGCGTAAATTGCTCAGATACCCACGTGCATGCATGCCTCCGAAAGAACAGTCAATGAGAGTCCCAAGATATAGTATAGATAAGACGCGCCTCGACTTCTCGGCTCGATCCGCCAATCTTGCCTGACCGGATCTAGCGTGACAGGTGCTTTGTTTTCTTCCCAGTTTTCTCTCTTCTATTTTTCATTTTCTCTCACTTTCTAGGAAACCAAACACTCATTTGAGGATGACAACTCAAAGGATGTGTCACGACCCAACCTGGGGGCCGTGACCGGCACTAGGGAATGGGAAGGCATAAAGCCACCGAAACCCGTAGTAAGCCTAATTGAAATACTCATAACACACTTATCACACACCACTCCGAATATCACCTAACACGTGATATATATAATCGATCAAATAATAAATGTCGATAGGAGAGATAAATCTCGATCCCACATACTCCAACAATGATGCAATTAATAGAATACGAGCTGATTTCAATACATTTTAATATCCAACATCGCGCGACGCCTAGATGAAATGCATAAGGATTAATAATATCATAATAGTACATGTAACCGCCGCAAGGAAAAGAATTCAAGTGTTATCAAGGATCCGAGAAGGAGGACTAATAAAGACTAAAATAAATCAGACTCGCCCCGAGAGTGAGTTAACATCATATAATCTATACCACATCTACAACCAACATGATACACATACATATAGAATTACAGTATAACAATACACTCCCATAAGTATGCATGCACACACATTAAGTTTCATATCATCACATAATCATTACAAAAAATCGAGAACTCTAGCTGTAGACCCCATACTCCAAATACTACAAGCCATACGCCTCTCAAACTGGGCGTGGATCGGGCGCCCGAGAGAAATGCTCGACTGTGGTCCTTAACTCCGGGCCGACACTTAATCCAATAACCTATAGCTGGCGCCCCGAGAGAATGCTCAACCGTGGTCCTACCTCCAAAGAACTAACATATCATAATCCATAGCCACGCCTTTGGTAGTAACGCTCAACCAGGGACCTTACCTCCGGCATCCCCGAGAGAAACGCTCAACCAGGGAACTCATGTCCATAACCATAAACCTATAACATAATCTGATCAATACCGGTGCGCACGCGGTCCTGATGTAACCCATCAGGTGGTATGTCCTACTATAGTTCCTATTACAATCATTGCAAATACAATACACACTCACATCCATCATTATAACAATCTCATATGCAGATATACTTCATAACAACTAAATAATTTAATTACCATAGTAAATAACATTTCAATAGTAATAATCATGTCGTGATGACGGAGTGTAGCTTAATGCCATAAATGTTATGCATTTCATGCAGATGGTGTGTTATAAACTATATGATATCAACTCACGTAAGAATCGGTCTCGTAGCCGCTTCTACGCCTTAAATGCCTCGGCGTAGCTTCTTCGACACCCAGAATAGAAAAGACATAATTAATATCAGACGGAGGTTTAAGCTTAACTCTAGACTCGACTAGATAATTCAATGTGCCAGACCGATATAAAATAGTATCTAAATTCTACCGAAAATTCGGCAGAACCTCCCCTAAAAACTGGACTTAACTCCCTGTAAAACAAGTCCAGAACCTGCTAAATAACATTTCCAATATACACAGTAAATCAAACATCGAGCCGGGCCACACAACTACAATTTTATTGCCCGACTCGTCCCAATCCATCAAATCAACAATTTGTATTCGCAATATACACAATCAATCTTATTAACTACTTCGGATCATACAATACAATTAACTGATTCAACGTAGTCCGAAATACAGTGGACATATCCAACATACATTATCGAGCAATTAAAATCGGGACATTCGACAAATACACGATTAGAGTTCACACGTTTTAGGTATAGATTCTTTACCGCTCGAATGCGAACCGATTGCACCGCCTAACCACTCGAATCCGGGATCTCGACGCTCTGTCCCCGGCACGCTTCGGCGTCCGTCGCCGCCGACCTAAGGGCCTAAAAGTTGAAGGTGGTCTGAATAGATTCTAAGGACACCCACGGCCCAAAGCCCGGGCCGACCCAAAAACGCGATCGTTTTCATCGCAGACCACCGAGTGGCCTGGACCTGGCCCCGACAGCCTCTAACTCCGGCGAGCTCCACCCTCTCGTCACCGGCAAAACCACCTTGGAACGCTGATCGGCGTGGATCCAAGTTTTTTGGGGGCGAGGAGTTCAGATCCGTGCCTGGTCATGAGGTGGCCTAAAACGCGAGAAACTGGCGGCGCTTAGGAGAGAGAAAGGGCGAGGTGGGTTCCGGCGATTCGAGGCGTTTTCCGATGAGTCCAAGGGTAGTCGAGGGTGGTCAAGGCCGAGGCGAGTCTTTGCGAGTGAGTGCAAAGGCTCTGGGGTGGCCTCTGAAATGGTCGGATCTGAGGTGGCTACACGGCGGAGAAAAGAGGCGGGGCCGCGCATGAGGAAGAAGAAAGGCCAAAAATGTAATTTGGCAACTTCCCAATTTACCTTTAAATCCCTCCATTATATTAATCAACTTCAATTAAGTCCCTAATCACAATTTAATTTGAGTTAAACTGTAATTAAAACTTAATTAGGGTATAATTAGTATATTTAAGTATTTACTTTATTTTAACAACACTTAAATTAAGCCATATAACTATTAAAATAATTATCTACATAATTTATATGGCCAAAAATAATTATTAAGACCTAAAATAAATACTTAGTGGTCAAATATAACATATATAATTGGGAAAAATTTATATTAATAATCCAAATTAAAACGCTTAAATTTCGTATTACAGATGCTCGCTAAGGTCTCGTGATCCTTGAAGAAGAGGGTTGCTAGGCTTGGGAAGTAAGGTTTGCATTTTGTTCCCTATTTTTCACGTGTGAGTGTGTTTTGACATTTTGGTTCCTAAATTTGCAACTTTAGGTTTAAAGCTCTTTGAGCGCATTCTTTCTGGGCCAATATTGGCAAGCTTTTAGTAGGTCTGGAAGTGTATTCTTAGCTTTAGATACACTAATATCCATTAGTTGTCATTTACGAGCCACTGAGGTAGGTTAAGGGGTTATATTTTCACTATAGATGCATCCTCATCGATCAATACTTGGTACCCTTTAGGTTCGCGGGATGCTTATTATTAGGATCTTATCGGCATTCATTAGTTGCCCTTTACGAATCATCGTAGGATGGGTCAAGGTGATAGATTTTCATCGTAGGGAACCATAAATGCTAACAAATGCTTTCATCAAAAGGAAAATTATTAGGGTTTAGTTTTTAAAGTTAAATGAAGATCCGGTTCGGGAATTGACTATAGGTCATCCTCCCTAACGCGAGGAAATGAACCCGAGGATCTCTTTGTAACCCTATCAACCCAACACTTCAAGGATTTCTTTTTACACTTTATTTTAGTTTATTTCGTTTTATTTTCAATTTCCACAACATCAACTTCACACACTTTTTACACCAAATCCTAAAATCCAAAACACATTCACCATTTCAACCTCATCAGAAATCATTCAGGACAAGAAAACCCATCCCCGTGTTCTAATTCCTAGAACCGGCTTATAACACGCAATAGCTTTGCAATGACAGGAGGAATTTAGGATACAAATTTTGTTGATTTCTGACACCCTACTGTGGGTACCTAATCAATTCCATGAAAGAACCCATTATGGTTAACTTCTGGGCTACAAAACAAAACAATAACACAAAACTCAAAGTAAAATGAAATATATATATATGAACAATCTAAAATAACAAAAGAAAAACAAAATAAATATCCAAAGCAAATAAGGACTACTTGGTGTCAATATTAGTAAAAGCACCAATCCCCGACAACGGCGCCAAAAACTTGATAGGCTCAAAATGTGCTATATAAAATGTGTACACCTATGTAAAACCCTCAAGAAAAAAATCGATTTTTTCAAAAGGAAAACGGGTAAATTGCCAAATAAGATGGTGTGCCTAAAAACCTAAATTTTCTAAATCTCTGATGAGTCGAAATGTAACTCACTGGATTTGTCTCACGAAATCTAGTCAACTAAACGTCTCCCTTCGACCCGAGAAAGCTCTGGATTTATGTTTTCGGGCGACGGGTGCCGAGTGATTCAAAGGACGAGATTGTTTACGAAAATCTCGAGAGTTGGAAAATAACTTGGGTTAAGTTCATGCGATATAATTAGAACTTGAATTGAGACGAAATAAATGGCTCGCCGACCTAATTCTCGAACGAGGGGTAATATTGACATGGCACGACACTACACTCCAACTTAAACTAAGTTGGGACAAAAGAGAAATTAGGGCAAAAAGAGCCCATTTCCTACTGGTTCACGTGAGAGAGAGAGGAGAAGAGGGAAATAGAAGAGCCAAGCTTCCTTCCAAGATCTACAGAGGTCCGTGGGTCAGTTTTTGTCGAGTCAAGAACAAAAGTTCATCACATCGACGAGAGGTATGCGTGGGTACCTGAAATGAGGGATTTCGCTGAAGATCAAAGAGGGGAGATTTTGGGAAATCGAAGTTGTAGGTTTAGGAAGCTTCCACCTGCCATTACGCGCTCTAGGAGGTGGATTCTTCCCACTCGCTTACTTTCCATTTTTTGGCCAGAAAAGAGGGCTTCTTGGTTAAGGGCCTGCTTTTGGGTGGAAGAGAAACCGCATTTTCGGGTCTCCGCTCACGTTCTTCGCCAGCGAACTCGCCTGCCTGTAGCGACCCGTGAAAATCTTCCATGTCGCCTAGAGACTCCATGGAAAATCTTCACATGGAAGATCAAGGCTACGCCTAGGCTGCGGAAGGTCCGCCCAGCGCATTGCAGATTGTGGACATTTTGGTCCGCCTAGGCGAGGCGTTGCACGCCTAGGCGAACAACAACAATGATAATAATTGTTAGGTGTGCCCCAAAGTCTCACAATGTCCCACATCAGTTACGGATGGAAAGACTTATGAGTAGATAAACATGAATGACATACAATTGGTATATAATAATAATAGTAATATTTTTATCAAAGAAAAATGATTATGATTTAATTTCAACTTTAGAAATACAATATTTGAACAAACAAGATATTGAGATACGATAGATTGGCTAAGCAGTTCAAAAAAAAAAAAAAAAAAAAAACTCATGTGCTAATAAAACATTAATTTAATAATTTCAGATAATCGATAACTCTTTTACTTTAAAATTGATATTATGTCAACTTTATCAGACTACAGTCAGTTTTGTAACTTTTGCATATTCTACACTTGCTGAAGCCTTTTTCTTTAGAATTAATTACATAGATGGTGTCTCAACTTTTCCATTTTTTTTATTTTTGTGTTTCAACTTTATTTTTGCTCAATCAAGTGTCTAAACTTTTTGATTTTTTTTTCTATTTTATTGCCTCAACTTTATTTTTTTTCAATCAAGTATCTAAACTTTTTTATTTTTTCTATTTTAGTGTCTCAACTTTATTTTTGTTCAATCAAGTGTTTAAACTTTTAATTTTTTTCTATTTTGGTGTTTCAACTTTATTTTTGTTCAATCAAGTGCCTAAACTTTCTGATTTTTTCTATTTTAGTATTTCAATTTTATTTTTGTTGAATCAAGTGTTTAAACTTTTCATTTTTTATTTTATTTTGGTGTCTCGACTTTATTTTTGTCCAATCAAGTATATAAACTTTATGATTTTTTTTATTTTAGTGTTTGAACTTTATTTTTGTTCAATCAAGTGTCTAAACTTTTCTATTTTTTCTATTTTGGTGTCTCAACTTTATTTTTTGCTCTCAATCTATTGCTTAAACTTTTCATTTTTATTTATTTTTGGTTTCAATTTTATTTTGCTCAACTGCCTGTCTAAACTTTCTAATTTTTTTCTATTTTAGTGTCATAACTTTATTTTTGTTCTCTTAAGTGTTTAAACTTTTCATTTTTTTCTATTTTGGTGTCTCAACTTTATTTTTGTTTAATCAAGTGCTTCCTAATCAATAAAAGCTTATTAGGATATTTGAATAAGTAAAATGTAACCAAATAATATTCTTATCAAATAAAAATGATAAAACTACTTGAATGACCTTTAACTATTGCATGTCATGGATAAAACAAAAAATTTTAATTATTTTATAAATAATTTTAATTAATATTTAATTTTTAGTTTTTAATTATTCATACACAATTTTTTCACATAATACTTAAAAACAATTGTTAAATAATAGAAGACAATTAAAAGTTGTTTTTTTTTTAAAATTGTTATATTTTTTGTAAGAAAATTTTTAAATTTTTATCTCAATTCTATAGTATCAAATTTTATCAATTTCTTTTTTATTGTAATAAATAAATAGTAAAACCGATGATGTGGAAAAGATAATATTGTTCTTTTAACTCATTAAAGATCATTTAAGTAATTTTATTATTTTATAGGAATGTCATTTGAATTCAATTTTTCCTAATTCAAATATCTTAATAAATTTTTATTGGTAAAAAAACATGATTGAGCAAAATTTAAAAGTTTAAATACTTAATTGAACAAAAATAAAGTTAAGACATCAAAATAGAAAAAATAAAAAAGTTTAGACACTTGATTAAACAAAAATAAAATTGAGACATCAAAATAAAAATAAAAAATAAAAAATAAAAAAGTTTAGATATTAAAATGAACAAAAATAAAGTTGTTACACTAAAAAAGAAAAAAATGAAAAGGCTGATGAGACATCATTTATGTAATTAACCATTTTCTTTAATTTGCTCTTGTGAATAGGTGGACTTTTAAAAGTGGGGATCCGAAGGAAAGAAAACGATGTTGTTGACTTAATTTTTCTTGTGGAAAATGGGAAATTTCTGGGTGGCTTCCAATTGAAGGAGTAGACTCCAAGATTGCAATAAATAAGGGGTGGGGGTGGCATGCATTTTCTTTTTCTAAATATCTTCCTCATCAATTGCGTTTTATTCTTCGTTCTTCAGCCTCATATGTTGGTGGTGTGCTCCTTTCACGACGATGTAAGTTTGTCGATGCTATACGATCCATAAAAGACTAACAATATTTGCATATACAGCTAATTGTTTAGCTAAAAAAAGATACTTAGAATACCCATTCAAATATTTTGTGATCTGATTTTTATAAAAATACTAGAAAATTTGCTTTCGAAGATGACTATAGATCCTCTTTTAATTGTATTTGTAGATTTTCTTATTCTTAATCTTCTTTCACAAAAATAAATAAATAAATAAATAATATTAGCTTTACATATAAAAAAAAAAATATTAGCATATTAATTTTATCATATTTAATTTTCCTGCGGTTATGACTTTTAATTTTGGTTAAGGAGTGGATCCAGATCCTCCAAATGATCCTCCAAGGTGCCGCTTGTCCATTTGCAATATGAATATCACTCCCTACATTTCTTTTCTGATATTACTTACATATACATCACTGTCATCCCAATACTTACAGGTGTTGTGATGAGGAAGTGTAATTTCTTATTATTAGTATTGTTATTATTATTATTATTATTATAATAATAATAATAATAATTATTATTATTATGTGTCCGTTTTTTAAAAATAAAATTAAAATTGGAACTTCGCACTTTGTTTAGAAACTGCTACATGTGATCATCTATTATTTGTGTGATTGTAATTGAGAGAAGTGGAAGAACGTATCACCATTATAACTTCTCAACTATATTTAAATAATAGATCTTTAAGTGTTAATGTGGTTTATGGATATAAGGATCTCGTGAAATTATGCTTATCATCTCATATATTTTTCTTTATTTCACATATATGTAGTTTGATTAACAATTCTTAAAGACCATTGTATTTTGAGTATCTTTCAGAGAAGCCATTCACTTATTGTCATTATATTCCATGTTATTATAACCTAAGAATATCAATGAGAATTAGCAACAACTTTAATAAAAATATGTTAAACTTGAAAATATTTGAAATTAATCAAATTCATAGAAGTGAAACTTAAACAAAAGTCAAATATTTATGAATTATGATTTTTATTGTTATCATCCAATACTTGGGTCTAGTAATAATGACAATAATAAATTTTTAAAACAAAAACTTTGAAGATAAAAAAATTCGTTAAAGTTTTAAAAAAAGTTTTTATATCTTATTTATTTTATTAAAAAAATTTATTTTTAGATTAATTTATTAATTATAAACTAAGCATAATCATATTACAATTTTAATTGTATAATTATGCATGCTAACAATGGGTCATTTATGGGATGGTTGAATACAAAACCTATAATTTATATATATATATATATATATATATATATATATATATATATATATATATATATATATATGAGTAAAGGCCTTGGAATTTTATAAGGGTTTGGTAATTAAACCCGCTATGAGGAAGAAAAGGTGTCTTCAAATATATTTTCTTTAATCTTATCTCTTGCAGATTTGGAAAACAAATGACGGTCAATGATTTAGGATTCATGTCAAGTATGTTTTTCTATACACTACGAATTAATATGCTTCTTTTTGTAATGTATTTTTTTGGGTCTTTTGATTATTGATCAATTATTTTTGGGTTCAATAAATACTCTTAAGTATATAAAATAGTCTAGCAATTGATAGAAGAGCCACTTTAATTGACATTGAATCTGTCAAATATATTTTTGTAGGTTTTGTTTTCTATATTTATCGTGTTCAACCAGAAATCTATGATGTACCGATTCCAAATTGGCAATGATGCAAACCATCTAAACAATTCTTTTTCGTGGCCGCAAAAGTGGTTGTCACTTTGAGTAAAATCTATAAGAAAAAGCCGTTGATATTTTTATTTGATTAACAATTAAAAATGGTATAGGAAAAAGCCACTTTTACCAACAATTAAATATATATTTATTTGTTGACATAGATGACTTCCCAAATTTGAACCAGGAAATAAGTGGCGTGTCAGATTTCAATCATGAAATCTTTTTTATTTTATTTTTTATTCTCTTATGTGATGAAATGATGATAGGGATCTCAAAGGCTAGTGGTCAAGGGACACGCCTTAGGTTGACGACTCGTGGCTTTGAAATGAGGCGAGCCGACCCAGAAACTGTTTAAGAGAGAATTTGGTATGGAGATAATTACAGGCCCTGACTGGCCGTGGTGGCAGGTCGCGTAGAACTTAGGTCGGTGCAGAGGTCGTGCGTCGAGGCGTACAAAAGCCAGGCCCTTGACTTAGGTAATTAGGTTTTTATTTAAATTGTATTGAAGTTAAATAAAAAATAAAAATAAAGCAAAACAATTCAAAATAAAAATACTTCATTTAAAATTTTTATTCGTGAATATAATTATATTTGAAATGTATGAAAAATTCTGTCATTATAAAATAGGTCTGTCCCAACTAAAGTTGGCACTTAACTATTTGTCAATCATTTATACTTTTCAGCGTAGAAAATAAAAATCTGATATCGTTTGAATATTTAATCACTATTTTAAGTGATAGGGAATTATCATGGATCCGTTAAATGTTTTGATAAATTTAAGTTCTACGTATTAGTCATTTAGGCTGACTTCTCCAAACACATGATCGTCACGTCTTTTGTCATACAAATTCCGATATTTAAACGTCACTACTAGCGATTCTTCGGGTGACAAATTACATTACTTTGCTAACCAACTCTTCCACGCATGCTTGAGTTTCGTCTTATTGTACTCACATGCGATTAATATATCATAATAAGATATATGAGTATTTTATTTCTTTATTTTTATGATTCTAAAATTTTCAAAATCTTGATGTTTTGAATGAAATTGTTTATACATAAGATATCTATCTATATCGGGTTGTATTATTTGGAGAACTAGTTGTTCTTTTTACACTTTTAAACATTTCTAAAGGGTTTCTATAAAAAGATGAGGAGCTTGTCATGTATGATGATTTTATCAAACTAATATCATTTCCATATTTTGCTTTATAAATATTATATAAAATATATAATAACTAATTTACTTCATTTTTAATTTCTTCAATTTTTATTTGATCTTCATTGTAAATAACTTGCAACCATTCATCTAGAGCATCGGTACAATCTAAGTTCTAATTTATTAACTATATTCAAATCAAGGTATTTCTCCCCAATATTTTTTAATCTTTTCTATCATTTGCAAAATTGTATCGTAAAAATTTCATAACTTAAATAATTTTGTAGTACCATATAAATACTAGTTATTTGCATAATGACCCGATGTGAGGATTGGATAATACACGTTACAAAATATTTGTTAGGCGTAAAATTTCAAAAAGATGTAAGTAAAAGGTCAGTAATGTACTTGGTCGTAATCATTTAATACATCAACATCTACATCACTACTATTATTAGATAGTTGCATTTCATATAATTGTACTACCTTTTAATATTTTGTAATATTTTGTCAAAGCTTATAAGTAGAATTCCATCTAATTGGTATATCTAAACTTATATTTTTTTCTTTTCATATTTGCAATTTTGCAACAATAAAAAAATAATTCATATTTTTCTTAAGAACTGATTAATATTATATACAAATGTCTCTAATTTTTTCTAATGTATTATCAACTTGTTTTAATCCATCTTTTACAATTAAATTTAAAATATGTGCACAATAATGTACGTAAAATAATTTTGCATGATCCTCTTTTATTTGCTAAAATATTTTTAATCTTTGTATTGCTGCATTATTATTAGAAGCATTATCTAATGTTATTGTAAATATCACGAATACCTAAATCTATATCATCATTTATTAAAGTTGCTATATTTTTACTACTATGTGGAGAATTTATTGTTTTAAATAGAGGTATTAACATTTACTTGTGCATTCACTATACATATAATGAGCAGTAATACATAAAAAGCCTCTATGCATTAAAGATGTTAAACAAATTTTTCCTTCAAAATTTGAAAAATATTTTTTTAAATTTTCTCTTTTTGTTTGAATTTTTCATATCATAACAGGTATTTGGACTGACGCTGAATTGAGTTAATCAATGTTTGAATTGTTTCTGAATATTCATGAGTTTCCATCATATTAAAAGGTTGTTTAGTTCTTATTATGTAATCAATCATTCCTTCACGACATGAAAACTCATCATAAGAATTTTTTTTTAAATTTCCACATTTATCTTTACTTAATTACATATAATTTCTAATATCTACATTATCTTGGCTTTCTGTTTCATTCGGTATGTCTTTTAGATGACTTGTGTAAGATTTGATCCACCACTAAGAAGTTTATACAAATTTTACATTTTGCTTTTATTTCTTTTTTATTATTTTCTAAATTATTTCTATTATATAAAAAAAAATTCCATATATTTGAACTAAATTTTGTTTGATGATACACATGGACTAGAAGAAAATGCATATTGCCTCTATCCATATTAAAATTATTAATAAAATATTATACTAAAAAAATGAATCAAAATAAAAAATGTAACAAATAAAGAAAAGTAAAGATGGGAGAAATATTACTCCAATTGGAGGATCAAAGCCCAAAATTCTTTAAATCAGGAATTATTGGAGTCACCAATGCTTGATTTGTAATTTTGCACCACAGATAATCTCATGTAATATAAAGAAGAACAATGGAAGAAAATGAAAGTATGAAAGAATGTGAGAAGGTAGTGAACTTGTGAGAGAAAATGAGAAATTAAAAGACTAATTTGATGAAAAATGGTAAACAAAATGTGTAGTATTTATAGAGAAAAAAAAGAAGTGAAAAAAGAAGTGGGAAAAGTTCCAACGGTCACATGACCATTGGGAATGAAGAAATTGAGAATATTACCCTTGGGAAAGGGGGTGGGGGGTGTTCCACCAACGGTCCACATGAGTTGGAAGGAAGAGGCAAGGGAAGGGAGAAAGAGGGAGAGATGGAGGCTTGGCGGGTGAAATTTGGAAACCATGGGCGCCACAAAATTTCTTAAGCCGGCGACTTGGAGCCTAAGGCCCTGAACCTCTCGGGGGCGGCCGCTCGGCCATTGGGAACCCTATACAATGGCAATGGTTTCAAATTCTTATGAAGACCCTTCATTTTATTTATTTATTTTTATATATGGGAACAAATTTTTTTTTTTAAATTCATTTGTTCCATTGATTGTTGGGCGGTTTTTGGGAAAGATATATAATGACATATTCATTGATTTTATTTATTAATATTTTTTTATTATTCATCGGGATATTTTTTGAAGCTAAATTTTATGTTTTTACCCCACTTTTACTCTACTATCCCATTAAGTATAAAATTTAATTTTTAACCCAATTTTATAATTTTTTATTGTTTCCTTTTTCACAATATTGCTTTAGCAATTTATGTTTGTGCTATTTGTGATTACTTATAGCATCATATTGTGAATAGGATAATTATTGGTATTATTGCATTTGGGTGAAAATTAATAAATATTGAATGCTTGTGAACTTACCTCTCGTGAGTCTAAGCATATAGGATATTTTTTGGAATTGATGTTGTAACTGTAATTTGTCCCATCTTGCACATCAATTTTGCTAAGATCCATACGGATAGTGAAGTTGTCCTATCAATATCTTTATTATTTGGTATGATGCTTAGTTTGGTGAAGAGATTTCACTAAGCGTCATGAACACCATAATTTTACTATCCTATCGATGGGAAATTGATGCATTTGGTTGTGATTGCTAGTGAACTGCTCTTACATGTATATAAGTCTTTTTGTATTTTATAGACTTTAGCATTTGATGATCACTTTTGTGGGTCATTTGGTAAACCGAAGAATGGAACAATTTGCATGTCTTTGTTTTACATGTATTTTTGACATTGCTCTCTTGTTTATTCTTCAGCTTTAAGCTTTCCTCAGTTATCTGCCATCACGAAACTTAATGAGACTAATTACAAGCAATGAGTTAAATCTCTCATGATGAATTTGATGATTATGAAACTGAACTTGGCTTTGAAAGTTGAAGCTCCTCCAAAACCCACTGTTGAGAGTTCTACAAGTGAGAAAAAGTCCTATGAGGATTGGGAGAATTCTAACAATTGTTATTTGATGATCATGGAGAACCATATGGAGGACTCTATTTATAAAAGCATTCCCAAGACTGAGAATATGCAAATGAGTTCATGGATGTCGTTGGTAAGAAATACACAAAGTTCTTGAAGAATGAGCTTCCAAATACTCTTCACTCCACTTTCTATGATGGGACCAGTAGGGTACGAGGACACATTGATAAAATATTAGCTTGTTACAATAAGATTAAGACCATTGCTATGGAGTTTGACTCAAGTTATGTTGTTTAGCTGATCATGGGGACTTTGCCTTCGTAGTTTGACAATATTAGGTCCAATTATAATGCTCAGAAGGAGCAATGGACCATTAAAGAGATGGCTTGTAATCACGCTGGGAGGGCATATGAAGAAAGAAGGTCAGTATTTGTGGTGACTGCGAGGTGGTGGGGGTCGGAAGAAAATATCCATATATTACAACTTCGATGAAGAAGTATGTTATGTCGAAGCGGAATACTAGTGTCGAGGCTAATGTAGAGATATTTTCCTTCTACTTCGATACCCACAGAATGAGAGGGTTTTAAGGGAAAATGAAACTATTGCCACAAGTTTGGGTATAAGAAGATAGATTGCAGGAAGTTGAAGACCGTTCAAGGAAATAAAGGTAATTATTGGGTAAATGTTTGTTTTGAATCCAATGTCTTCGATGTGCCATCTAATACTTGGTGGTTAGATAGTGGTGCTACTATTCATGCTTGCAATTTTGTGCAGGTGATGATAAGCAGGAGTCCAACTAGTCAGGAACACTACGTGTTCATGGGAAATGTTTCTGAAGTTGAGTTGTTTTCTTTAGAAATTGTTAGATTGCATCTTAATACAGAAAAATATTTCTTTTTTTTCAAAATGTGGGGTTCATACCCTCTATTAGAATAAATTCAATATATGTACCTATTTTGGATAGATTTGAATATAGTTTTCTTTTGGAACTAAAAAAGTTAATTTATATTGAGACTCTTTATTGATTGGTAATGGAACACATCATGGGAATATTTACTGATTAGAGTTGTATAGTTTGCTTTCTTTTTCTCCTACTGTTAGTAGAACCAAGCGTTTGAGATTGAAAGAAAAGTCATCTATCCTTTGGCACAAGCAGTGAGTCATATTTCCAAAAGATTTGAGAGATTAATTAAGGATGAGATTCTTCCGAATCTTGATTTCTTAGTTTTTGACACCTATGCCTAGTAAGTTTGTTCCCAAGACTCCATATGAGCTATGGTCAAACAGAAGAAGCTTAGTCTTCATCACTTCCATGTTTGGGGCTGCAAGGTGGAAGTGAGACCATACAACTTGCAAATCGAGGCAGTCAAAAAACCATTAGTGGGTACTTTGTGGTTATTATGTGGGATCAAGAGGTTCCAGGTTTTATTGCCCGTCGCACACCACCAAAGTGATTGAGTCAGATTGAGCTATCTATTTTGAGGATGATATTGGTACAAGCAAAGGGCTAAGAGAAATTGTGTTCAAGGTACATCTAGTTTTTATTCATGTGCCTATTGCTTTTGCTCCGATCTCTAGCCTTGTTGTTTACCAGCATCCAATAGCCACTTTTGATAATGAACCAATTGAGGAAGTCACGGTGGTCGGGACCATTTACTGTGACCCAGGTTTTTCCACATGGAGGAGCGGAAATTATGCACCCTAAGAAAGGAACATTCAAAGTCTTCACGGCCAGTTGAAGCGCGTACGCCGGCCGAGATCCGTGCGAATAATGACCCGTTAATTCAAGCGTACGAAGTAATTAACCGTAGAGTCAAATGATCTGTTCTCGGGATTATTGAGATATAGGGTTGTTAAGCTACTTGACATTAAAAGCAGCGCTGTGCCGGGAGGCAGCGAGCTTTTTGATATCCTTAACCGTAGTATAGTTTTGAGTGTTTTTAGTTTTTGGCATATTTTTTCTGTTTCTCTTTCCGTAATCGGGATTTTCTCTTGATTGTCTATTTTCAGGACCCGAGACAGCAATGGAAGCGAGGAGAGAGCTCGAGAAGCCCATTCCAAGAGTGCGATGGGGTCAGACTTTCATTCAGGGGGTTTTCTCAAACTTAGAAAATTTTTTAATTTTTTTTTCAATTTGACCCTCTTTGTCATGTCGCGACGTTGACTGAATCCAGAAAAATCAAGCCTTTGTCACATCGCGACATTGAATTTCAACGTCGTGACGTTGACCTCCCCTGTTTTGGACCCCTCTGCGTAGCGTCGCGACGTGGCTGACATTGCGGCGTCGGTTGTCGAGAAACTCTGCAGACGTCGCGGCGTTGGCTTTATGGACTCTGTCGCGTCGCGGCGACCGTCGGCCATACGGAACATTGGGCGTTGGGGAAATAAACCCTCGGGAGCGTCGGGGGGCGTTGAGCTAGCGTCGCGGCGTTGCCCGTATTTTCTATGACAGCTGACCTCGAGGTTTGAGCCCTCGAGATCCTCGTTTTTATAAGAGCCAGAGGAACTTCGATAAAACTTGTCCTCTAGCCTTGACCATCCTGGAGCCTCAGTCCCCCATTGCCCTGACTTGGTTTGGGGCCTTAATCAGGAGTTTGTGTACGGGTTCGTGGAGAGGCTCAAGGCGATCTAAGTGAGTCGGTTGTCTTCATTAGGGTCTCATTAGGTTTAGAAAGGGCCACCCAGGAGTGTTTAGAGTATTAGCGATCTTAGGGTCATGTCACGCAGCCCACCTCGCCCATAGTGCATTAGTGTTCAACAAATTGCCCAAGTGAGCTTTGGGGGGCTTCCAGTGAGCTAATTGTTTCCATTGCATCACTTGGGTGTTAGGAGATCTAAGGCCACAAAGAGGTGCAACACACTTGGATCCCTAACTCAACCATACCCCATTCATGCCCATGTCGAGTAAGCGGCAAAAGATGACTACCAAGAGAAGTCGGGCTAGTGAAGTGCCCACACTTAGTTATTATCATGACAAGTTTGTCAATGAGAGTGCGGCCGAGAAGTTCGGCCTCATTTCCAAGAATCGGTCGTTTATTAAGGAGAGGGGTTTACGCCACCAGATAACTTCTTCATGCAAAACAATTGCGAACAAGGGTGGCGGGCGTGCCAACCCCTACTGCTACCCTGAGTGTGGTGTGAGAATTCTACGCCAATCTACTTCCCGTGATGCGAAGAAGGTTCGGTGTGTGAGGTGGTAGACTGTACGAAGTCATCGGCTTGGTACAACCTTGAACCGAGTTCCCCCGAGCCCTTTGATAGGCTCCAGTAAAACTGGCAGGCTACCTCGAGGTCATTAGGATATTGACCCACGGGCAAGGTGAGTGGAAGATTAACAGTGAGGGGCACGCGGTTCACTTTAAGGCCAAACATTTGGCCTATATCCCTAAGGTCTAGCATCACTTCAACACATTGCGTCTCATTCCAACGGCGAATGTGTGTGAAGTGATGACCAAACGAGCCCTGCTCAATTATGCCATCATCTAAGATATACCATTCGATGTTGGGTAGGTTATAGAGGATTCCATCCTCCCATCCATGAGATGCCAAGATGAACTAGGGCACCCCTTCACTCGATTCACGACCTATAAACAAGTAAGAGTCCCCCTTAGAAATAATGGGGGCTTGGATACACTGGAGTTAAAGCGATCATGGTCAAGCGTGACAAGTCGAGTGTACCAAGAAACGAGAAGGGTTTATGACTCAGGCCATGAAACCTCGGACGACGATGAGCTTCGCGAGTATCAGTCAAATTTGAGAACTTGTCGACAGGTGATGCGGGGCGATCATCCGCTAACCTTACGAGTCCTACACCCGGCCCGCCACCACGGTTGTCAGGAGGTCAAAAGCGATCCTTTCCTCCCTAGAGGACAGTGTAGCGGCCTTTGCTAAATTTGAACTGCGGGATGAACCGGAGCATCGGGTCCTCATCGGCCCGGGATCTTCAGGCCCTTCATCTGCGACATGTGCAGTCATAGCCAAGCTAGGCGAACATCCTCATGTCATTAGTCATCCGGGACGGTACGCCTTGACTCCTCGCCCTCCACGCCACCTCCCGCGCCGTCGCGGTGATCAGCCGTCACGAGGGAGTTTCCTACACCCACTCTCGTTCTTTCATAGCCATTAAGGACACTATCTGCACTTGTTTGGGGGGTGTGGGTGATCGAGTTTATTTGTGTTGGTTTGCTATATTTTTGAGTCATTTTTGTGTTTTATGTTTTAGTGTGTTCTAGGTTATTTTTATGTTTTTCTATTCTAGTATGTCAATTCCTATACTTAGTCATATGTGTCCTGTTTAGGGTTTGTTTGGTGTTTATCTTAGCGTCGTTTGTGATTTGTCTATTGGTAGGTTATTTTCAATTTACATTTACTAAGGGCTCCAGGTTTAGTTTGTTAGATTTTAGAATTTGTTTTGGTAGTGTGCATGATGTCATGCACGCTATTCCAAGGATCTCTTTCATTTGTGTCGAATCTTGTTGGAAAAGCAAGTATAAATCAGGAAAGGATGCAACAGGTTGGTAGGCTCAGAGATTTCATGTGGGATAGGTAGGAGGCAGTGAATCACCTCCATGGTGTCTGAGGAATGCAATTCTCCAACTAGCCTATCGCACCCACACACATATGATCTCTAGGGTATGCCTAGGCTCCGAACCAGGCTTACTAAGGTTCAATAAACCTTGGGAGTTTCCAAACATCAAAGTGATGAGACACCCTAGAAAAAGAGGATTGCCTTCGAGCCCTAATTGAAAAAAAAAAAAAAAAAGCAAAGACAAAAGAAAAAGTATGAATAGAATAAGTGGGAGCTTCTAATCGGAATCTCGGGCATAGTCCGAGGGGCTTTTCAAAGCCTAATGCCCTAAGCCAACTGGTCGGGAGCCATTGACTTCACTGCCAGTTACATGGGATAGAGGATGGAGTTTCCCATAACTTAGGGACCTTAGGTTTAGTTGAGTGTTCGGGTGAAGTCGAGGGCGAATGCTTGGTGCCCATAACCTTGGTGGAGTCACTTGACAAATCCATCTGGAACACTGACATAAACTTCTGAACCTTAGTTTTCTTTCATGAGTAGGTAGGATGTTGAATAAAAAGGGGTGCGTTCTTATCCTTCCGTAGTTAGATTCTTCCAAACATGTGAGTTGAATTCAAGGTTGGGGGTGTTGGAACAAAGTTATATGCTAGAGAGCACGTATCAAATGCACATAGGCTTTTTGGGAAAGGCTATGAAAGCTGGAGAGTTGAGTCACTTGTCAGCAAGATGGTATTCCATTGGTCTTTAGAAAAGTCAAACAACATATGGATTCTAAATTTGAATAAAAGGGCAAGATTTATGAGTCAGTCCATTTTGATCCTTCCTTCGGCAACATGTGCATCACAATCATGGCGTTGAGTTTTAGTATGTTAGGTTGTTGTGCATCGGGTTTGGAGTCAGTTTCTTGCTTGGGGATAATCAAGAAGCTAAGTTTAGGGGTGTGATGAGTGCCTAAAACACTCATCTCATACCACCCCCATTCACGTTTTAGTTTGATTTTTATATTATAAAGCATTATGGCTTGATATCTTATTTCTAGAGCTTATGTGCGATTCACCGGGTGAAATTGGTGGTTTGGAATAATTTTCTGTGAAAAAAAGGGAAAAAAGACTGAAGCAACATCGCGACGTTACAGCGTCTGGCGAGTATGCTTGCGGTGCGATGTTTGGGGTCAGCGAGAAGAAAGGAGTCGGCCAGAGCGTCTGATGTCGGCATGACGCTTCCCAGCGTCTAGCGACGTCATCATGATTTCTGCCTCATAATGATAAAAAACAAAAGAGACCTAATTTGGAGGCATTGAAGGACGTGCGGACTAGAGCGTAGAAAACAAAGCAGTAGCGACTCGAATCATTGGAAATGACAGTGTTTTTGTATTTTTCTTTTCTCATAAACAACTGATGATTTATAGAATGATTAAAGTATGAAGCCAGTTCGACTATGTTCCCAGATTTCTCTCTAGGTTTATTGAACCTTGTCACAATTGAATGGATGCAGTTTAAATTTATATTATTCAGTTTATTGATTTGCATCGATTTGGCTCTATATCTTTAGTTTATATATGGTAATGTCGGCCAACATTGGCACTTGATCCTCTGAGTATCGAGATCGAGATAAGGACTCCAGGGGATACACAGACAGAAAGACCCTTGGTTAAATCGGTAAATAAAGATATCCGATTAAATTGTGGCAATTGGGGTTCGAACATTGGCGTTTCGGATTGCGTCGAGGAGAGATGCCAGCCCTCTTTGAGGCGAGATAGGCGGATGCCTCGAGATAGGGTATCCTCGTAGGCCTTGATCACCCAGTCGTGAGAGTCACTAATAGATTGGGTGAAGTAGTTCCTACGGAATGATCCGTGAAAGTGGCGGGGCCAGATCCACAGTCTCCATAGGGATGAAATTTCTGAGTTGAATTTAGCTTTAGTTTTAATCCAGGTATATTAGTTAGATATGCATTAAGAGTTTAGAAGTTCGGATAATATTACTTAGGGTCGATTTCGAGTAATCGGCGCACCTTCTCTAGTGGATCGAATATACGTACTAGGTACAGCTATGTTACTTGTCTACGATGTGTGCCTTTGCGCACGTGGCGTACATTTACACATCAAACTTAAACTATCCATGCCCAGACACTTCAAGCTCTCTTTTGATTTCATTTTATTTTTATTTTTTGAGCCCATGGGCTCAGCCGTTGGTCGACCAGTAATGGTGTGGCGCTGACCGGGAGTAAAGATTTGACTACCGTGACAGGAATACAAGTGGAGGGTGGATTGCAGCCGCTTAGAAAATCGACGGGTGCTCCTTTGTGCGGGAGCTCTCCACCCGTATACAAAACTTGTCACAAAAGAGCACGCATATCTATCCCCGAGAAACGATGCAGTATAGTCCGATATATATCGATCACGGCCCGGCCAGGCCGCTAAGCAATTCACCGATATGCATACTGACTATGATCCAACTATATATCCCATGATTCTGAGGAGTTCTGATATTTTCACTCTTAAACAATACATATAGTAAACTTAAGAGTTCTAGCCACGTATCTGACCACGAGCACATCCTAGGCTTTCTTCGAACTCGACCTCCCCAGGGCGAGGCCGTCTCCCTCGCATGCTCCACCATGCACGTAAAGGGGTCCAGACGGGAGTGAGGCTAAAGCTGATGGGAGAATCGCCTAAGTGGGCTGCTAGCACTTTAAGTGTAGTGCAATGTTCCAAAGTAAACACACATTCAAGCAAATGCATGATCCTACTTGAATGTCTACATGACCAACTCAGATCCCGAGTCCTCACAGACTCTCTCACACTTGCCTAAGCCTTGTATGAGAATTATTGTTTTATTAGTGGACAACCCTCGTGTATATATATCAATTGAGCGCTCAGAGCGATTGATATATATTAATTGTTTAATGGACTACCCTCTAGATGAATATCAATTGGTAGCTCAGAGCGTTGATATTTTAGTTTGTGGACTACCTCAGATAATTAATATTTTAGACTACCCTCAGAACCATTTTCTAGACTCATCTCATGCACTAACTCTATAATCCTAGGATGTTCCGATTGCATATGGAGATACATGTATGCAGGTTCGATATAGTCTAATCACATGCAAATATGTAAGCATGCATATTCACATAATGTCAATCACCACCAATCATGTCATGTAATTATCATTTTCAAACATCAAAATTAGCTCACTTGGGCTAATAATCACACACGAGAGCAATTTAATTTAAATCCCCTTTCGACCAAGCACACATTTCACAAAAATATATTTTTGAGAATTTCTTGTTTCGGGGAATTGGTAGAGCCTCGGTTACTATTCCACGAATCCCTAAATCAACGGTTCACTTAGTGAACGCAATCCACGGCCATTCCGACCCGATGCATACCAAGCAAACATTTTAATCCATAAATCAGCTTTTCAGTTACCCAAACAGCCCTACCCGTAGTTCACGGGCTGCACCATAACTAAAGAATTTCCAATCAGTCGGTCCCATGTTTTGGGGCCGTCGAGCAACCTGCGGCCTCTTCGACTCGAACATTCATAAAACACTTAAAATGGGAATAAACTTCAGTAGAGAAAATCCTACCTCGATGAGTTTGAAGAAATAAATCTGGTACCAGTGAAGCTCTCTCCGCGTAAACAGTTCTACTCTTATCTTGATTGTCGACGGTTGAATATTGTGTATTTCTAGAGAGAAGTTTAAGCTTCTCTCTCTAAAAAAAGAATTCGGCTGCTACTGGACCTTCCCCTGCCCATTTCACGTTTTTTCTCTCTTTTTCATTTGAGAAGAACAGCATTCATGTGTCGCTATTTTATTTATTCCATTTTATTAATTAATTCCTTCTTTGTCTAGGTTTGGCGTTATTTATACCGGTCATCCATTTCCATCATTTCTCTACTCATCAAAACATGGTACATGAGTACTTGTTATATCTTGACTTTGTTAGCATCGAAAATCGTTTTCTGACACTCGAAGCGATGCCTCGAGAAAAGCGTGCCGACTCGGAACTATTTGAATATTCACGAAATTTTACGTGCTAACTAGATTTTTCGAAACGATTCAAAAGGTGAAATCCGTTTCGTCATCTGAGATCTAGAGAATAAATTATGGATTTTTAACCAAAATTAACAATTTTGTAATCGAAATTACGATTTTGCCATTTTTCCAGAAATTGGAATTTCTTGGGTCTTACAAATGGGCGGACCCAACAATCATTATGGTTGTTTGAAATAGAGAGTTGATATAATACAATTACATTATAGTGTCAATAATATATTTTTTTAGAATATTAGCCGATACCCGATGCATGGGTTGACAATTGGCATCGGAGCTAGAAGATGGAGATGGAATGCCATATCGGAGAAAAACACTAAGAACATGAAGTCAAGAAAATAGCAGTATCTTGTTGATAAAATTTTTGTTACCAACAATAGTTCTATTCATCCTCAACTCCCAAAATTCAAGGGTAAAATTTTTGATAATCGGTGCATTCAAAAGGTTGTGTTGTTTACATCTCAAGATTTGTGGGATATAGTGAATAATGGTTTCATCGAAGTAAGTGATTCAAAAGAGTTTGAGGCGAGAGAAAGATCAACAAGCACTTTTTGCAATGTTCCAAGCAATAAATAAATTATATTTGAAAAAATGTTGCAAGCAAAAATGGCGAAAGAGGCTTGTGTTACTTTACAAAAATTATACAAAGGCGATGATCGTGTCAAGCGGATGAAGTTGCAAACATTAAGAAGCGAATTCAAGTCTCTTTGTATGAATGACTCTGGTTATATTAGATTATTTTGATTGAATCTGAGCCATTGCTGTGCAAATGCGGACCAATTGAAATTCTTGATCGATGAATAGTGGAAAATTATGCGAAAGTTTAAAAGTAGAATTTGACTATGTTGCTACAACAATTGAAGAAGGTAGAGATTTTTTTTTCTCTTACAGTTAAAGGTTTGATGAGTCATTGTGTTAGCATGATGAATAATGAATGAAACAAAAAATCAACTATACAAATTCAGAGCTCGAGAACGGGTAGAGGTAGAGGATGACACAACAACTTCAAAAATGGAGATAGTGACACAAATCAATACAAATGAAGAGACAATACTTTCATACCTAAAGACAAATTTTCAATGTTTTAGATGCAAAGTATTGGGCATGCACCATAAGTGAGATGTCGAGCAAAATTATAGAATAATTAAGACCGAAGCGAGCCAAACATCACTAAGATGGAGCAAATTTTGGTATTAACCTACGAAGTAGAAACATCGAATAAAGACCAACAAAATGTTTGGTGTCTTGATACATAATGCATCAATCACATGTGCAGTGAGAAATAATTGTTTTCACAATTAGATGAATCGATTAGTGAGATTGTCTCTTGGAAACAAATCGAAGTTTTGATGTGGGAAAATGTAATATTAAAATACATTACGAAAGATGGTACTTGTCTTACTATAGTAAATGTGTTCTTTGTAGATTTTTTTTTGGAATTTGTTGAGTATAGGGTAACTAACAAAAAAATGACATATTATTAATATTAATAATGGAGTTTGCACTCTTAGTGATAAAAATCAGAAGGTGATACCAAAGGTGTATGATTAGTACCCAAAAAGTGCTATTTTGAACCCTATTTATTATAGGTTTTGAGTGCTTTTTGTATACTAATCATTCTAATTAACCCGATTTACACATTAAGGTCCCTACTATTCTACTGATCGCATTTTATGGCAAATTTTGCAGTTTTTGCGGGCTAATCTATTGCCAACATTGTTAGTCGATCCAAGCAGAAGAATTCGAGTCAAACTCGACATCATCAGATCGGAGACTAGGAGGAAGAGGAAGAAAATGAGAGAAGAGTGACGGGAGCAAAATCGGGATGCATGAGTAAGGCTAGACGATGTAGCGGACGGAGGCACAATGTATTTGGCTGTGTAGTGAGAATTTCCAATTTCATTTGAGTTGAGGTGAGGATTACTAAGCTAGGCTAGCTGAAATTTAAATGGCATAGCGAGGAGTTCTTTGTGCTATTGAAATTCGATTCTCTGTCTCATGTCATTGCATTCAGGCTGGCGGGGAATTTAGCTAAGCTAGCGGGAGCTAACATTGATAGCGAGGAATTTCTCCATTTAAGCTATCTACGTAGAGATTTCGTAGCTTAATTCGACAGCTAACGAGCCACCCAAATATGCTAGCGATTCCACGCATTCACGAAAATGAAACTGCCACTGTGTTTTTGATGTTTTTGATTCCAAAACGATACATTTTGATCAATTACCATTTTGTCCTTTAGCAATCTCCTTTAGGCATTTTTATCATTTCACACATTTGGGTTGGCTATAAGCCACCTTATAAGTTGTAACCCTAACTGAATCTTTGACACTTGTGACTTTTATTTTGTTCCAGTTTTCTCTCTTCTCTCTTCTCTCTCCTCTTTCCTTACTTGGTTGCCAAACACCCTCGAGGATGACAACTTGGAGGATGAGCGGCCTAAAACCACTTCCTCCTTGAAGTAAAAGATTTCTTTGGGGAAGATGTGAGGAATTTCTTGGTGGTTCCCCTGTTTCTCACCTTGTGAGTTTTGACATTTTAGTTCCCAAATTTCTAACTCTAGGTTTAAAGCTTTTGATGTACTTTCTTTTGGCCAATACTTGGCAAGCTTTTAGGGTTTAGACATTCTTAGCTTTAAATACACTAATATCCATTAGTTTCCATTCTACGAACCCCTTTGAGGTAGGTTAAGGGGCTAGGTTTTCCCATTGAGTAAAAAATGCTGAGATCATTGCTTGCAGATAATCTTTTAGGGTTCGGTGGATTCTTATTTTAGATCCATTGAGACTCATTAATTACCCTTTAATCATTGTAGGATGAGTCGAGATAGATTTCATTGTAGGAACCATAAATGTTAAATAAATGCTTTATCAAGGAAAATTATTAGGGTTTGGGTTTTTAATGCGAATGAATCCGGTTCGGAAGATGACTATATGTCATCCTCCCGACGAGGAAATTAACGGGGACCTCTCGAGTTAGCCTAGGATCTTTCTTAAACTCGATTGTGATGCTTGAGGTTATTTTACATTTTACTTTATTTAACAGGTTTGCAAACCACATTACTTGTTTTACCCCCGACTTAAAATCAAAATTTAATTCAAGTTTTGATTTCACTCGAATCATTTATGCGAGAAAACCCATCCGTGACAGACACTGAGCCGCTATGCTGCGGTGGCTTGACTAATGGTAGGAACAGGACTACAAATATTGTTGATTACGCATCACCTGCCCAGTAGCCTGTAGGAAGATCAAATGGCGGATCTTGGGGATGGTGCCTAAGTGCATTTGACGAGCTGTGGAACACTTATGATCCTCATCACAAGTTTTGGTGAATTTCTTTTATATTTCATTGTCATTTTTTTTTATTTTTTTTTATTTTCATAAAAAAAAAAAAAAAAATTTGCAGGACTGTTTTTGGTGTTGCCTTATTTCTCTCTGAGTTAGAATGTTCGATTGGGTTTTGGTGTGGCCAGTGAAGGGAAAGGCAATACAGTGAGTATTCGAGTGGAGAGTAACCTAGGGCATATATGTGATGAGGACCATAGAAGCCTTGCATGACAAATCAGCTGACCACAGTGAGAGAAATCCAAACCCACCTAGATCCATGAGGAATTTATAGAGACCAATGGATAAGTGCACCCTCTACTGTGGTGCCTCCGAGTATGCCTCTTTGTCTCGGCCTCGGTACCACGTGATCTCCCCGGTTGAGCAAAAGCAATTCTAGACCTTACGGCCCCAGTGGGTGATCTTTGTGGAAGCAAGAAGTGTGCCCAGTGGAGTCAAAAAATTTATCTTTGTGGAGAACCTTAGACAAAGCATTAGATGGGTTTAAGAAGTGAATTGGGTCGACAATTTGACAACTGCAATGTTCAATTCAAAGCTTATGACTTGACTTGATCAAAAGGGAAGAAAATCCGGGAAGGATGAGTGCTTGGCGAAACAATTTTTGGGTGGCAAGTTCAGCTGGCTGAAGGTGAAATGGAATCGATGAAGCTCTACGAGGCTGGGATGCCACAGAATCAGTGTTACTTTGGCCTTGGAAAGAAGAGCAGATCCTTCCTTTATGAGTGAGGAAAGTAATGGGAAGGAACCGGGGAAGAGCGAAAAGTCAGCGGCCACCCCAGAAACACAACTCACGGTAGCCCCTCGGATGACCAAGTGTATATTACTGCCTTCACTGCACCAAAATCGCCACATATCACACACTCCCAACCATAAGTCTGACCCGTCAGCTGCATGTCATGCAAAAATTCAAGGAAGTTAGTAGCGATGTACAAGCTTTGCCACCATCAGCTAAACAGGTTGCACATTGCATGTATGACGGTTAGTTCGGTCTGGTTAGTTGGAGCACGAACCCCAGCGTTTACGACTCGCGAGTTCAGTGACCTCTAAGGCGCTGAGGAAGTGGTTTAGGGGCCAGTCCTCAGCTTACAATTTAATTTTTTCTTGCTTTGTTTTATTTTATCGTATTTTATTTTGATTTCGTTAATTTTTCTTCTTAGATTTTCTCTAATTTTTAGTTAATTTATGTTTTTAGAGTAATTTTTACTTTTCTGCAATTTTTCTTAATTTTTCTAGCATTAATTTTGGTTTTGTACAAATTTTGAAGCGATCGGCCAATGAAGATTTTAGCAACTATAGCGAATTTACGTAATTCTAGCGAGAAATGCGAAATTTATTATAGATGGAATTTTAAGCTAAGCTAGCGAAATTTAAGCTAACCTAGCGAAAATTTTGTGAGGCAATGAAATTGAAAAATTCCCGTATTTAGGAGCAGTGCATTTCGGTAGGCTAGCGAAATGCGACCTGCGGAAATCAAGTCTTATTCTGAATAAATAGCGCGCGTCTTGCATTTTATTTTATTTTTATTTTTATATATTAAAAAAAACAAAAAAAACAAAACGTTTGTTTTTCTTTATATATTATTTTATTTCAAAAAAAAAAATTTATTATTTTTTATTTTATATATATATATATATATATATATATATATATATATATATATATATATATATATATATATATATATATATATATATATATATATATATTTTAATTTAATTTTATTATTTTTTATTTTATTTGATTTTCAAAAAAAAAATCAAAAAAATTTATTTATGTCAAATTTTAAGCTATTTAAGCGAAATATCGCTAAGTAGCGAAAATTCTTTATGTGATGAAATTTTTTTCGCTATGGGTACATACTCCGATTTGTTTAATTTCGTAAGCTTTTTTAAGTAGAACTCCGTTTTAAGTAGTTCTTGGTACCGTTGGAAAGCTTAGAGAGTGTAGAATCCAAATATAGTCAGAAAGAACATTTTGAGATTATTATAAAGTGTAATTTTAAAAATGCTCAATGGTCCCTTTTTTTCTCTCTTCTTCTCTCCTAACTTGTTTGTTTTGGGCTTGAGCAGTGAATAGGAGTGTCGATGGAAAGCTTGCGAAGTCTCTATCCAGAAATGATCACATCTCATCAAGGAGGTAGCACTTCCTTCTCTAATTTTCCAATCAGGAGCCCCATTTAGGACACGAGAGATGTTTGGGTTAAGGGAGGATTGAGTGGCTTTATGTTATGTTTTGTTATTATTTTGTTTCAAGCCCATTTGTGATGTTTAGTGGCTTCTTGGGTCCCCTTTCTATAAAATTTGTTATACTAAACAACACTTTTTCAAAATACGGACCCATTTTGTAATCAAAATTTTTGTGTGTTTTTCGACTGTGGTTTACGAAAGTGAAACTTTATCGATTCTGCGATGTTAGATTGGTTCCATGCCTAATTAGTGGATGATTAGTTTGAATTCTTGTTGTTTTTTGACCATTTTTCTTCCACCTTTAGCTAACACACCACACGAGCACATTAGGTTTCAATATTAGAACAGAAAAAGTGCAGCCTCCCTTTTACTTTGCATAACCTACCTAGTTTCATTATTACAGCTAATGGGTTAAGGACCCTATGGAAAGAGAAAGAAGAAAGAAAGAAATGAAAGAAAAGAAAAAAAAAAAAAAAAGAATAAATATTGCAACGCTTTGCCTTGAAACAGAAACACGATTAAGAGGGTATATGTGAAAGCCTTTGGCTTAGGTGCCACAAACCTTCTTGGTTGGGGAGTCACTTGAGCTTAGTGTTCGCTATACGGGTGGATAGTGGAGTTTAGCAAGTTGTAGGTGCTTTAAAGTCACCGAAATCATTGAAGTCAGGAGAACTGAAAGTTAATTAATTCGAAAGATCCTCATGACTTGGTCTTGCTAAGCCTTAATTGGTTGGGAGTCATCGGTAGATCCGATTACATGGACTTTGGTGAGGTCGATTCCTCGACGTACTTCTGACCGCAAGATTGTGGAATAAGAGGTGGGTCGATCTATTTAGGTTGGTTGGCATGCTGGAGTCGTGATAGTAGCTAGGTTGAAGGTACGGTTTAGCGGTTTATTGTTGGTGATAAAATCAACACTTAGATTTTGGTGGAAGTTCACAGTTGTGAGTCATCGAAGAGCTCTTTGATACTGATTTTGTATGGCATTATTTCTCTCAGAGATATGGTTATTGGGCTTGGTTTTGATGATTCTTACTTAGGATTAGGCACTACTCCTTCAACCTTTTTGTAACATAATTTTGTTATCGTTTGTATGCTCTTTGCTGCTCTTTCATTCTTTAAAGGATTGTGATGTGTGAGTTAAGGAAGTGTGATTAGTACCCCAAAGAAGTGCTATTTTGAATACTATTTATTATAGGTTTTGAGTGCTTTTTGTATACTAATCATTCTAACGATTTACACATTAAAATTCCTATTATTCTCTTGTTAGCATTTTAGCCTTAAATTTGCGGTTTTTGAGCTAATCATCTATCCAACATTGTTGAGTCGATCCAGCCACGAAGGAATTAGTCAACTCAACATCGTAGATCAGAGTAAGAGGAAAGAAGATAAGAAAATGAAAGAAAGAGTGAAGCGAGGAGCAAAATGGGATCTGCGGGAGTAGGCATTTGGAGCCGATATGGCCATGGGAGCGGGAAGGCCACAGTGTATTTAAGCTATGCCATAGCGAAAATTTCAGACTTCGCTAGGATGCCGAGTGGGAATTTAAGCTAGGCTAGCTAATTAAGCAACTAGCGAGAATTTCTTTGTGCCTAGCGAAATTTCAATTTGGCTATCTCCCACTGATATTTTAAGCTAGGCTGATGAATTTATTCTTATGAAATTCCTTTGTTGATGGCGAAATTCTCAATTGGCTATCTACGGCAGGGTTGTGGCTTGAAAGCGAAATTTATTATCATGAAATTTTAATATGCTAAGCGAAAGAATCCCCATAGCGAAAATGTTTATCTTGTGTTTTGATGTTTTGATTCAAGCGACCACTTTGTTTTGATCATTACCATTTGTCCTTTGTAATCTCATATTTTAGGCATTTTTATGTTTCACATTTGGGTTGGCTATACAGCACATTATAAAATTTGTAACCCTAAGCACTAATCTTTGAGCACGTAGCTTTTATTTTTTTCCAGTTTTCTCTCTTCTCTCTCCTGCTTTCTCCTTTCTTGGTTGCGAGCACCCTCGAGGATGTGACTTGGAGGATGGCGACTAAACCCTTCCTCCTTGAAGTAAAAAATTTCTTTGAGGGAAGGATCTGCGTTGCTGGTGGTTCCCCCATTTCTCACGTATGAGTTTTGACATTTTAGTTCCAAATTTCTAACTCTAGGTTTAAAGCTTTTGATGTACTTTTTTGGCCAATACTTGGCAAGCTTTTAGGGTTTAGTGTATTCTAGCTTTAGATACTAATATCCATTAGTTTCCATTTACAAGCCAGGAGTAGGTTAAGGCTAGGTTTTCCTTGTCAAGTGCATCTACTTTGATCAATAGCATTAATCTTTTAGGATTCGGTGATTCTTATTTTTAGATCCATGCCAAGGACTCATTAAGATTACCCTTCTGAGAATCATTGTGAGGATGAGTCGAATGGAACTGCTTTGTGGGAACCGCAAATGTTAAATAAATCTTTCCTATCAAAAGGGGAGAAAATTGTGGGTTAGGTTTTAATGAAGTAGAGATCAGTTGGAAGATGACTATATGTCATCCTCACAGCCTTGAGAAATTAACCGGGGACCTCTCGGTTAGCTAGGATCTTAAGCTTCCAGTATTGATGCTCGAGGTTCTATTACATTTTACTTTATTTCTTTTCGGTTTGCAAACCACCAACCCCTTTGTTTTACCCCCGCGCCAAAATCAAATTTAATTCACCGAGTTTGATTCCTCAAATCATTTGTGTGAAGAAAACCCGTCCAGTGTTGACCACACAGACCGCTATGCTGCAGTAGCTTGACTACGACAGTAGGAGGAACTTAGGACTACAAATATTGTTGATTCCGCATCACCCTACCGTGGCACGAATCAGTGTAGATGACAAAGAATAGGATGTTTCCTATATTTCACTTTAAGAAGAAGAAACTTTATTGACGAGACATTGGATGTTGGCATCTTCAATTTTAAGCGATCTCGATTTTAGGTAGGTTGGTATTAGTGCAAAGAACATGGTAACAGATGCAGATGATTGAAATTCCAGATCATGCATGTGAAGGATGTCTCCTCGGGAAACAACATTGAAATCCTTTACCAATTGGAAATTCCAGGAGCGCTAAACAACCTTTGGAGTAGGTGAATATGGATATATGTGATCTCGGTGAGGTAAGATCTCTTGATCACAATAATTATATTTTGACCTTTGTGATGATTTTACTAGAAAATTTTGGATTTATCTATTAAAGAAATTCTTAGGCTTTCAGCAAGTTTAAAGAATACCAGAGCCTTGTTGAAAGACAAAGTGGAATGCAAAGATGAATATTGAGATCTAGAGAGGATGAAATTTACTTGAATGAATTCTAAATTGTGTAGAGTGAAGGTATTCCTTAGACAGTGATTGCTAGTTATACACCTTAGCAAAATGATATAGTCAAAAGGAAGAACATAACTATTGTTGAAATGGCTATAAGCAATTTGAAGGCCAAGTCTCTTCCAAAAACTTTTGGGAAAAGTTTTTACTATGTGTTCCTTATGGAATAGGTGTCCTATCAAAGTAGTCTTTTGGAAAACACTTGAGGAAGTGTGGAGTGTTCATAAGCCAGATGTCTCCTTCCTATGGATTTTCTGTGTATTGCATATTCCCATATACCAAAATAGCATAGCAAAAGTTTGATGATAAAAGTGAGAAGTATATTTTTGTTAGTTATGGAGATGTAACTAAAGGTTACAAACTATACAATCTAGAAACAGGGAAGTTGATTGTGAATAGAGATGTTCATTTCCTAGAAAATGAGAGTTGGACATAGTCTCAAACACGGAATGAAGAAAAAAGAGTTGTAATTGAGGAAGTTATTGTAGAAGACACTAAAAAATACTCTACAATAGTGTTTTTACTTCAAACACTCCTCCAATAAAGGTTCTCTTATCCAAACAGAAATAGGAAAGGAGTTTGAATCACAAGGTCGCCCAAAACATTCTCATGTTATGCCTGCACATGTAAAGGACTGTAGTAATACAAAATGGTAAATCATAGATGAAGAAGTTTGTCGGGTTTGTACATTGCGATTAATGATCAATTTCCTTATGAATAAGCGACAAGTAGATCAGTAGTTGAGCAATGAATGAAGAAATTCAATCCATGGAGAAGAATAATTCATGGGAGCTTGCTACTCTACGCACTGGAAAGAAGCCTATTGGTGTTAAATGGGTTTATAAGACAAAGTATAAACCACATGATACAATAGATCAATTTAAAGCAAGATTAGTTGCAAAGGCTCTGGCTTGAGAAGCCATATATTGATTATTTTGAGTTTTTCACCGGTTCTAAATTAGATACCATTGTATGATAATTGCTCCTTTAAAAGCTCGAAAATGTTGAAAATTCTAAATGGATGTGAAATGATTCTTTCTTAATGGTACACTTCAAGAAGAGGTCCTTGTTGAACAATAAATGGTTTTATTAAGGAAGGACAAAGAAAGAATTTATAAGCTCAAAAAGGCATTATATGGATTGAAACAAGTACCACATTCTTGGTACACACCAATTGATACTTATCTATTGCAACATGGATTTCAAAGGAGTCATTTTGAGCACACACTTGATATCAAATCAGTTTCTAATGGACGTATAATTGTGGTATGCTTCTATGTAGACGATTTGATTTTCACAAGAAATTGTCAACAAATGTTTGAAGATTTCAGGGAGGCCATGAAGCAACAATTTGAGATGCCAAATTTTGGATTAATGTCCTATTCTTTTGGAATTGAAGTCCAATAAGAAGATGATGGTATCTTTATCTCACAAAAGAAGTATGCTATAGATATACAAAGCGATTTCACGATGGACTAAGTCATCGACAATCCATACTCTATTGTAGAAGTGACTTAGCATAGAGTATTGAAGGAGGACTCTAACATAGGAGGATGCAATCGTTCTCTGAAGCATTTACCTCACTTAGGAACCTTGAGGTAAGGTTAATGCGGGAGGGTGATGATAAGCACGTGCATGGATATGATGGCATATAAATTTCACACAGGATGAAGTGGTTGCTTGATGCGGTGCGTAAATGGCGAGTCGGCATACGGGAAGACTAAGGGTGGGTGAGTACCAAGTGACCTTGACCTTCAATTGATGCACGAAAGTAGAGGGTATAAATGGGAATAAAGATGTTATGTCGGTTTTGAAGTGGGTTTGTTAGCAATTAGTAGAGTTTGTTATAGGGTTATTAATATTTATTTAATTTCCATTAAAATTTTATTTTGTGAGTTGCCTTTTTTGTTTATTTTGTCACGTAAATCTAGGAAAATCCGATTTGAGATTTTAGGATTGTATTTAAATGGCTATCCTTGACAAATAAAGATAAGTTGGAACTTGCATCTTTAATTTTTCTTTCAAATTATCATCGAAACTATTTTATCACTTGTAAAGTCATTCCCACTTTAGTGGGACCACAAATCATTTAGGAGGGAAATAAATTTTGTTACGGCTATGTTTTTGTTTAAAGTGAGTGATTAACGAGGGCGGAGAAGAAAAGAAAAATAAAGATAGTAAAATAAAGTTGAAGTCCATAAATTCATAATTTGTTTGTCATGAGAAACTTTTTTTTTTTATTTACACTCCTTAGTATAAATAGTTTAAGAATAGTCTTTAACTAATTGATTACTTTTCTCTTATTTACTTTGATAGGAGGAACATGAGTTCACACATTGTGTTTAGATTTATTATGAGTTCATCATAATAATTGTTAGAGATGAAGAATGTGATAATAGATGAACGTGATCAATTAAAATATAAGAACTAGAAACAAAATGTATGATTATAGGAACTAATTGATTACTTTTCTCTTATTTACTTTGATTTTCCTCCATAAAATTCTGCACCTAATCCATTTTCATTCTCCAGATATCTTGTGTGTGTATGCATAAATATAGTATCCCTTTCAATCTTAACTTCTATGATGATTAACAAAATAATTTGTAAGTTAGGAGTTTCTAACGCGATAAAGTCCCTTTCACTTAGAAAACATCTTGGATAGTATTAAGTAGATTTATTGCTATACCCAGAATTAGTATGCCTATGACACAGAATGCACTTATCGCCTCAAGCAATGTAGTGAAGAATATAAACTACTCGTCTCCACGGAGGAATTGGGTTGCAAGTGCAGGCTACAATCTAGCCTAGGCTTTATTTGGATGGTTGAACATGCATGAAAATCTAAATTACATTAACTAAAACAACAAAAATACTCAAACAAGACTAAAAGGCCTTGGGACATAGATTTCACTAAACAATTATATATGAACCTCTGACCAGATTGAAATCAATATTTATTTACATCCTTGAGATGGTAGTTTTACTGGATTTTTAATAAATCTCTCTCGGCCATGCACGCACGCTTTACCCTTAGGATCAAATATTGCACAACGTCCTCTACTTTCGACCCAGTTTCTAAAGGTGCATTAAACACAAGAAATCCTAATATCACACCTTACAACACTTATAGCTCTATCTCATGATAATTAGATGGTAAATCATCCATCGTCTAATTTTGACTCTCATCTCGAATCTTGGAATGATAAATCAGCCTGAAATATTAGCTAAATATCAGCAAACATTAAGATCAAAATGAAATATGAAATTAAATAGCAATCAATAGAAATTAAAAGATTCATACAAACTTGTCTACAGTTACATCTAAACTGAAAACTAACTAGAACATAAATGGAAGAAGAAATACAACCATCCAAGGAAGGGATAATAGAAAAGGGAAGAAAATGAACAAATCTAGTGGAGGAGCTTCCTTCTTCTCTTTCATCTTCTTCTTCTTCTTCTTCTTCTTCAGGTCTCCTTCTTCTTTAGCCCTAATGGAGGGTCAAAAAAAATCTTGAGGGAGGAACCTGAGAGCCTCTCTCGTTTAATTCTAGCCTCCCAAGCAGACCTCCTAAATGCATTAATTTGATCCCCTTTATGCCAAAACCAAGAGAGTGGAAGAAATGGGTTTCGGTAAAAACATGGGCCTTGGCATCATGTTGTAATGTGATGGATTTGGCACTATGGCGTGGCGGAAATGGGAAGTGACTGGAGGAGAAAAGGTCAAATCAAACTAAAGCATAACTTCTTCATCCAGATTCCAAATCATGCAATCTTGGTGTCGTTGGAAAGCTCTTGAAGTTTGGAAACCATCAATATAAAGCTTGATTCCAATTGAACTCATATTAAAGCTGAAAACATCAAAATACAATAACTTCTTATGTACACTGTAGTAGTGTTTGCTGATTTTCCATTTTTTCTCTTTGTTTTCATTCCAATTTCGTACAATTCTACCAAATGATTGACCTAATCATAAATATAAACATTTAGAGCATTAGGAAACTTATTTAACATAAATAAACTAAAAAACTAAGTAAAACATAGGGATAAAATGAGTATTTAAGATACCCATCACAATCCCAAACTTAAATCTTTGTTTGTCCTCAAGCAAAGGAAAAAACACACATATATACAAAACACTACAATAGTTATGAGTAAATAATGGTGCTAGCAACAAGTTAGGAGAATACCATGACAAAGTTACATGGGCATGGTGATCAGAAACTAAACTTGCCCAAATTTTCAATGAATCCTTCCAAAAGAAACTCCATGAAAATGGTTTGTTAGATCTCAAATGTGGACGGAAGTTCCAAGACACTTTTCAAAGAGACTCAACTCACTCATTCAAAAGAGAATAAAAAAAATAGGCTAAGAACGCACCTTTCATTCAATACTAAAACTAGAAAGTAGGATGCAATGCTAAGGCACTTTAGAAAAGTGTCCATGTAGCGGAGATCCATTGGCGACTCCCCACTAGTTGGTTAAGGGCACTCAACTAGAAAACCAAAGCACCTACTTGTGAGACTGAACCATCATTTGTCCCATGTAACGTGCAGTGAAGTCAAAGACTCCCAACTTGTTGGCTTAGGGAATTAGGCTTTGAAAGGCCCCTCGGACTATGCTCGAGATTCCGATTTGAACAACTCACTTATTTATCTCTTTTTCTTTCTTTTTCGTATTTTTTTTCTTTTCTATTTCCTTTTCTTTCTTTTTCTCTTTTTTTTTCTCTTTTCTTTGTTTTTGATGATAATGGGGCTCATTCGGCCCTTTTTATTAAAGTGTCCCAGCACTATGGAAGTTAAGATCTCTCAAGGTAAGTTTGGTTTGAGAAGAAGAGGCTGAAACCTCGATGTGCAAATGAGATCTAGTGTGTGTGTGCACAAGTTCTAATAAGAAGTGGTTCCTTGAAAAACATGAAGACTCTACAACCAAGCCTCCCACAACCACTAGATACACTCAATCTTAGATCACATAAATGTGATTGTATCCCAAGTTTGGCTAAATAAAACAAACTTTTGGAAACACAGCTTGATTTATTAGAAGAATAAATAGCATATGAGACACAAAACACACAAAACACGAAACACAAGCATGTATAACACAATATACTAGCAATCAAGCTGATTCCTACAATTTTCCCCCCAGGCAGACAAACAATTCCCTCAATGAAATAGAGCATAAAAAAAACAAGGAGGGAAAGAGAGGACTCCCCTAAAGTGATCATCTTGTCTTTTTCCTAAGAACTAACTTTAGGACTTCAAAAAACCTGAAAAGAACAACTAAAAACAAAACAAAACAAGATCCAACAAGAAAAATTAACTAAAAAAAACTAGAAAAGGAAAAAGGAAACATTACTAAGCTTAAGTTCCTCTGATAAAGTCATTTCCATTTTTGAGTCGACTTGACTACCAACTCACGGAACACTTGAAGTTCTTGCCCCATCCTTCTTTGGGAAGGAGTAATAGTGCCCCACCTTTTTTATCTTAGGCATCCTCTTCAAATGATTTGATTGCTATGTTCACAATGGAAGTTCCCTCGATCTCATGCCATGAAGCTGCAGACTCTTCCACCTCCCGAAAATATATGGTATATCTTCCACTTGGCAACTCCTCTTGAACCAAATGCCCGAGTCATCTCAAGGTGTCTCAAACTTCTTCATTATTCTCTTCCAGTTTCGGAAAAGTTGACTCCTCTTTATTCTTCATTTGCTCAATTATCTTCATGAACCTCTTCAACTTCCTCTTTTTCATTTACCTCTTCAATTCTCCCTCACTTCTCAAGGTGACATCCTCATGAACGTCCAAATCTTCTTCTTGCAGATTCTCTTTAATAGTGCCTATGAATTTCCTTGTAGGTGACTTGTTAACCTTTTTTCTTAGCATCATCCATGAATTTGCATGACATTAACCATTCAGCTATCATAAATTTTGTCCTTGTGGAAGTTAGAATTTAGCTAAGCTTGTACAAATGGATTCTCCATTTATTGATCTATGGTCATATAAGACCCCATGCAATGCCTGAAAGTAAGAACGGACTTTCTTGGCCTCAAGTGAACGATGAAATTGTGCTTTACGAAATTGTTTGGTGAGAAAATTCACTTGAGCTAACAAATTGGCAAGAGTGGCTTGAGTAGCTGAATTAGTGAAAGCATCCATAATGCGTGAATCTCCTACAAACAAAAATACAAATCCAAATTAAAATAGAAAATGAACATAAATCAACTACTTGAATCCAGTAAGAAATGACTAATTGGTATCGGTAGTAAAAACACTAATCCCAAGCAACGACACCAAAAACATGATAGGCAGGTTGTGCTATACAGAATTAGTATGCCTATGAGCCTTGCAGTCATAAGTAAGCCTCAAGTAATGTAGTGAAAGTATAAATATCATCCCATAGAGAATTGGGTTACTAAGTACCAGCTCTGAAATCTAGCCTAGACTCTGTTGATGGTTCTAAGACATGCGTAGAAAATCTAAATTACATTAACTAAACATCCAAAAATGACTTAAACAAGACTAAAAGGCCTTGGGAGCACTAGTTCACCTAAACAACAATGAACCTCCTGACAATTAATCAATATTTATTTCATCATGAAGATGGAAATTTCACCTAATGTTTATGCGAATCTCTCTAGGCATCCACTTTACCTTTAGGATTAAGTATTTGCATCTACCTTTCGACCAGATTTCTAAAAGAGCATTAAACACAAGAAATCCCTATCTACACTAATACTCATTTATATCTCTATCTCACTTGATAGTGTAGATGGTAAATCATCCATGGCCTAATTTTGACTCTCACCTCTCGGATCTTGAATCAAACCACAAATCATGCAAATATAGGCTAAATACCAACAAGCATTAAGATCAAAGTGAAATACTCAACATAAATATGAAATAAAATAGTAATCAATAGAAATTAGAAGATTCATACAAACTTGTCTTTGGCTACATCTAAACCCTAAGAAAACTAACTAGAATATAAATGGAAGAAGACATATAACTATCGAAGGGATAACGGAAGGAAGAAAATGAACAAATGGTGGAGGGCTTCTTCTTATCTTCAAATTTTCTTAACAACATAGGTTTCCTTCTTCTTGACTAATGGAGGGTGAAAAATTTTCAAGAGGTGAAGAACTAAGGACCTCCCTCTCATTGAATTCCAACCTCCCCAAATGAACCCTCCTAAATGCCCTTATTTGATCCCACAGCCATATGCAAAGCAGGGAGAGCGAAAGTAGGCCAGGAAAAACATAGGCCTTGGCATTACAACTGTAAGCGTGATGGATTTGGCGCTACGACGTATGGTGGAAATGGAAAATACTAGGAAGAAGAGCTTGAAATCACTAAAAGCATGAGAGCACTCACGCTGTAAGTGTGGAATCTCTCTCCACGCTATAGCGTGAGTCTCTCATGCCGCGCATGAGTTTCCCGCCGTCCGAGGAGATTCGACTTTGGCATCCCTTACTCCTTCCTTCATAACTTCTTCATCCGGACTCCGAATCATGCGATCTTGGTGTCGTTGGAAAGCTCTTGAAGTGTTGAATCCATCCATATAAATCTTGATTCCAATTGAGCTTATATTAAATCTGAAAATGTCAAAATACGATTCTTTAACTATTTGTATCTTTGTACTTGGTGTTCTTACATTCCCTTTTAAGCTTGTTTTGGCTCAATTTTAACAATTCTTTGAAATAGTTGACCTAATCATAAATATAGACATTTAGAGCATTAGAGACACTTAACATAAAAAAAAAAATTAAAAAACTAAGTAAAACATGAGGATAAAATAATTATTTAAAATGCTCGCTCATATGAACATGAAGTTTTTGGATGTTTCTTTTCTCAATTAGATATAAACTAATTATATACTATTACCATATATATTTGTTTAGATGTGCCTAAGAACACAAGAGCTCCCATGCTAAGGATTCCTAATAAATTTTCTTTTATTTAAAATGAAAATAAAATAAAATCTTGAACTTGATTAAAAATGTGATTATAATTATATTCACTATGAATTCCACTAGACCATTTATCACAATATTAGAATTACATAATAACTCTTTTAACTACCATAATCTATTTTTGAACTCATAAGATTCAGATCATAAATAGATGAAAGTGATACTAATTTTTCAAATTGACCACGTAAAATGTAGGTCAACATTTATAGCTTATAGGAAAAAAGTACTAAAAAAACTTATTTTCTCATGTTTGGTTGTTTCACCTTAGAAAATATAAAAGAAAATCAAATATAATCAAAATTCCTCAAATTTTTGCATATTTTTGAATTTTTTTTAATCCTTATACAATAGAGAGAAACAAATAAAATGAGTTTAGATAAATATATAGAATTAATTTATTAAGTTTAAATCTATTATTTTTATTTTCCTTCAAATTTCCTTTTCTTCCACTTTTCCACACTATTTTTTTTCCCTTAGTATGTCAAAACCAAAATATATGTCAAACGCTGATTTCCTTGATAGACAAGTGTTGGGTGTTATTGATTTACCAGTCAATACTTAATACCCATTGGAAAATGAGCAATTATGACTTTTAAGAACCCCAGAATATTTTGCAGTGAAGTTCAAGTGGAGGACTCAAACAATTCAAGATTAAATGTGAAAATGTGCTTAAAGATAGATGATGGCCCGATGTCTGTCCATGATACCTCACAGTGGAGAAGACTTTGTACTAGAAAGTAATTATGGAAGCGATTGTGATGGAAATCAGCAACTCATGCTCAATCTTTAAGTAAACTTTGGAAATTTGTCCAAGTGGTGAGGATCATACTACAAAGAAGAGGTGAGAACTTAATGAAAATGTTATTTTGGTGACAGCATTTGAAACATAAATAGTTTTATGGGAGGAGCACAACTAGACATTTTTAATTTATAAGAAATTAGAGTGAAATCTTAGGGCCAATGTGGGTGATGGGAAGCCGTTCCGTAAATAGATCCATGATAATCATGTTTATATAGAAGATTGTAAAGGCGATTGCCCCGAATGTGATGTAACATTATGGTACCGTGTCCGAAAAGCCAGGTGTACGCCATGATAACAGAGTTGTTGCATGAGTCTATGGTTGCCAATGGGTGTGCGAAATTTACCATTATTAGGCTTCGGTCGATGGTGGTTGGTCATTCGGATGAGATGATCGAAAGAGAAGGCATTGCATAACTATGTGACCTTGAACACAACATCAATGGCGACAACCAGAAAGAGTAAAAGATAAGTATTAAACAGCTTGGGTGCCAAGAAGGTGGGGTCGATGTTTGTGTGTGTGTGGGTGTGGAGGGCCTCGGTGGGAGGCCTTTGATGTGAACCTGGTTGCTGACCTTGGGTGTGGAAGTAATGGGATTGGTGGGTGAGGAAGCATGAATGGAAGTGAATGTTGTTCTTAGAGTGTATTCTTGTTATTGGAGTTTCTCATGTAATTCATAAAAAAATTTGGATGTCTAACCATTAGTTGCATCAATGATATTCAATTGATCAATCAAGTCTTACACCAAGGAATCTTTATGATCCATGGGCTTGCGAGATATATTTATTCATTCTTGCAGAACTTTGATGAATTGCATGTATTTTGAGAGTCTTAGTGCCCTTTGTTGTGTGTTTGATTTGTTCTTTGATTTGCTTCATAAACGCTCGAGATAGTTAGGCATAGATATTGGCAAGGATGTCTCATGCACCCTTTCCCATGCGTGATTGAGAGATGGGGTGAGAGACCTAACAAGTGCACCAAAAATAAGCTTGTCTTGATGAAGCCATAAGTGAAATTCCGAATTTAGGCGTTCTTTATCGTTGGTCACTGATAGTGGGGGAAGGAGGTGGATGAATTTGTTGAGATCCTGTGCTTTGATAAGGAAAGTTGACTTGAAGTGTTCACGATAGATAAATGGTAGAGTGAGTTTATTTATGTTATTATTTGTTGATGATAACAAGGGTTTTTGTGGGCTCTAGAAAGTTTGGGATTATGACTTGATTACTTTCATCAGTCATGATTAGGGTGGGAAGTGAATGTGGACAAAAAGAAAAGAAAAGCAAAGTTTAGATTTTAGAGACACACTCGATACCTTAAGTATAAAATGATAGAAGAAAATAGCTTGATTTATTATGTCATAGTGGATATATATATACACATACATACAAATGAGTCTTAGATGCCATTATAAAGAGAGGAAAACAAGTGGTCAATCAATATACAAATTAGATTAAATCTAATATCATGGAAAGAATTATTCTTTACTGCATTGATTTTCTTTATCATGAAGAATCAATGAGGAGAGATTGATGGAGAGGTATCCTTTGATAGTGACTTTCCTTTATCAAAAACTATGTTTTATAAAAGAAATAGGGTGCAAAAACAATAAAGGGCTTTCTATCCTCAACTTCGCAATATAGCACTATTTACAAAACAATTTCACGGTGTCATTGCTTTTGGCGTCATTTATTTAAAATAATGACACAATCCTTAGAGAAATATCATAAGGTGACCCTCCATAGAAAAATATTTAACAGTGAGAATGTTGGTTTTAGATTTGTGTATTATTTCTGAAAAGTAACATCATATGAAACTTTAAAAAATTGTGTTGGAGTAGTTAGATAATGCTAATTTTAGATTATGAATTTATTTTGAAAAATGTCATCATGTGAATTTTATTTCAGATTTATGGTGTCATTTTCTGAAAGTCCCACATCATATACAAAATTTTAAAGTGCCTCAACTCAATGGTCATATACAAAAAAAACGTTCAGTTTATCTAAATATAAAATAAATTTTATATGTATAATGAAATAATTTATATCTTCAGTTATTCTATATAAGTAAATGCATAGGAATAATATTTTATTAATATATTTGTTTAGATAATTTTGGAATAAAATGATTTATTCTCTCTCTCTCTCTATATACTCTCATATATATATATATATATTTCTTACTAATTATTCAATTGTTTAGGAAATAGAACTTTTTAAGGATTTATAATATTTGCAATGTTAAAATTTTCCTAAAATTACTCTTTTCCAAATAATTATAGGGAAGAATATTTTAATATGTTTTTATTTTGAATAATTTTTAGAATAAATGATTTTATTATTATTATAATTTTGAATGAATTTATAGGTTAATCAATATATCTTTCACAAATATTTAAAAAACATAATCTTCTTATTAAATCCAAATCCTACAAGCCGAGCTTGTGGGTGAGTTGAAATAGTTTAACATGGGTATTAGAGTTTAATATGTTGGTAGGAATTATGGTTTAAGTACCTCAATTTCAAATTTGAATCCTCATTTGATTATTTAAAAATCCATGGAGAACTCTCTTTGGTTTGTTTGATTCTCCACGTGAGGGAGAGTATTGGAAGTATGTTAAAAGACATGATATTCAAATTAATTTATGGTGTCAATGGATAGGGTGACATTGTGTTGTAGCGACACCTTCTATTTATGGTGACTTATTATAAATCAGTCCACAACTTTGTCTCTTATGTATATTTGTTTGTTTGACAACATATTGTGGATCTATGGTTGACAACAGTGGGAACAGACATATTGGCTTTTTCTTATGGCTGAAGATTCCAATGAACCTATATGCCCATTAACTTTTATCTTTTTCAAAGAACCCCTAATTATATGTGAAGTTTTAGTTGGATTACCAAGCCAAAGAGCAGAATTTGGTCTTTCTCTGAGGAATGGATCACTTTTGTTTTGTTTTTATAGGCATGGGTGTCGATTATTAAGATGGAAACACTTCCCACTTTGAGTTAATCCATGGGACTCTTGAACTGGTGACCATTGGGAGCAAACCCAAGGTCAAACTATGAGCTACCCCTTAGGAATTACATGGTCAAACAACTTTATTCTGGCTTGAACTACAACTTCTTTAATTCTTTGGTTTTATTTGTGACTGAATTTGGTTTTAAAGCATATAATAGGTTGAAGGCTGTGGTGGAGCTTTTGTGAAAGAAAAGTTGAGAAAAAAAAAAGGAACTTTCTACTTGGATATTTTCGTCATATCAACACATTAGAGTTTATTCTCTATTATGTTGTACTTTGTAAAAATTAATTATCTCAAATTCTGGTAAACCTGGCCTATCTTAGCTGAAATTGAGATACTACCTACCTAAACCTTAGTACAACCTTAATCCAATCACTTAGGTACTGTCTTTTTTTCTTTTTACTCTGGCTCATGTGATTACTGAAATTTGAATAGCATTATTGTAAATCAGTATCTGAAGTAAGTACTTTTCCCCAAAATATTGCGAAAAGCAACCAACCTGCTCATTTAAGTTGTTAAATTTGTGTTCTATTTGTTGTTCTGGACAGGACATTTTTGGTAACAGAGAAATGGAAGCGGAGTTGCTGGTGGTTTAGCAGTTAAGACATACAAGAGGATGGAACAGGTTTGCGGGTTACGTCAAGAAAGAGTATGTTATACAGAACGATATGGAAGAAAATCATCATAAGTTGGAAATTAGGGAACTGGGCAGAAGCTCAAGCAAGGAGAGATGACATCAGGTAAGTGAACTTTGAACAGAGAGATGCAGGCCACAAGAAATTTTACGGCTGGATTCTTGGTCGAGGAAGATTGAAAAACAATTGAAACTGAAGAAGAGCCCATAATAGAATAGGGAAGCCGTCATGGAAACTCAATCCCTGGTCCTCACAATCAAAACTCAGTGAGGGCATGGCAAAGAAGAATGAATAAGTTCATAGTCTATGGATGGACGGAATTTTTGAAAGAGGAATGGTAGTCACTTGGAAATCAATGCAAAGCCTGTTGAGAAAAATTGGTGCACAAACATAAAGACAAGAAATCTCTTCAGGGAGGCTAATAGTATCCTGAAATATCTAAAACGTGATAAAATAAAGAATTGGAATTATAGGGCATTGGGGACTTGGAAAACCGCAATAATGCAGAACTTGAATGATAAATAAAGAATTGCTAAAATGTTCAGCATATCATTTGATTGCCTGTATTCAAACAATCCGAGTATCAAAAGCTCAGAGAGGTAATCAAACGACGGCTAATTAGTGTGCGACACTTCCACCATTGAGGAAACAGCTCAGAGAATATCTGAAGAGTTGGAGGGAAAAAAGTGTTTGATTCTATCTGAAGAAGATGTGAAGTTGGTCAGGGTGATCTACATGGAGTAATGGGATGCGGACCTTACAGAAGAGGACAGCAAGGTAGTGTTGGCCATCCGATCTCGTGGCATTTGTTTTGAAATGGATGCTGATGAGCTGGTCAAGGTGGAAAATTTGTTTTATGATGATGCTTGGAACATGTTTCAGGAAATTGTGGGTGATGTCATATCTTCCCCCTCAATAAAAAGAATAGCAGAGTTGGTGGTTAATGAGTGTGGAGGATTGCCACTGCTGATAGACAGAATAGCAAGAACCTTCAAAGAATAGAAAAATAAGTAATACTGTGGGATCAGAGTTGAAGGCAATTACAGAGATGGGATAAATATCAAAAGTGGAAGGCATAGAGAGTGCTTGAGTTTTTTGAAGCTTTGTTGCAGGTTAGATGAAATTAAAGGGTTTTCTTGGCCTGGCGCATTGTATCCTGAAAGAATGTGAGATTTGTGCAGATTACTTGCTGGAATGTTGGAGAGCTGAAGGTTTTATGGATTACATAAATGAGTTTAAAGATGCACGTGGTGAAGGGCATGTGATCTTGAAAGAACTCATTGATCTCTCACTGCTTGAGAGAACCAAAGGGAGGAAATTTGTTAAGATGAACAAAGTGCTTCGAAAAATGGCCCACTCAAAGTAAGTACAAGGAATGATTTCAAGCTCATGTTGAAACCCACACTGAGACTAGGCGATTTCCCAAGAGGGAAGAATGGGAACAGGCTGACTAGGATCTCTTATGGATAACCAACTAAACTTTGCCACATACTTTAGACTGTTGCAATCTTTTAACATTGTTACTTAAAAGGAATATGTTCCTCATGACTATTCCTGAGTCCTTTTGCCTCTGCCCAAGAGTCTAAGTTCTGGATTTGCATGCTACAATTGATCACTTATACATCTTTATCCAACTGAATCCACCTTGAGGGAGCTCTATTTAAATTCTTGTATCATCTGAGAGAATTCCATTCCAATATAAAATCATATGAGAGCTTGAGGCGCTGGACATTCGAGGCACACAAATTAGCTTACTTCAAATCGGAAGCCTAGAATGGGTGAGGAGTTTGCAGATGTCATTGTCTAATCTTGGCATGGACAACCATATTGAAGGGACGATTTCAAGTTTCAGTTCATTGGAAGAACTTAGCATTGAGGTTTGTTCATCCAAATCATGGTGGGACAAGATTGTAGACACTGTGAAGAAGGAGGTAGCTGCCTTGGAAAAATTGACTTCTCTTCGATTTTGCTTCCCTGAAGTGGACTGTCTTGAGCTGTTTGTCACTACAATCCCCGTATGGAAGAAGAATTCGTGCATGACGTTTCAATTTGCCAATGATCATCCTGATTCAACTCCCCCTCGAATTCTTGAGTCTTTCAATTACATGAGCAAGAACAGCCTGAAATTAGAAAATGGCAGTGGTGTGAATTCCATAATGTTGGAGCTGCTTATGAAAGCTTATGCATTTGGACTTATTAACCACATGGGATTTTCAAGACTATCAGACTTTGGCGTAGAAAATATGAACAGAATGCTGGTGTGTTTGATTGAAGGATGCAATGAAATGGAAACCATCATCAATGGTGAAGGAATAACACAAGGCGTGCTAAAATGCTTGGAACATTTGTGCATCAACAATGAACTGAACTTGAAAAGCATCTGGCAAGGGCCTGTTTATGCTGGAAGTCTTGCTCAGCTAAAGAATCCAACGTTAAGTAGATGCCCAAAATTGAAGAAGATATTCTCCAATGGCATGATTCAACAGCTCCACTCAGTTACTTGAGAGTTGAAGAATGTGGTCAAATTGAAGAAATAATCATGGAATCTAGAGAACAATTGATTAGAAGCCAATGCACTTCGCACAAGAAGACGCTAGTATATAATCTCCAACTAGAAAGCATTTGGATCATTAGGATTCATTGGAGTGGCCTTCTCTACAAGGATCAAAGTATCCATGATATAGGATTAAGGGTGCCTCAACAATGCCATTGCATTGATTTAGATTCATCGAAGGGACATGAGTGATGGTGGGAGAACTGAGTCTGGGAAGGCGACCCATTTAAACAAAGATTACATTCTTTGCATCTTTCTTTAACATCTCATAACTATTTGGTGCTAGTTGTAAAAATGGTTGTTATCATCCACGGGTTTGTGTGGAGCATTCAAAACTTTAAGGCTTACACTATTATCTTGTATGTCTTTTGGGGTTGCTACTTTGGGTGACTTGTTTTCTTTTAGTATTTGGTTGTGAACACCTTTGCTATATGTAAGATTTGATTGTAATATGGATGTTATATTTCTTGTATTCCTGACAATGTTTTAAAAACCAGATCGATGATTGAACCGGAAAAATTAGTGGTTTATGATTTAGGTATCAAACCGATGATCAAACCGTGATCAAATCAGATTAAACTGGGACCGAAAAGGTGATTGGTTGACAGATCGATCAAATTGGATGATCCCGATTCAATTTAGTTTAAAACAACTGATTGCCCCTAAGCTGAAATATTTTCTATCATCATGGCTGCCAATATGATAATGGGTTCTGTTTAAGATAGACACTAAGTTTAACATCTATACTGTTGCCGTATGGACACAAATATTTGTTTGACAATTTTGAAAATAGGCATTCATTTCATTTATATACATATATCCATGAAGTTCGGCTCAAGTGCTAAAGTGATGGATGGATGGGGTACAAGAGGTTTTAGGATTGATTCCTTGTAAGGATAAAATACTCAGCGCAAAATGAATATATAAATGTTTAAAAAAAAAAAAAAAAGAGAATCACTTTTACTGGTCAATAGATGACCTTGAAAGATACAATTATTTAGATTTCAATTTAATTTTCTCTATTACATAGAAAAGGGTGACAATTCTCTAAATATAGGCTGGAGGACTTTGAACATGACACTGAATAATCGTGTTAAAATACGTCTTCAAACACGATCGGATTATTAATTGGATGACACGAAACATGACTCGTATAGCAGGTGTGGTGGATGACCTTGACTTACTAAGCTAGGTATACTTGGGATTATGAATAATTCATTTAAGATTATATTGGGTTTAACCTATTAAATTTAGTACAAATATCCCATGAAAATTTGATGGTTCCAATTGTATAATCAATGGATCAATTCATACCAAATTTGGGTTGTATAGATTGACACAAAAATAAGGCACTTATTAAACGAGTTGACACGAATTCAACTAAAACTAGTAAATTTCGTCTCGGTTTTGAGTTGTGTTGACGAATCGTGTCAAATTTTGTTAATCTTACTTGAAACTAAAGTGTCAAGTAAAAAGGAAAGGTAAACGATTACATAATGAAAGATTTGGTTAAATGACATCAAATAATTCAAAATTTCTAAAGCTAACTCTCTCCATATTTTTTCTTGAAGAACAACTCATGGACAAAAATGAATTTTATCATTTCATTTATTTATATATATCTTTAAAAACCAAATGGTTATCTTTCACCTGTCACTTCAATTACAAATTCCCTCAAGGATGCAATTCAGTAAAAGGTAGTTTGAAGACATTCCATCTAATTCAGTAATTAAAAAAGTCACCTTCGGCTCGTAAATAGATTGAATCAAAATTGACATAGAAGATACAATTATTTAATTTTCAATTTAATTTTCTTTGTTAGATAGAAAATTATGGCAGCCGTGGAGGAGTGATGTCTAAAATAATTTTTAAGAATTTTTTTATCCATGTCTAACTGAGTTTGTTAGGCGTACAATGTTTAGGCGGGACATGAAAGGGGAGGGGTTTGAAGTCTCGATGAGGCGCACTGCAAGTAAAAGTGGATTAGCTTTAAAAAAGAAAGAAGAAAACTTTCAAAAATAATTCATGTTCAAATAATGTTCAAGCTTCACCAAAACCATTCATATTTCAAAATAATGTTCAAATTAACACAAAACCGTATTTGTTGGGCTAAAAAGTAGATTAACTTAGAAATAAAAGAAAAAAAAGAAAATTTCCAAATAATTCATATTTCAAAATAATAATTCAGAGATTAGATTCTGAGATGTTAACAGAAATTGCAAAATGTTGTGTTCAAATGTTAGCTTTGCAAAACCATTCATGCATGTTTCAAATATGTCCAAACAAAACCTTATTTTGATGAATACAAAAGTGGATTAGATTAAAAGTAAAAAAAATTTCAAAATAATTAATGTTTTAAAATAATGCTCAAATTTACTAAACTCGTATTTGGTGAATACAAAAGTAGATTAGCTTTAAAAAAAAGAAAGAAATTTTTTTTCCAAAATAATTCACTAAAAAAATAATGACAAAAGTTTCTCAAATAATGATCAAACCAGTCTCTTTTTACCACATTACTAAAACCATTCATGTTTTAAAATAACGTTCAAACTTACGTACCAAAACCGTATTTGATGAATACAAAAGCGTATTAGCTTTAAAAAATAAAAGAAGTCTCTTCTTCTCACGCTACCAAAACTGTATTTGGTGAATACGGTATTAAATTTTTTCTTCGAATCCGTTTGTTCAAACTAATCTCTTCTTGCCACGCTACCGAAACTTGAATGGCGGGTCGAGCAAGAAATTAGAAAGTGAAGTGCGATCGATTCAGCATCGACACCTAACTTCTTCTTGTTATTTCCACATTAAAATTAAGTGGGTGGCCCACTAACCTAGTATTTAGCCAATTAAAATAATGCAATATCTTTAAAAATTATTATAAAGATATTTACCAGTAAAATTAGGTAAGTATAATAAATAGAATTTATTATAAGAGCAGTTATTATAATAAATAGAATTTATTATAAGACGGTTGTTACTCTAATAATAATTTAATATAAACTGATTATTATAATAAACTATAATTTATTATATGACAGATTAATTAATTACCGTTTATAACGGTTTTGAGCGTGTATTCTTGGCCCTCTTCTCCTATCTCAATAAGTTATATATAGAAACCGCTTCATATGCGGTTAAACATTTCTTAAATCAATTCTGACTTGATTAAACATATCAGTTTGATAAGGAAAAAGAAGAGATCAAGTTTAAGATCTATAAGGCGGAAGGGGGAAAGGGTAAGGATTTAAGATCTATAAGAATTTGAAGGGCTCTCCTCCGTGTTCAATGTTCTTCAAATAGTATACAATCTATATTATTTATTTTATTATTATTATCAGAAGAACAGTTCAGATCGATGATCTGAAATATTGTGTGTTAATTTAGGTATTAAGGTTTACATTTGGTATCCGAGAGCTAGATTGAATTTAAATATTGAATCATTGTTTATAAAGTTCAATTTTGAGATTTATCTCTGATGATTGATCTCACTAAAATGAATAAATAGAAATAAATAAAGACCATCTCAGTAGAAGGAAGATTTTTATTTTCCTTGCAACAATGCTGGATCAATGACGGTGGCGGTAGTTTTGTTGTCGGTCAATTCAGTGCGTTCGGGCGCCATTCTTGGGTCATTTCAAGCGCTTCATACCGATTAGAAGGCATTAAGGAGAAATATAGAATCATAGCCTAGTTACTGGTGTCATTATCACATATTTGAATAATGGCGAAATTCTCTTTTAAGATGTCCATATATCCTATGATTTGAACCTTTGTGAAATTATCGATGAATGATTTCTTTATTATTATGATTGATTATTGAATCGGATGATTGTGAATGCTATTTCCTTGATTTTTTTTAACTCCAGAAATAAAAATTAATTTCATCATTGTGAAATTTTATTAATGACTTGATTTATAAATGTATAAAAGTTAACTAATTTAGATAGTTGCAAAATACTAAATTAGTGAGCCTTGTATCTATAAATTTACATAAAAGGAATAAAGGCTATAGGAATTCTTCAATAATTCTCTTTATAATTAGGAGGAGTGAGACTAGCAGAAAGGAGAGTCAATTTACTTCAATTAGTAATTAATGATTTTATTTTGTGTTGCTTAGAAAAGGTAAAATGGATACCAAAGGTAACATATAAATGACACAAAATAATAGTAAGGTGTTTGCATTTTAAGCTCCCTTCAAGTGAAACAGCTGGATATGTTAAAATTCACGAAAGGAGAATCTTAATGATATCAATAGTTCATTGCTATTTGTTTTTATACTTGAGGCCTTATTGTGAGCATTGTTCTATTTTTATGCACGGTTCCCATTTCCACTACACTCTCTTGCATACGGAATAATTTGTTTTTGATGGAGTCGAACTTACTAAGATGGTATAGAGGGTTCGGTCTCCTTTGGGCGTGTGGATCTTGACTGGCTTTAATAGCGGATAAACCTCGAAGTTATGGATGAATGGTGCTCGAACCAAGTGGAACAATCAAAGCCCCAGGCAAGATCAGCGGACTCGATCGTGTTTATGAGGAATGACTATTTGCCCCGATATATGAAGACTCTCTCCCTCGAATCGAGTTTGCCTCGAATTTAAAAATACGTTGAGGGCGCTTCAAGCGGCTGATAAGTCCATACGAGGCACATTGATGGGTGAATTGACCTGCATGAAATATGATGGTGAAAGGTGATCAACAACATATTTTAAACATGTGAAAGAACGCGAAGCTTAAGACACTAGGCATGGGTATGAATGAGTCCTTCTTGATGCAGTTTGTCCTTAACTCACTTCATCCTGGAGTTTGCTCCATTCAAAATCCACTATAATACTAACGAGGATCGAGTGGAACTTGAATGAGCTCACGATATAAAAGTATCTGAGAGAGTGAGATTAAGGCAAGAGAAGGACATAATCTTTGCTCTTGTTGTAACTCATGGATGAAAATTATGTGAGAAGAAGAAAGGGAGGAATTCAGGAAAGAACTTTCCACCTAGAGAAAAGTGGACACAGGAAGGTAGCGAGTCATGATGGAAAATTCACGATGGTTGCCTTGCTTTGTGGCGAAGGGCATGAAGGGCGTATCAGCTGTGAGCAATTAGAAAAGAGAGGTATAAATCTTTCTTTTTGTTATGAATCAATCTTGCTGAAGTTCCTTCAAATGCTTGGTGGATTGATTACGGGCCATGGCTTCGTGTGACTAATTGTCTTGATTCCTTACAACCGGGAAACCAAAGAGAGTGAAAAGTTTCTATATGGAGAAGCTTGAGTCTCAAGGTTGGAGTGGTAGTTGTTGATACCCATCGCTTACTATTAGAGACGGGTCATCGGATGGATCTTTCAAACACTTTTTATGTACCTTCTATTTCTAGGAATTTAGTTTCCTTGTCCAATTAGATACTCTGAATGTACGACATTCGAGTTACGGGCAGATTAAGTTTGATGTTAAATTCTATTACAGGTTGGTTTAAGTATTTTGTGATGGTTTATATAAAATTTCCTTGAATCATGAATTTGCAGACTTTAGTAACCTGCATTCAAATGTTGGTTCAAAACGTGGCTTAATTAATGAAAATTCTTCAATCTTGTGGCACAGAAGACTAGGGCACATCTCTAGGGAAAGAATAGAGAAGTTAGTGAAGGGAAGAGGAATTTTACAAAATCTTCTTGACTTCACTAGTTTTCGCTCTTGTCATTAGATTGCATAAAGGAAAACAAACTAAACATCTAGAAGAGGTGCCACGAGGAAATGTGGCTCCTTGGGGATGATTCATACGGATATTTGTGGACCACTCTGCGTTCACGTGTTTTGGGGAGAAATATTTTATCACCTTTATAGATGATCTATCTACATTTATGGTAATGTTTATCTAATGCATGAAAAGTCTCAGTCATTGACATCTCAGGGAATCATTTATCGCAGGAGAGTGAGAGACAATTGGATAAAAGATTAAAATTGTGAGATCGGATCGAGGCGGTGATATTATAGGCGAGATATGATGAATCGGGGACAAAATCTGAATCCCTTTTATATAATTCAGCAAAAACTGTAGCATTAATTGCTGTTCAATGCCTGAACCTTCCTGTGAGAATGGTGTTCTTGAAAGGCGTGTCAGCACATTAATGGAAATGGTTAGGGTATAGTGAGTTACTCTTACGCCTGTTCATTGTGGGGTGAAGCCTTAAACACTGATGTATATCTTGAGACGGAGTTCTAGTAAAGGCGGTTCAAAACTTTGAGTTATGAATTTGTTAGGAAACATAGCTTGAGACATATACATATATGGGGTTCTGCTTGCGGAGGCGAATCTATAACCCACATGAGAAAAGCTTGATTAGCGATATATGAATCATTCTGTTGGCTATGGGATAAATCGAGAAAATTATAGATTTTATTGTCTCTAACTCCTGATGTGAGAATAGTTAAAAGCAAAGTAATGCAGTTCTTAGAGAATGGTAGAAGTCAGTGGGTAATGGACGAAGGTAGATGTTGAAGAATGAGTGGATAATCTACCACTCTTTTTACCTCGAAAATTATTTGTCCCTCGACACAGTTCGACAAGTTGAGGAGAGATAGGTACAACATAATAGAGTTGGTTCATTACCACCAGAAATATTGCCATTATCTTGTGGGAAACCACCCTGGCTGGCACCTTTGAAAGTCTGAAGAGAAGGAGACCTGCCATTCACAGGATGATTTATGTGGTATGTTCACGGGAATTTGATTTTGTTTATTGGGATAGGAAGGATCAGGTTTTTCGTTTCTGAAAGCCATGGAAAGTAGTAATTCTAAATAAATGGATGGAAAAGTATGAATGAAGAGTTGAAATCTATGGCCCATAGCCGATTATCACAGGATCTCATAATTTTCAATAGTTTGTAAACCCGATCGGCTAATAAATGGGTCTTTAAGACATATTGTATTATTAAAAAAATCAGTATAGTTCTAAAACTGGACTTATTATTCAAGGTTCACTGAAAAGTGATTACAAGATACATTCTCTGATTTCCAGAAAGATTAATGAATCATCTAGCATATGCTCAATTTGATTTGAGTTATGGAAATGGATTAACAAAAACTTCATTCTCAGTAGAATTTGTATGAAGATATCTACATGGAACAACCGGAAGGGTTCAGAAAGAGGAAATAGACACCTAGTTTGCATTCAAAAATCATTCTGGTCTTAAACAGCTTCGAACGTGGTATATTAAGTTTAATAATACTATATTACTCTTCAGTTTAAAAGAGAACATTGTTGATGAGTGCCACTCTAAGAAGTTGGTGGAACAAGTTATATTTAAATCTATATGTGGATGATATTTTGCTTGCTATGATGATCTTGGTTTATTAGGTGAAACCGACCAAGGAATATCTCTAAAACTTCATATGGCTGATAGCAAGCGAGGCAAACTATGTTACGGCATCGGTGATCTTGGGGATTCGATCTCGAGGAGTGCTAGGTTTATCTCGTAAAGGATATATTGATCTGGTTTTAGAGAGATTTAATATGCACCATGTTCATCTAGTATTGCACCTATATTGAAAGGTGACAAATTAGGTAAATGCAAGGCCCAAGGAATAATATGGAAAGGGAGCAAAAGAAGAAAATTCTTATGCATCAATCAGTGGGGAGTTTGATGTACGCTCAAACATACTAAGACTCCGATATCAGCTTTGTCGAGGTATGTTGTAAGATACCAAAGTGATTCCGTGATTCGAACACTCGGAAAGCCGCAAAGAAAGTGACGAGGTACTTACAAGGACAAAGGATTATATGCTCACATATAAAAGATATGAACAATTGTGAGGTTGTTAGTTACCGGATTCCGATTATGGTGGTTGTCTCGATAAATTTAAAGTCAACTCAGGATTTGTCTCTATGCTAGCAAATGGGCAATCTCGTGGAAGAAAGTGAAAAATAATCAATTACCGCTTCATCCACGATGGTGCCGAGTTTGTTGCTTGCTTGAAGCTTCCAAGTCATGCTTTATGGTTGGCGGAATTTTGTTCAGGCTTGCGTTGTCAATTCATTGCTAAACCCTTGAGAATATATTGTGATAACACCGCAACTGTTTTCTTCTCTAAGAATGGCAAATTTTCTAGTGGATCAAAACACATGGATTTAAAGTTAAAGAAAGAGTCCAGAAACAACAAGTGTCAATTGAAAATATTAGGACCACACTTATGGTTGCTGATCCATTAACTAAAGGATTACCTCCAAAGGCATATTTAGAACATGTTATGAGGATGGGCCTTTTGAGTAATCCATAATGAATGGTGGTTATGTAATTGACAATTTGCGCATTAAAATTGTTTCTGTTTATTCTTGTTTTCAATTATGGGTGCACGTTTTATTGTTTGATAAACAAGAATTGTCCTGACAAGACAAATTACAGGGGCTATTTGGCATTATGGACTGGGTTAGTAAGGGTTATCGATGTGTGGTGCATGGAAGGAAACATGACATTATGGTCAGACCGCCATGACTCAAGATTTATGATCTAAACCGATTCAAAGATATGGTATATGATTTCGACTTATCGGGCTGGAGTTTCTTATTCGGAAATCGCGATCAATGCGATAGTTTCTCTATAATCGGGTTTAGTTGGCTAAGGAGAATGTTATTTCCACATTAAAATTAAGTGGGTGACCCATCAACCTAGTATTTTAGCCAATTAAAAGAATACTCAATATCTCTTTAAACCGTTATAAAGATATTTTACCATTGACGGAGGGTAAATTATAATAAATAGAATTTATTATAAGAACGTTATTTATGTAATAAATATAATTTATTATAAGAACTGTTATTTATAATAAATATAATTTATTATAAGAATCCAAGTTATTTATAATAAATATAATTTATTATATGAACAGCTATTCGAATACACGCTTATAACTGTTTTTGAACGGTATCTTTAATTCCTTCTCCCCATCAATAAGTTATATATAGAAACCCTTCATATGTGCTAGGAGCACTCTTCCATCAATTACGTAAAACAATTTCAGATATCAAAGCTCTGATGAAGTGAGGCGCAGACGCTGACAAGATCAAAACCGAAGGAAAGATCGGCGGATTTAAGATCTATGTTCGAAGGGAAATTTCAAGGCTGCGTGTTCTTCAAACGGTATGCAATCTATATGTTTATTTTTATTTTATTATTATTATCAGATATGAGTTTGAATTCGATGATCTGAAATATTGTGTGTTAATTTTCGTATTAAGGTTTACACTTCTCACTAGCAAACAGTCTGAACACTGCAACCTTATCCTCCTGAATGGAGACGAAGGAGAGCAAAACCCACCAAGAATCCGGCAGTGTTTCGAATACCGATGGCTGGAATTCTCTCACTGAAACTGCATTTTCTGATTCCGATGCTTTGAAAGGGCAGCTTCGTCCCCAGATAGATTTGCAGCGACCCTTGCATGAGTAAATTTTCTTTCCTTCTTAACTTTTAATAAAATAAAATAAAAAATGTCATTTCCTTGAGCTTATCTTATCTTATATACATGCAACATATATAGTTTTTAATTATTAGGAAAAAGATAGAATCATAAGAAATTATTGATATTTCTTTGTCAATTTTGAATACTTAGCAGGTAACTTTGCTTTTATGAAAGTTCTTGTCGATTTTTAATTTGATTTCTAAGTCAACTGCAATATTGATATACTGAACATGAAAGAATTAGGGCTTCGGGATATTGATTGATATTCTAATTTTCTTTCCAATTATCAAAATGATGATTTGATTAAAAGACCTTTTAAAGAAATTTGACCCTTCATCCATTTTTTGTCATGATTTTGACAAAACTATCGTTCTTGTTTTTTTGCAAAAATAACTCTTCTTCTTAAGAGATAATTGTAAATACATTTTAATCTAAAATAGGTTATTTTTCAAGGGAAACATGGGATGTTAGAATCATAAATTTTGAATTATTTGATGTCTTTTAACCAAATATTTCTTATCAAAATATATTATTTATCTATATTTTTACTATCAATCTATGGCTTTGTTTGGAACTCAAAAAGTATTAAGGAAAGAAAATATAAAGGAAAAATTGAAAAAAATAAAATTTGAAGAAAATTAAAACTAGGTTTGAACTTAATAAATTAATATTTATATGTTTATTCAAATTCATTTTATTTGTTCCCCTCTATACACAGAGGGGTTGAGAAATTTAAAAATTTGGAAGATTTTGTGTAATTTTAGTTATATTTTTATTTTCTACTATGAAACCAAGTTATTATTCATTTCAAAAGGAACCTAAGTTATTATTCATTTCAAATTAGGAAAATTAGAACAAAAATAGGATTTTTTTCCATAATCTTAGTATAATTCAGGGAAAGAAAGAGAGAAAAAAAGAGAATGTAATAGTATCAATGATTTGCTATTTTACAAACATTATGCAACAGTTTTAGAAAATAATTCTCAAAAACTATTTTTTGGCATTGTTTTCTAAAATATTTCCTAAATAGAGCCTCAAGGCCCTACTTGAAATCATTATATATTTTTCTTCACATGAAAGGAAAAAAAAAGGATAACACGTTTTGTCAATTAAAAAATAGAAAGAAAACTTTTATTTTTTACATCAATAAATAACTTTCAAAAACTATTTTTTAAAACACCTCTCAAACGGAGTCTAATCTGCTTTGATCAATCATTCATAATTGCGTGTTTTCAAGCATCCTTTGCCTAATTAGTCATGTAATTACCTCAACCTAAATTCAAATTCCTAGTTTGTTGAACACTTTTCAACTCAAACATAAGATTTATACTCTAGTGGAAGTATAGTTAGTGACTTTTTTGGAGCAAAATTTTCAACCTAAATTGATACATTCAACACAATCAATTATGGGGATTTGATTAAAAGACCCTTGAAAACCAAATTCAGAAATCTAATCCTCCAACAATCTCTTGTTATTATTTTAACAAAATTACCCTTAGTGTTCTTTTGTTAAAATGACCATTTTCTTATTAAAGACTTATGTAAATATATAAGATAATAAATGACATTTTTGTCTAAAAAAAGGTTCTTTTTCAAGAAAAAATATGAAAATTGTTAGATTTACAAAATGTTACCTTATTTGAGGTTATTTAACTAAATATTTCATAAATTATTAGTGAAATCATGATGTATGATAAGAACCATTTGCTGACCAAACTTTAAATATGACCTAAATAACAAAAAGATCAAAACACCCTCATGTTTTAAAAATAACTATCTTTTTTTCAACTTCCTCAATCACTTTGCATTAATTCTTCAACTCATCCTGATAATTTTTTCTTGTATTTATATACACACAGAATCATGGACAAATGTTGGAAATTGAACAGGAAGAAAGATATCATATGCCTCATTTTATCGTATCCTCCTTTCAATTCCCGTATCAAAGAAGAACACAAAAACTGGATTTTGAATGTTTTGGAGGTAACTCAAAAGGTAAGAGAACTGATGGCATCTTCCATGGATAAGGAAACAAATATCTCAGAGCTCTCTTCTGAAATAAGTAGACTGCTTGATCATTCAATCCATGATATTGAAGCCTATGTTCCACCCCACATCATTGAGGAGATGCAATGGGGGACTCTGTGGAGTAGAGCACCTACAAAAAAGATGCTTGTTTTGGCTACTGATTTTTCTATTCGCCAAATTTTACATGATACAGTATTTCGGAGGATTAGAATTTCAGGAACAGATGGTAAGAGCTTCATGTCAAGATGGAAGATTCAACAACAGATATCGGAAATGTTTAGTACTTTCCTTCAGGTTAATGCCACCTCCTGTAAAACTACTGAAGATATTGAAGATAGCATTGCTAGAGAACTTGGTCTCTCAACATGCAACAAGCAGGACATGGACACCATTGAAAAATAAAAAGCTCTTAATCATTCTGATGATACTGGATCCGATGATAAATCAGTATGAAGTGGGGGTAAGATGGTGAACTCAGAGAAAATTCAGAAGATTGTCTCTAGACATGAACTACAGGATTAGACTCTGTTGGAGTGGATTTGGAGATTAGTTGAGATCATCTATTATCATGAAATTGTTTCATACCAATGTTGGTAATGTTTTTGCATTCTTCACCTATTAGATACCGTTTTTGTAAATGTTGAAACATTGTTCTGGTCATTTACTTGTTGCTGTTCTAATGGCAAGAGCCCTGAAAGGTGTCGAAAATATTCGGGTTTGGGAACATGCATCTCATGCTTTCGACTTGCTAGCAACATCAGAAACAAATGATAGAATTTTGTTCAATGCATTGGCCTTCATTTTGGGGCGTTTAGATTCAGCAAAAGAATGCATAAAATCTTGTGAATCTTATCTGGACAGCAAAGGGATGGAGAAGATATATTTGATTGAGAAGTGGATGAAAGGCGGCTTAATTAGGACACTTGATGAAGGAGAAGAGATTATTCAAGAACTTTCTAATGCCTTCTTGTTAGAAAGTTGTGGGAATGGAGGTTCAGTTCGAATGCGAGATGAAATCCAGAAGGAGTTAGTAAATTTGTATAAAACCGAAATGAATCCAATACTTCGTGAACCAGATGGAAGAGGACTGACAGAGGCACCAAAAGATGAGGCATGGGAGGAAATCAGTGAGATGCATTTACAATAATAAGATATCTAAGCTTCCAGGAATCCTATGCTCCCAAACTCAATGTATTGTTCTTACAAGGCAACAATCATCTGAGAGTTATTCCTCCCTCTTTTTTCGAGCATATGCCTATTCTCCAAATCCTAGACATGTCCCAAACTAGAATAAAATACTTGCCAGAATCTCTTTTTAAGTTGGTCCAGCTCCGAAAATTCATTTTAAGAGGATGTGAACTACTGAAAGAGCTACCATCTGAAGTTGGAGAGCTTCATCATCTTCAGGTACTTGATCTTGAAGGCACTGAAATCATAAATTTACCTATTGCTGTCGAAAAATTGACAAATTTGATATGCTTGAAAGTGTCATTCTATGGATGTAATGGTCACAGTAGAAAAGACATTCAGTCAAGTATAATCATTCCACAGAATGTGATCTCCAATCTGTCTCAATTGGAAGAGTTGAGCATAGATGTGAATCCAGAAGACGAGCGATGGAATGTAAATGTGAAAAGTATTGTAGCTAAAATTTGCAACTCAAATCGGTTGGAGGCTCTTAAAGTTTACTTGCCAGAATCTGTACTTCTGAAGGACTTCAGAAATGGATCATTGTCCGTAAACCTACCGTGGATGCACTTTAAATTTGTTATCGGCAGGCATTTGAAGCGTGTGATATCTAGACTACCAGGTAAACTTGCAGCTAAATTTGATCAAGAAGAAAGATGTTTGAAGTATGTGAATGGTAGAACTATCGAAATTGAAATTCAGGAGGTACTCCAACAGGCTACAGCATTTTTCCTGGATCGTCATTTAACAGTTTCCACTTTATCAGAGTTCGGGATAGGAAATATGAAGAATCTAAAATCTTGTGCAATATGTGAATGCAATGAGATGGAGACTATTGTAGCTTTAGATGATTATGAAGATGCTGCACTTGAATCACTGGAGTTATTGAATGTTTTTCACATGAAGAAGTTAAGGAGCATTTTAAAGTGGGAGCAATTCAGACAGTATTCACCAGCAATCCGTGTGTCAATTTATCGACATACTCTATCAAATCTAAAGTCTTTGGCACTGCATACTTGCCCCCAATTGACTACCATTTTTACAGTGGATTTTCTTCAACGTTTGCGAAACTTAGAAGATGTTGTGGTTGAAGATTGTCCTGAAGTCAATAGCATATTGAGCCTTGATGTTCATACAAGAGATGCTACAAGGTTTCCGAGAATTCGTCTCCCAAAGCTGAAGAAGATATCACTTCACTACATGCCTAAATTAGTGAGCATCTGTTATGGTTTACTGTATGCACCAAGATTGGAATGGATTAGCTTCTATGATTGTCCAAGCTTCAAAATTCTTTCTGAAGATGAACTCAGCAGTAACGAATTAAAGGTGATTATAGGAGACGCAGATTGGTGGAGTGCATTGAAGTGGAACAAATCAAGACAGTCTCGCCTACCCAATCTGGAAGCTATCTTTGTTCCAATTGAAAGGGACATAGATTTGATGACTCAGTTGACAGAAATCAATAATCAACTTCAAGCTCAGATGCGAGAAAAAGGGCATTCTCAACAGTCAGGTTATTTTTTCCATTTCCTTTTCTTTTCAAGGATGAAGTTGATCTCCATTTTATCTAATTTTATCCACAGATGATACATTTGCCGATTACATATTTGAATCTCTCTGTCTTGCTATGTTCATTTTTTATTGTGTGGTCTCATATTTGATATATTGTTACCGGTTATTTGTCCATTGACTGACAGCTTCTAGCAACTCCATGGAGGATTCTGCAAGTAGTAGCCCTCCCATAGACTCCCAGAGGATCCAAGGTCTCCTTAGCTGAAAAACAAAGGGAAACTCTAAGATAAGCTTGATGATCATGAGCAGATTAAGCCTCAACTCAGATATTTCCGGGGCTGCATGCTGATTGTCTTGTTGATTATTTGGTTTTTCAGTTCTGTTTTAAGCTTGGTTGTGAAGAAAAGGAAACTCCGAACCTTACAAAAAATCTAGATTAATACCAAACCTTGCTTCCTAGTATATGAATAAATCATGATCCTGTGGACTTGCTGTATAATCTTGAATTCTGAATTCAAAAGTGACATCCTTCAGTCTGATTTGTAGTAAATGATAATCACTGTTACTTAATGTACTCTTGTTTAAAAAATTATACAAGGTCCACCCTCCTTAGTCCATGTAGTCTCGTGGGGATAAGGTACACAAATGTCCATAATGTTTGACCATAAGTCTAACTTGGTTCTTAAACTTTTTTTGAGTCCAACGTTTGTTGTGTAGCTAAACTATGCCCTTATTGTCAACGGAATGAATAGATGGACAAACAGGCGTCTAATGCCAGTGACATGTCACCAGTCAACGGCGTGACACGTCAACAAATTTTGCCACGTGTAGGTAACATGTCAGCTACGTTAGACGCTCAATTATCCATTTGTTCATTCCGTTGATGGTAGGAATATATTTGAGTTATGGAACAAAGTTATGGGCAGCCTTGGACCTAAAAAGTTTAAGGGTTAAGTTAGACATATGGCCAAGTTAATTTGCAACAAATTTATAGTGTATTTCCATTTAAATTTTTGTGACAATTCAAGAGATGTAGAATTTCGTTCTCACTCTTCCCTTGTTAGTTGGAGATGGAACAGAGCAACTCACATGTTTTCCACATGTTTTCTTACCTCTATGTTACTTATTTCACTTTTTTTTTTTAATTCTTCTTATTCACTTTTAATTTATATATATAGGAGGGATTATTTGAAATTGTTGTCAAATTAAAACATGAATGAGTAATTTAAGCATCAATGTGAGGTTCGGTGTGCGCCCAAAGTCCCACATCGGTCGGGAATGGGGAGGATCATGGTCTAATAAGGATGAACAATATCCAATTTGTATGAGGTCTTTTGAGGAAGAAGCCTAAAAATAAACTCATGAGGGCTTAGGCCCAAAGTTGAAAATATCATATTAATGTGGAGGGAAGGGTTCATGAGGTTTCTCACCTAAGGTCATGGAATATTAAGTACTATTTAATATTAAACTAAAAAAAGTTATATTCAGCATTAAGTAATAAAAACAAATGCCACTAAAGTCTACAATCCATTTTGCATTTTCAGCTAGTTCAACCTCAGGTTTGTATGTAGAATAAAAATGTTTGGCATGTTCTTTCTGTTGGAAATTTTTCTAAAATGTGAGTCTACATATATTACTAAATATGCATTATTTAAGCTAACAGAGTTAAAAATATTGCATTTGGTATGGCTTTGTAATGTGTAGAACCAAATGTCTTATTTATAATCTAACCCATCATTTGGTTTCTACATATTACAAAGTCATACCAAATGCAATGTTTGTTACTCCATCAACTTAATCTAGATCACTTCATTAGAGCACTCCTTAAATAGCCAATAGCTGGCTATTTAATGATATATGTAGACCCACATTTTGGAAAAAGTTCCAACACTTTCTATTTGCATAAATTTGCTACTCTGGATTGTGTTTGTTTAAGATTTGACACACCTTGTAACTTAACACACACGACATTGAAAGGACTAAAGTCAGTTTAGTTTATTTTGGATGATTAGTCAAAATCAAATATGATTGAAACTAATTATTAAATGAGAAAAGTAGGTTTCATACATCCATACAAAAATATTTGTTCGTAACTTATCAAGAAAGTAAAATAGGGAGGTCAGTATATGCTCTTCAAAAATAATTATGGTTTGATTTAAAAGTTAAAGATGTCCAAAAAAATCCTCAAATTGTCCTCTGTTATGGTAATAGATGGAGCAATTAAGGTAATAGCTACAATATATTATGATAGTAGATGCAATATGTTACAACAGCTACTATCCTCTATCTACTACCATAACAAATGCAGTATTATGGGAAGCACTAGAATGGGAAGATGATGCTTTCAAACAAAGTCTAGAGACCATATTTTGCATCTACAGTTTTTTTGACATCTATTCACAACATTACAATGTCGTAGTAATAATTTGTTCCCGTGAAGACTCGAATTTGGTTATTCCCAAGGCCCCACTCACCCCTTTAACTACTAAGCCAAGCCTCTGTGACGGTTGGCATGTTCTTTCCATGTGCATGAATTTGATACTATGGATTGTGTTTGTTTAAGATTTGGCACTCCTTGTAACTTGACACCCATGACATTGAAAGGATTAAAGTCAATTTAGTTTAAATTGTATGATTAGTGTTGTTATAGTGTTTGGTTTATTTTAAGAAAATCAAATATGATTGAAACTAATTATAAAGTTATATATTCGCAAAGAGAATAAATTAAGGGACTGTTTGGTTCATGTTTTTTAAAACAATGTTTGAAAACACAAAGAACACCATTTTAATATTCTCTGAAAACTATTATTGTTCTTTTGAATTCCACTGTTTACTGTTCTTCGCTGCTTTTCGTAACAAAAAAACTGAATCAAATGTGTTCTTCGCTCCTTGTTCTTTGTTTTTCGTACAAAAACAGCTTTTCAAAAAACTCTAAACAAAACATGCCCTAAATTTTTCTTGCTTTTTTTTTCAACCATGAAGGCATAACCTCAGTTCTCCATTCTTCCAAACCATTCCATTTACACACAAAACGCTTTCCGTTTTGTGCCTTTATTCCCACTCACTTGATCTTATTTAAGTTTTGTTTTTCTTTTTTCCATGAAAAAGATCAAGTTGTCTATGTACTCCTGCCAATATTTCGTTTCTCGTTGAAAGAAAAACCCACACCCATGCATGTTGGACGCATCGAGAATTTCCTGGAAAATGAATCACTCACTCAAGCTCCTTCACATGCACCAAAAAAAAAAAAAAAAAACAGAGAAGATAACAATTGAAAAAGGCAAAAAAATAAAACAAAATAGCAAGATCACGCAGTAGAAAATTCTCTGTTGTCCACAACAAATTGTGAAGTGCCTCAACCTCCCTTCCTGTTTCTTCATGTACCCTTCACACGTAAAACTCCTTGAAAAACTTGTCTTCCACCTCCATATTCATCATGCACAAAAACACGGCCCGCCGAATTGGGACCGAAACCCCAGTTCCTCGCCATCCTCCCAAGACTGTCGCGGAACCCGTACCGAGCCGACTCGCCGCTGATTAGGTCCCATTCTGTATTGTAAACCTCACTAGGCAAGATGCAACTGATATGATATGAAGCCCCAAGGTGGGGGCTCACCCAGACATTTTTGGGAATTGCTATTACTTACTACTATCAGAAGGATGGATCATTTCTGGGTTTGATTCAAAATGATCTTTTATAAAAAATAAAATCATTTTAGATAACTTTGAAACTTTTGTTCAAAATAGCTTAGATGCAGATATGCTTAAATTTTTATTTTTAAAATTTAATTTAGAAACCGTAGTTTCAAACTGTGGCTTTAGTTTAAAAATGAAGCTACAGTTTCTAACTATGAATTTTAACTTGTAGTAAAAAAAATTTAAAATTTGAACATCTTTCCTACATGGCATAAGAAGGTTATATTGAACAATAGTTTCAAAAGTAGCCTAAAATTAATTTTTATTTTGACCCCAAACTCGATCATTTCTCTAATCACGGTTCTTTTTGGGAAAGCTTCATATCTGTTCCATCACCCTTGAGGGCTAAAGATTGTGCTGGATTGAAAGAAAGTTGCAAGATGCAATCCTACAATGGCTAAAATTGGATGTGCAAGGCATTACTGATATTGAAGAAGCTGCTTTGATAATATATGAAGAACTGAAGGAAAAGAAGTATTTGATTCTTTTGGATGAAGTGTGGGATATGATCGATCTGAATAGGATAATGGGAATTAATGATAACAAGGACAACAAGGTTGTGTTGGCGAGTAGATATGATGATGTTTGTTATGATATGGAAGTCGATGAGATAGTTGATGTAGAACCATTGTCGCTTACTGATGCTTGGAAAATGTTCAAAGAAAAAGTAGGCCACCCCATTTCTAATCCCTTAATTGAGCCAATAGCTAGGTGTGTGGTTGAAGAGTGTCATGGGTTGCTACTACTGATAGACAGAGTAGCAAGAACCTTCAGAAAGAAGGATAAAAATGTGTCGCATTGGGAGGATGGATTAAAACGTTTGCAAAGATGGGACAATACCAAAATTGAAGGCATGAATATGAAGTGCTAAAATGCTTAGAGATTTGTTACGAGGATTTAAAAGATGGTGAGCATAAGGTGTGCTTTTGTATGGTGCATTGTATCTTGAAGAAAGTGAGATCTATGTAGATTACTTGCTTGAGTGTTGGAGAGATGAAGGTTTTATTTATCATGCAAACAATTTCAAGCAAGCGCATAGAGGGCATACGGTTATGAATGAGCTCATCAAGGTATCATTGCTAGAAAGAAGTAATAAGAGTAAATGTGTTAAGATGAACAAAGTGCTTAGAAAAATGGCTCTCAAAACATCATCACAAAGTGCAAATTCCAAAATATTGGTGAAGCCACGTGAGGAGTTAGAAGATTTCCTAAGGAAGGAAGAATGGGAACTTGCCGATCGGATTTCTTTGATGGATAACCGACTAAGCACTTTTCCAAAAACAATAGATTGTCACAATCTCTTAACGTTGTTGCTTCAAAGAAATAAGTACTTGACTTCTATTCCTGAGTTGTTCTTCACATCTATGTGTCATCTCCAAGTCCTAGATCTCCATGGCACTAAGATTTTAGCATTACCTTTATCTTTATCCAATCTTATTTCCCTCAAAGCGTTATATTTGAATTCTTGCCCTGATTTGATTGAAATCCCAGCTAGTGTAGAAGCATTTAAGCATCTTGAAGTGCTGGATATTCGAAAGAACAGTTTGGAAGTTTAATATGGTTGAAATGCTTGCGAATATCAGTTTGTAATTTTGAAATGGGAAACCATACTGAAGCACAAGTTTCAAGGTTTGATACATTGGAAGAACTGAGCATTGATGTTGGTTCATCCAACGAAGGGTGGGACAAGATTGTTGAAATGGTAGTAAAGGAGGTAGCTATGCTGAAAAAATTGATTTCTCTTCAATTTTGCTTCCGTAAAGTAGACCACCTTGACTTATTTGTCAAACTTAGCCCTGTGTGGGAGAAGGATTCTTGTTTGACATTTAAATTCTCTATTGGTTTCCATGACTTAACTTGTTCTCAAATTCTTGAGTCTATTGATAATCCGATCTACAACATCCTGAAGTTGGTCAATGGTCAAGGTATGGATCCTGTAATAGTCAAGGTGCTTATGAAAACCAATGCATTTGGGCTAATTGGCTAAAAAATCCATCATGTCTTTCATGTGATGTGCTTAAAAAAGAAATTAGGGGAATCAATCATCCCTGTCATGGAGTTACCAATGACAAGAAAGGATGAACAGCTGTAGCTCAAGCCCGTTTCGGTATTGGATAGAAGAGTGGTTAAGCGAAATCATCGTCTCAAAACACAATGGCTGGTCCAATGGTCAACCATTGTGAGAAGATGCGGTGTGAGAAGATGCAATCAAAATACAACAACAGTTTCCTCTATTTTAGCCTTGAGGACAAGGCTTGTTTGAAGGGGCCGAAATTGTAACGACCTATTTTATTAATTCTATTTTAATCGTTTTCTTAGGTTTCTAATTAGGGTTGTGTTAGGATCTTGTTTTAGGTTTCCTTCTAGGGGTTTGTTTGTTTCATTTTAGGGTTCTAGTTTGCAGCCTTTAAAAGGGGGTTGGTTCTTTTTGGAAAAACATTAGAAATTTTTTTACTTTCAATAAAAGTTTGGATTTCAGTTTGTGTGTGTTTTCTTCTTCCTGATTGTTACAAAATCACCACTCTTGTTTGAGGAAAAGGGGCTAGAAGAGAACGAGATGAGAGAAAAGAGGGAAGAAGCGGCTAGAGTTTGGCCTTTTAATAATAAATTATTTTTATGTACTACTTTAAACTTGTTTTCCTTATGTCGTATTTTAACATGTAAAGATTATATATTTTATAAACATATAAATTTATATACTCTTGTTTGAGGAAAAGGGGCTAGAAGAGAACGAGATGAGAGAAAAGAGGGAAGAAGTGGCTAGAGTTTGGCCTTTTAATAATAAATTATTTTTATGTACTACTTTAAACTTGTTTTCCTTATGTCGTATTTTAACATGTAAAGATTATATATTTTATAAACATATATATATATATATATATATATATATATATGAAAATATTCTTTTTAATAATTTATTTAAACGCAAAACATGACCTAAATAACCTTCCTACTGAAATGTTGCAAGGGAGAAATATTATATTAATAACTTCTTTTCTTTTTTCGAACAATATTAATAACTTCTAGATAATACAAACTTGAAATCATCTCTCGTAAGGTGAATGAAGGAGGAACTAAAATTCAAACAAGTTACATTAAGATGACTTCCTGTCACGTGTAGCAATTCCATCAACTAATTAACATAATAACTCAATTTTGAGCATTTGTTTAATGAATTTTCCTCGGCATAATATTCTAACAATAAGCCCTCAAGCATTTCCGCTCACTCGTGTTTTGCTTGGTTGAGAAAATAAATCGTGAACTCCAATTGCATTGCAAAAATTTTCAAGTAGTTTAAAGCTCATTTATAATTATTCTCGTCAAGACTCGAAATTTATATAAAACTAAATGGGTTAGAGATACTTATTTGTCGCATTTGAAGTGTTGTTTTTAATGAATAAATTTACATAAAAATTGAGCATCACTCTAGGGGGTGTTTGGTATTATGAAAGAGACTTACATATTATTGAAAGAGTTGAGGTATATATATATATACCAATATAAGGACAAAATAGTAATAGTATAAAGCCAATAAAAGGAAACCCTAAATATACTATAATACATCCCCTCAAGATGGTTTTCTTGTTAACACCAATCTTGTTACATAGGTAAAAGAGGCAAGACCAAGATAGAGATTTGGTAAGTGCATCAGCAAGCTAGTCACCAACAGAGACATGAACAACACACAGCTCAAACGACTGAACCAGGTCACGAACAAAATGATAATCAATCTCAAGGTGTTTCATGCGAGAATGAAATACAGGATTAGCGGAGAGATAAGTGGCACCAAGATTGTCCGAGAACAAGGTGAGCAGATACTACACTAGGGCAAGAAGTTCCGACAACAGCGATTTCACCCATTACAATTTGGCAGCAATATCCGCAATTGCATGATACTCAACCTTAGTGGAAGAATGAGCAACAATAAGTTGCTTTGTAGAACTCTAGGAAATTGGATTAGCACCAAGGAAAATAAGAAAATCACCTATAGAGGTACGATCATCTGGGTTACCAGCCCAGTCCGCATCAGAGAAACCATGCAATGTCAAAAGAGTGTTTGCAAGAAGCCGGATACCAAGGGATCTCGTGCCATTAAGATAATGAAGCAAACGTTTGATCGCCCCCCAATGTTGTTCGGATGGCACGTGCATAAACTGGGAGAGTTTATTCATGACAAAGGAAATATCTAGTCGAGTCATTTAGAGATGTTGGAGGCCACCAACCACCTGACGGTAATGGTGGCATTGACTGGGCACAAGCATTCATCCGTAGGGGCAGCTAAAGAAGTACCCACTCAAGTAGTTTTCTGGTAGAGATGTGTTTGAGTCTAGCATGTTATGTTTTCTCAGAAGGTCAATAACATACTTTTGTTGAGATAGTAGAAGACCCGTTGAAGTGACCAAAACCTCAACTCCACAGAAGAAATATAGCACCCCCAAGATCCTTTGTGGAGAATTTAGAGTCAAGTTGCCGAATAATAGCTGTCACAAGTGAAGGGTCGCTTAACTCAGAGTAAATAATCGTCAGCCAGAACCAGCAGAGGAGAATATTATCATTTGAGCAACAGTATATCGAAATCAGACGGATGACAAAGCCAAGAGAGAGCAAGAAGGTGGAAGCTTCCTGGCAACAAGCCTCAGAGCTTGTTTGAGCCCATGCAACAGCCTCCTCAGGTAAACAACAAACATGATGTGGATAATCTGCTGTCGTGATGCCCCACGGCCACCATATAGACCTCCTCCGTAAGATGTCCATTGAGAAAGGCATTATTAACATCAAGTTGGTGAATGCCCACTTGCGATTGAGTGCAATGCTAAGACAAGATTTATTTCGTGATGGATTCATCACGGATCGAAAAGTCTAGAAATTCAACGCCTGTCAGAAAGCCTTTAGCAACAAGGCAAGCTTTGTTCGCAATAGAGCCATATCGATTTCGTTGATGTGAAACACCCATTTGTTACCTAATTATATTCTACCCCTGGCCTCGGGAACCTGAGCCCAAGGATTGTTCCGCATGAAAGCATCATATTCTCCCGCACGCCTAAACCCACTTCGATCTGAGAGCTAAGGTGACAAAGGCAGGTTCAAGTGGATAGCTCGGATTACTGCGGGTGAGGCCATATTTCGGGTTGGGTTTGATGATGACATTTTTAAAGCGGGTTTGCATGGGATGATGGTTTAGTGGTGGAAAGGGAGAAGGTGGACTGGCTGAGTCAGGAATGGGTATGAGCCTGAGTATGACTAGGGTGAGGGTGGTATGGGCGTTTGACCCACACCAAGAATAAAGAGGATGTGGGTAGATGTGGCCTGGGGATGCAGTAGCCTGGGAGGATGGGTGGGTGATGGTGATGAGCGTAGCAAATTGATGAGGTCGATGGCGTCGGGTGATGGGTGATGAGCGCAAATGTACCGTGGAGGTTGGCGATATGGGTAGGGAAGATGCAATTCAGTGGGAGGACAAGTGGGGGTGGGGTGATAAGTGCTGCAATTCGGGTGAGGTCGATAGTATGGGTAAGGGAAAGGGGGGCAGAGCTAGATAGCCGCATAAGGTGAACGATAAAGCGGGGAAAGAGGTAAAGGTGAAAGAGTCAATGTTAGCAATAGATAAACCTGTACCATCACCAATAAGAACATTGTCAGAGGTGGTGTACAACTCATAAAGGGCAAAGGTAGCAAGATCCGTGGTCACTTGGTGATAGGTGCCCAAATCAATGACCAAATCTGGAGAGTTACCAGGATTAAAGTAATGGAGAGTAGTGTGGGCATAGGGTACAATGAAGGTCGAGCATTGAGCTCAGGTAGGGGAGGATAGAAGAGATGCAAATGCCTAGGTGGATAGATAACTACATTTCCGAGTAGAGTGCTCGGCTATACCACAAACTTGACAATGCCCAAGGTAGCGACTATGCCTGAGTTGGGTCGGTGGAGCTAGATTCTACGAAGACAATCGATGAGTAGTTGGTCGATATTACTGGGGGGTGTCAGGTAGGGCCATGTCCTCAGGGGTTGTGCGACCGACGATATGATGAAGGGCTAGTAGAAGTAACTAAGGTAGTGGCCGGACTAGAGGCAGTCAATGCTGAAGAAACCAAAATTCTCAATTGGGCCTTGTAACTAAGTAGGAGCTCAAACAATTTCTCAAAAGTAATTGGAGTGTCCTGAGCTTATAGGGCATGAGATATGTGTAAGTAAGCCAGACCAAGTTCATTCAAAACACGGATAGAGAGCTCATCAAAGTCAACAAAGACATTCATAAGGGCAAAAGAGTTAATATTGTGTTTGACATCTTACATATAGTCAGATTACCTTGTTGAGGACTGGCAAGATTCTGGTGATGGGTCAAGATCCGTCCACGCTAAGGAGAGTCATACGTCTAATCGAGAGTAGTCCATGTAGCATGAGAAGTGGTGGAGGTAGAGATAAACTGCACTAGAGTGGCATAAACGGACCTAACAATTGCATTGAGAAGCAATTGGTCTTGTCTAAGCTAGAGAATATAGTCCGGATTTGGGGAGGGGGATGCGGCATCAGGCAAAGTTATCATTTCTAAAGGACACGACTTTGAGCCATCGACGAAGCTAAGTAAATCATACCCAAATAGGAGAGACGCGGAATCGAGTCGCCATGCTAATAATCTGCGGGATGTGAGTTTTAGTGGTGTCCGAAGAATGGACATCGAGAACAATTAAATTCAAGACGACGGGAACCCGCTCAACACTATCGAATGACAAGGAGGCACTAATTTACGCTGGTGGAAGAAGATTCTCGCCATTGAGAAGAATAAGGCCATCGTGGTTAGCCAGCGTGAAGACGAACATCCGCTTATCTTGTGAAGAAGTTTCGAACGGTGACAAGCAAAATGCCCAAAAGGCAATGTAACACCAGATCATGATGGGCGCGACTCGTGGCAAACTAGGTTGGGGTTTATTTATTTTGTCATAAGCTTGTTACCTGATACTCATATTATGAAAGAGACTTACATATTATTGAAAGAGTTTAGGTATATATATATATATATATATATATATATATATATATATATATATATATATCAATATAAGGACAAAATAGTAATAGCATAAAACCAATAAAAGGAAACTCTAAATATACTCTAATATTTGGTACATTTGAATGGGGAATGAGAATAAAGAAGGGAGAAGTTTAGATAAAAATCCCTTTCCATTCTTATTTTTAATGGAATTGAATCAATAATTTCATTTCATTTCTGGTGTTTGGATAAGTTTAGGAATCTTACATGAGAATGATTTTTCATTTTCATTCCATTGTTTGGTAATACTAAGAATTTGAATGAAAAAAAAACAAAAAAACAAATTGGCAATAATACACTATCACATGATTTCAAGTAATTTTTATTTCATTTTAAATAATGAACTTCTATAATTTTTTACAAAATAATAAAATTAAACAAACAATCTATAATTTTAAAATAACCATAAAAATCATATAACCCTATATTAAAATATTTAATCATTCATTTCATTAAAAAAATTATACTATATATATATATATATATATATATATATATATATATATATATATATATATATATATATATATATATATATATATATATATATATTATAATATAAAAATTTATTGAAAATGTATAAATTAAAAAATTGTTAAATTTTATTTATTATTTAATAAGCATCATTTAATTAATAAACTATATTCCTAATCTAGTGAAAATATTTGTAAAGTGTCACTTTGAAGATAATTTTAGAGTTGCTTTTTAGACTATTATAATTGTATTAAAGAATTTGATTTCTTATATATATATATAATACAATCTAATGCAACCAAAAAAAGTATATGGGTCAAGAACATTAAGTGTGAGAACTTGTCTAGAATTTATAAAATTTTATTTGACTTTTATCCATATTAAAAAGATAAAAATAAAGTTGTACATAAAATTAGGGATAAATGGTAAATTTGAGTTTTTATATGAATTAATAGAAATATAATTAATCATTTTAGATTTTTGAATGATTATCTATGTTTCTGTTACATAACTTTTCTATTTTGATGAAATAACCTATTTTCGAATATTTATTCGGTGAATTATTTTGCAAGAAGCAATGCACCAAACTTAAGAGAAGTTAGAAATATATGATTTGAGAAGTAAAATCTCAAAGTAAAATTGTAAATTGAAGTTATTTTACATTATCTCTTTAGAATGGGGAGTCAGAATACCACTAGATGAATCAAATTCCTACTTAGAAGTAGGAGTTTGTTTCCGCAGGAATCACTTTTGATTTCATTCATATTCTTATAAAACTTATCCAAACATAGAAATAAGGGATAAATGGAATGAGATTATATTTCCCACTCTCTATTCCCTTGTACCAAACGCCCCCTAAATATACTACCTATTAAAGTATATTTAGGATTCCTAATACATTTAGGATATTAGAGTATATTTAGTATATTTAGGATTCTTAGTATATTTAGGATTCTTCTTATATACTCTATTCTATTATTGTATTACCCTTGTATTGGTGTATATATAGACCTCAACTCTCTTAATAATAACAAGTTTCTTTCATAATACTACCTAGGTGTTATTTGTTTGTTTGTTTTTATTTTATTTTATCAAAAGCAACTTATTTTTAGATTTCAAATAGTTTAATTTGTTTAATTAATTTACAAAGTTTTTTATTAACTAAAAGATACAAAATATTCAATTTTTTTCTTAGTAGTGAAAGTGATCTATTGGTTCTCTATACAGTGAGTACCATGATCTCTAAGATCCGCTACTCGATAGGCCTGAGGCCCGTTGGGCCTGTGTTATGAAACGACTCGATTCCACTCACCTCACCAAGACAAGGCAAACACTTCTCAGACAGGACAATCTATAGAGGCCCCCGGGGAAGGAAAGGTCAAACTCTTTTGAGGCTTGCTCAAGGTGGCGTGTCTAGGACATCAAGTCCGCCAGCTGGCCATTCTACCCCATATGGGAATTCTATCCCATATGGGAGGTTTGTTACGAATAAGTACCTAGAAGGGGAAAATCCGCAAAAGCGATATTATCAACGAATTTTCCAACTTCCGAATCCCTTACTCCTATGAGAGATAATCCTGGATAAGGGAAGGATAATCTCTGACAAGGAAGAATGTCGTTGATAAGGAAAAACATATTTATCCCTAAAATGTGAGATTCCTTCCCAGAGCCAGAGGAGATTCAAGAAACCATCATCACTCTATAAATCAGGAAGATCCCCCATGAGGAGGAGGTAAGCAATTCTAACTGTGTCTATTCTCTTCTCCCTCTCTGCATTTTTTGCTGACTTAATCATTGGAGAGGCGGCCAGCCCATTGCCGCCAGATCACCCTTTTTGCAAGTTTACATTGCGCCGCTGATACCCAAGAAGTCAGGTCATCGAGGTTCACATTATGCTACTAATGCTTAGGGATTCTTACGATCCATACCCCTACAATTTAACGCTTAGGGGATTCGACGTCCAAAGTCCCAACAATTGGCGTCGTTTGTGGGAAGCAAATAAAAAGTCTCGTTGACGAGCTGCAAGGGTGTGGCTTCAACGATTCTCTAGCAACCCCCCGTTACCGAGAACTCTTTTGACTCCCCCTTCCGCTTTCGATCTACCCGAAGCAGCAGCAATGTTGAACAATCCGATGCATCAAACATGAAGATCAGTTCCTCCATTGGCATCAAGAGATGGAGAGGAAGCAGGAGGAGCAGGCGAGACAGATGCAAGAGTTACGAGCTCGAGCTGAACATTTGCAATGTGAGAATGATCAGTTATGGGCCCAAGTAGAGGAAAGCCACAACCTTGGAAAGGATGTACGAGATGGCGGTCGTGCTAAACATTTAGTAATCCGCAATAAAGGAAAAGAGCCCATTATTTCCGGCAATGATGATGCCCCGAAAAATGATGCATTGTCTTACGAGAGGTCCCTGTCCACGAGTCCTCTGCCATGAAGGAAAGCTCGAGGCAGCACAAGGGTCAAATCTCGAAGGAAACACTTTCACCGACCTGCCCTCAGTGATGCCGTCGGTGGCGCTTCCCGTTGGGCTAGGGAGCAGGCTGACAAAAGGTAGAACCAAACGCTTTAAGCCCCCCGAAACGCGTCAGTGTTACCCTACAGCATGATGTCGCCGATGCCGCCTATGCATCCTGCCTTTGATGTAGGGCTAAAATTCTATACACAGCCTACATCCCTGATTAAGGGGCCCAACAACATGCTCTCTTCGCCCCTAGGGTAACACATTCTTAATTACGAGCCACCCCAAGGGTTTGTCATGTAACGCCCTAACCCCTAACCGTGGCAGGTGAGGGGACGCCATACAGGATAGGGACTTCTTAACTTGATTTTCTGACATTAGTGGGCCCATTTCAATCATCAATTCATAATTGACATAAACTTGTAATATTACCACCGTAGTGGTGTTTAAATGTTCCTATACATAAATTCCTGAGTCTCATTTGCTTGTACTTACACAAGTTCCACTATTACCAAAATATTACATTTATATTACAAAAACCAAATCAAAGCCCTACATCGAAAGGAATCCTAATGCTGTGTTGGCTTTAGCGAATGCGGAATCTCTCCGACGACCTCTTTAGTACCACATGGATGAAACACCCATGCTAAGCTTATAGCTTAGTGGGAAAACATATGACATATATGACCACATGCAGTGGTCCTCAATTACAGTATACATATAACATAATTCATACATCAGAGTTTTCACATCTCCCGTAGGAGTACATAACAGAAATCTTGTAACAGAAGGTACCCATAGGTACACTACAGAATAAAACTAAATTGCTTTTAATTTCATATCTCATAGTATTCATGTACACAACATATAAGTACTTGCCTGCATCGACCAGTAACAATGAATGAGAGGGACACAACACAATAGGTACCTGAATGTACGATATAGTATTGAACAAAGGTGTCGAAGCATAGTACGGCTCACGTAATGTGAGGTGTGTCGAGCACTATGCGTATGTCGTGAGCACTAAACAAAGAATGCCAAAGAATTGAAACAAAGAGTGTCAAGCACTAACGTAGAATGTCAAGCACTAATTGAGAATGCCAAGCACTATTAATCTGAGAGGGTCAAGCACTTAATAATCATGAGGTAGTTTATTTATTCACTATTCGGTCTTAGGTAGTCATACAATTATATGTGTTTCAGAGCTTGTTATATTATTCTTACTCACATTCTTGCATTTGGATCCTACATTACTCCAATTGATGGTTTCTAGAATTAACAGAAGACATGAACAAAAAACAGGACTTCAGGTTCGCATAGGCGAAGGGGACCTTCGCCAAGGCTAAGAAACCTTCGTCAAGGCAAGGTAGAGACTAGGAATTTTAAGGCCTTGCCCGCCTAGAGAATAGGGATCTTTGCCTAGGGCGCGACTTCGCTTAGCAGAACTCCTTCACAGAAGGGTTAAGATGGAAACTGAAATGGGGCATTTTTCCCCTTTTTCATTGTAAATATTCCTTCAAAAACAAAACAAACTCCAAACCAACCACAAAACTAAATTAAACCAACCAAAAATACCTTTATAATGAGAGTTAGGGTTTTCCTAACCCAAACAAATATAAAAGGGGAGAGTTAGGTTAATTTCCTAACCAACAAATGGGAGAATTCCATACAAAAGTTCCTGTGACACCCCAAATCCGGGGGTCCCGTTGACAACCCATCAACCTACGGAATTCTTGTACATTTCGGGTGACTCGATACCACATCAAGTAAGTGTCCCATTTATAGGATCCATATATTTTCAGAAAATCTGCAAAGTCTCCTTTGTTCGAGCTCTACCCAACATACAACCCGTGATAACAAAGATAATCATAACCCTTCCGTGGTCTCAACAGAAGTGCGGCCTTGGCCAGTGGTCCATCCGCTCCATATCCCAATATACATCTTTTTACCGGGACTCATTCATTCACATTTAAATCTAAAATATGAAAATAAAAAGCTTAATTACAGTCCGTAAGAGTCTGATCACGGTACTCTTACCATAATTACATACCCGACTATTTAGACAATAGTCTCAAAAGAATTTAGTTACAATTCTTTTATACAAAATACTTTTTACAAAGGAAATACCAAGGCCACACATCGGTCTCCTTCATAATCACAGCCTCATCGGAGCGCCGTTCTCCATGTACACCCCCTGTACCTAAAAGGAGTTCCCATGACGGGGTGACCAATGGCCAGTAGAAATTTTTTTCCTACAAGGGCTACTTCCCACCTAAGTGCACATGCAATGACACACCACACATTCAAGTAAAAACATGCACGTTCCTACTCAAATGTCTACATGTCATGGATGAGAATGTGACTCACTTTATTTCATATCCTGAGTCCTCATCGACTCCCTCACATATGCATATGCCAAATGTGAAAACTTGTCATTGATGTTTCACCCAATGACCCTTTATCCAAAACAAAAGGCTTTTTTTTTTTATAAATAAAAAACATTGGACAATCTCCAAAACCACTTTAAAACAAAAACATTGGACAATTTCCGAAACTACTTTAAAACAAAGCATTGGACAATCTCCGACCGTGATACCTCCAATAGTGGATGGGCCTCCGACCCCGACAATCTCCTCGAACTCGGACACCCGATCCCAAACAATCTCCTACCTGACAGCTCCATAACATTTTCATTCAAAGCTCTTAGACGCCTCCGACCGTGGATACCTAACCCCGGACACCTCCGACCGTGACAATCTCCGACCTGGGGATACTCCGGGAGCAACAGCTTTATTTTAAATCTATGAACAGTCTCCGATAACAGCTTTATTCACAAGCTATGGGCAGTCTCCGATAACCTCAAAATTTCAAAAGCTATGGACAGTCTCCGATAACCTCAAAACCATGCGACTCATTTTGGACATAGTCCGTGTTACCGAGCCCACCATCAACACCAAACAAGGTGTCGATCTACCTTGTGCCCATGACAGATTATCGAACACTAAACACAATGTCGATTTACCATGGTCGAACACCAAACACAGTGTTGACCCAAATCATGCACTCACGCCCGACTCGACGTGATGTCTCGTGCATATGAAATGCAGATATGTCATTTCATGTTATGTCATGCTACATGCATAATAAAAGCTACATTTATAAATTTCGGATAATTATATTTCCTACATATAATTTCCATTTACCACAACTTCCATGTTAATACATCACGCAAGCACATATTAACATGAATTTTACACACAACAGCATATTATTTATTTTTCCAACAATAACACACAAAATGGTATAAATCTCGGACCCATATAAAACAGGGCACCTCTCGTCCCTTCATGACCGCCATCGACCATCGTGATACCAAAACACACCACAAAACCCGAAGACATCAGTCCTAGGATCGAAACCAAACCTCAACCTAGTTCGGTACTTCCCGAAACCATTCCTAAAAATTTCCAATATTAAGTCCTGGGTCTTGTCCTGACTCGGCCCCCAAAATACCTCAAAATTTAGCCCTGACTAATCAAAACAAATTCCTAAAATTCCTAAAATTTCTACACTCAGGGCCCCAAAAATTTAGGACTAAAATCTACTACTTAAGAAACCCTTAAGCCATTAAATGGCCTTTAGGCTAGAAATAACCTAAGTCGGAAAATTCTCTACCTGCGGAGTTTAACGAAACTCCAAGATTTTGCAACACGAGTTTCGGCGTGGACCGACTTTTGCCTTTGCCCGACGGTAAAACCTATGGTCCACTTCAGAGATCTTGTGAGAGTAGCTTAAAAAATCTTCTTTATTTTTCTTTCTCTCTCTCTTCTCGCTCTCTCTGTCTGCTTTCCTGTTTTTTTTCTTCATTTTCCCCCCTTTTGTTTTTCTTATTTCCTTTTCTTTTCTTTTCTTTTTTTCCTTTTTTTTTTGTTTTATCTTTCCCATTATTTCCTCCACTTGACACTCCTGGCCAATGTGAGCCGGCCCACACAAATGCACCATGTCATGCCGCGCGGTCACCCGACACCGATGCCCTTAAAACATGAAAATTCTCGATCAGTTCTAATCCGACGAAATTCGACAGGGTAACTAGATTTCGCGAGACGAAATCAACAGTGAAGTCCGTTTCGTCATCCGAGATCTAGACAAGTTATTGTCTTTGTCTCATTTGGCTTAATTTCTCCTTTTAGCTATTTAGTCCTTCTTCTTCATTCTAATTGCAATTCAACTTCTCAAAATTCTACGTTAACATATAATCTTCTTAACTTATGTCTTTTGGGTTCTTAATTTGACAATTGATCATTGTACCCTTTTTCACGCTTAGCACTTAAATTTTCGAAAAATAAAAATTTACTTATATTATACCCTAAATATGTTAGAAAACTTCTAGGGTATAATTTGGGGTGTTAAATGTCATGTCAACTTTTACCATGTTTGATGGCTCTAATGACCCTTATGATCACATGCTCCACTACAATCAGGCAATGACATTGAACGCGCAACCCACTCTGGCTCATTGTGCAAAGTATTCCGACTAGTCCGCGAATGGCTCACACTAGCCTCGGCCCAATAAGCCCCACGTAATTCAATAAACTCGTTCAATGAGCTTTGGATGACATTCATCTCTCAGTATCTTTGTTCGATACAGCAGAAAAGAAACATTAGTGATTTGCAGACTATTATAAAGTAGGAAGAGGAATCCATACGAGACTTCACAAGGAGGTTCAGTAAGCCGTCCAAATAGTAAAGGCTTATAAAGATGGACGCAGCCCTTCGTAATTTAAGAAGCTTCGGCCATCCACTCCTTTCTTCCACTCACTGTCTTTAGACTCGTCGGTGACAATGGAAGAACTATACAGGCGAGCAAATAGGTTCTCAAGGATGGAAGATAATATCCGCGCAGCAACACAATCTGTCATGATCATACGCCACGAGAGCAACAAGACGAGAGAAGGCAGTCGCTGAGCCCATGGGAAGGTCAACAAGAATCGAAAGCGATCCCATGAGCAAATACGTAAAAGAGGAGCTCCCCATACCACTCCCCGAACATCTCATAAGAGAGGCTATCGTCTCATTCGCAATCTCCTGCTAAACTTCAAGTGACCGATCCAAAAGGATCCCTCTCAGATAAACCCATCCGTACGGTGCGATTATCATAGAGATCACGAACACGGGACCAACAGGTATCGAAGCCTAAAGTTCCTGTTATAAAGACTAATCAAAGCAGGGCACCTCAAAAGGTTTGTCAGGGAAGTTGACCACGGGGAGGAATATGGGCCACCAGCAGACAGAATTGCTACCGGCACGACCGTCCTGTCATAAACCAAACTATCCATAAACTATATACTAGGAGGCCTATCTGATGACCAGTATCAATCAAAGCGCCAACAGAAGAAGCTCTTAAGAGAAGCCACTGTCAAGGTCTGAGTAAATGTTATTCACAAGGGAAGCAGCCGTGGAGAAACTAAGCTGATAAATGGCCCCATATCCTTTCCTCCGGTGAACCAGAACAGGGTCATTATGCCCCGTTATGATCCACTAGTACTCACCCTATGTATTAGCGGTTTTGATGTGCACAGGGTGCTGGTAGATCTTGGCAGTACGACAGACTTATTGCAGCTACCAGCCTTGAATCAGATAAAGCTTTCCTCAGGAATGTTGAACTCAACCAGGCGAATCCTCTTTAGTTTCAACGGCGCAACAACCACGACACTAGGAGACGTCACACTCCCTGTACAATCAGGACCAATCACCTAGTAGGTTTTGTTCTCAATCATCAAAGACTAAGGCTGTACTAGCTGTGGCAGGTGAGGGGACGCCATACAGGACAGAGACTTCTTAACTTGATTTTCTGACATTAGTGGGCCCATTTCAATCATAAATTCATAATTGACATAAACTTGTAATATTATCGTTGTAGTGGTGTTTAAATGTTCATGTACATAAATTCTTGAGTCTCATTTGCTTGTACTTACACAAGTTCCACTATTACCAAAATATTACATTTACATTACAAAAAAATAAAAAAAAAAAATCAAAGACCTACATTAGAAAGACTCCTAATGTTGTGTCAGCTCTATCGACGCGGAAATGTCTCCGATTTGACTTTTCGCATCTACACCGATGAAACACCCAAGCAGCTTCTTATAGCCTAGTGGGAAAAAAGATAATATATATATCCTCACATGCAAAGTGGTCCTCACTACAAAAGATATATAACATAATTCATATATCGTAGTTTTTATATCTCCCGTAGGAGCATAACATAAATCTGTGAACATAAGGTACTTCCAGGTACACTACGTAACATAACTGAATTACTTTACTTCATATCTCATATTATCTTATGTGTACACAACATATAAGTATTTGTTTCAGACGACCGGGAGCACAATGAATGAGAGGGACATGCGACAATAGGTACCGAAGGTATGGTACAAGATCAATGTAGGTGTCAAGCACAAGACGTGCTCGCCACGTAACATAGGTGTCGTAGCACTATGTAGGAGTGCCATAGCACTGAACAGAGAGTGCCAAAGCACTAAATAAAGAGTGCCAAAGCACTAATCATAGGTGCCTATTCATGCATTATCTCTGGCCTCAAGGCCATATAATTATATGTGTTTCTGTAGTCATATATTATTCTTACTCACATTCTTGTATTTGGATAACACACGCAAATAAGGGGTAAGAAAACAAAATCTGCCCAGAAATAGGATCGCCGAGGCGAAGTGAAGAACATCTTACATATAACTTGTATATAGGTATAGACCCTTTCATTCACTTGTTAGGATCCTACATTACTTCAATTGATGGTTTCTAGAATTAACAGACGGCAGGAACAAAAACAGGACTTTATGTTCGCTTAAGCGAAAAGGACCTTTGCCTAGGCGAAGACCTTCGCCAAGGTGAAGCAACATTCGCCTAGGCGAGGCAGAGACTCGGAATTTTGGGGCTTTGGGTTTGCCTAGGCGAAGACTTTTGACTAGGCGAGCACTCCTTCGCCTAGGCGAAGAAGACTCAGGCTGAAACATAAATGGGCATTTTTTCCCTATTCATCGGACAAATTTCCAAACCAAAACAAAACCAGATCAAACAAACCTCAAAACTGAACTTAAACCAACCAAAAACACCTTTATAATGAGAGTTATTTATAATGAGAGTTAGGGTTTTCTTAACCCACACATGAACAAATGTTGAGTTAGAAGATAAGTTTCCTGTCTTCGAATTTCTCAAGAAACCAAAACCTTCTCTTACTTTCCTTCCCTTCTCCGTTCCTTGAGCAAAGAGAGCCAAAAAAAATGGAGAGAAAGAAGCCAAAATCGTTTCTTATGGAACAAGAATCGGATGCCCTAATACCACAAATCCAAAATGAGAAATCTTATCTTCTAAGAAGACAATTTGTTCTCTTAATGCCATTTGGCTCAAATTTCTCCTTTTGGCTATTTAGTCCTTCCTCTTCATTCTAATTGCAATTCAACTTCTCAAAATTCTACTTTACATATAATTTTCTTAACTTATGTCCTTTGGGTCCTTAATTTGACAATTGACCATTTTACCCCTTTTTACTTCTTTATTATTTCCGATTATATCCTTTTTCACACTTAGCACTTAAATTTTCGACAAATACAAATTTAACTTATATTATACCCTAAACATGTCATAACTACTAGGGTATAATTTGGGGTGTTACATGGGGCCTTACAATGCCATAGTAGGTGGGACCTGGCTGCACTCGATGAAGGTCGTCTCTTCAACATATCACCAAATGGTCAGTTATTTGATTAATGTGGGGTAGGTCGACCTCCTAAGCAGTCACTGGCCGTGCGGCAGTGCTACCAACTATCTATACGAGAACATAAATGAGAAAATAGCTCAGATAGTCCTCCCCTCGAAGATCACACCCCTGCGTAGCAACCACATTTTGTCGCCCATGTCAGGGCAGAAGAAAAATATTTATTAGCCGTGGATCCCTTAGAGACAGTGGCGCTAGACAGGCCAAAGAAGTTCACATATGTCAACTCTCTGCTATCCAGTGAAGAAAAAGACCAGCATGTGGCTCTTAACCTGCTGGCACTCTCAAAAGACCAGACTGTGGCTCTTAGCCTATTGGCACTCTCAAAAGACCATACTATGGCTCTTAGCCTACTGGCACTTTCAAAAGACCGGACTATGGCTCTTAGCCTGTTGACACTCTTAAAAGACTAGAATGTGGCTCTTAGCCTACGGTCACTTTCAAAAGACCAGACTATGGCTCTTAGCCTACTAGCACTCTCAAAAGACCAGACTGTGGCTCTTAGCCTGATGGCACTCTCAAAAGACCAAACCATGGCTCTTAGCCTGTTAGCACTCTCAAAAGATCAGACTGTGGCTCTTAGCCTGCTGGCACTTTTAAAAGACCAGACTATGGCTCTTAGCCTGTTAGCACTTTCAAAAGACCATATTGTGGATCTTAGGCTACTAGCACTCTCAAAAGACCAGACAGTGGCTCTCAGCTTCCTGGCACTCTCAAAAGACCAGACTATGACTCTTAACCTACTGGCACTTTCAAAAGACCATATTATGGCTCTTAGCCTACTAGCACTCTCAAAAGACCAAAATTTGGCTCTTAGTCTATTGGCACTCTCAAAAGACCAGACTATGGCTCGTAGCCTACTGGCACTCTCAAAAGATCAGACTATGGCTCTAAGCCTGCTGGCACTTTCAAAAGCCTAGATGTGGATCCAGGCCTACTGGCACTTTCGCAATACCATGCCTAAGCACAGCCACGGCACTTGGCTCGCCCACTAAGGCCGGAGCCGAATAAGGGTACCTAGCCGGATATAACTTAACCTCGTTGTCTCTAAAGCAACGATCCTAGTCGGGGGTCGTTTGTTTAAAGAATAGAAAATTTTATATCTCATAAACACGCCAATAGCGTCATTAGTTGTCCAAACGACCGTATTGGGCCCATTACAAAAAGTTATATCTCATAAATAAGACAATTGTGTCATCAATTACAAGATGATATATGTCCAAGGGGCCGTATTGGGGCCACTACGAAAAATTGAGGAAGAAGAAGAGTGGCCATATTGGGGCCATTACGGAAAAAAAAGAAAGAATAAGAAAAAGTGGTGCTCCATTTAAATCCCCGAGAGGGGCACCTCTCCCAGGCTCCTTTGCCACCTCTCTACGATGCACCCTAATAGTTGCGTCTTCAAAGGATGCCAAGACAGGGGGGCACCTAAGGCTCACAAAGCACTCTAGAGAAAGAAAATTCGGAGAGTCAGGAGTACAATCTGGAACCTCTAGTTGGTCTTCACAGATATTGTGTTTGAACACACAGCACCCATAGCCATAGGTGAAATATGGCTCCAGAGTCTCTCCCCGATGGGCCCTCCTCCATGGCTCCTCATTCCACCACTCGTGGAACGAAGGAGGAAGAAATCTATAGGTGAAAGACTTTGCGTATTATATAAGACTTCGTTGTGATCCTGCAGTTATAGAAGCAAACATCGGCGTATCTAACGCACAAACAAAATCATGCATCGCAGAGCACGCATGCGATCGACAAAGCCGCGAGAGCATCTTTCTAATCGAATGAACACCTTCATTTGGTTTCTGACCGCCCGCTAGATGATCGTCACGGGCAACCGGCTTCCTTCCTTAGCCTCGTTCTCTTTTTCCACCGCGGGTCTTCTGGGGAGCCCTCCTCGCTTCTTCCCGCCTGGCTGACTGATGACCAGCCCGCCAGACTCGCGCATGGTGCTTGGTGGTGGTCGCTTAGCATATAAAGAACTCTTCACATCTTCACAATCTACAAGATCCTCGGCATCGGCACCTCATGGTTCTTGATAAGGTTGTCAACCCGCTAAAAGAGAGAACATTAGAGAAAATCGATAACACAAAGCAATAACAACGCCGAGGTTTAGCCATACTTGGCCAATTCGCCTCGACTGGCGCCGGTGGCTCGCAGCTATACATCTCGCCTTCAACACGTATTTGCAGGACTTTGATCCAGGTCGCGAGAAGGGGGATGGAGATTCTCCCACGAGCCACCGCCTATCAAAGCAAAGCCAGTAAAGATCGCACATGTGTGTGAATGGCATCCTCCGGGCTGAAAGGCCTCGGTAGCAATAATGAGCGCCCGAGCGCTTGATCGGCCGGCGCGATCCTCCAGTTCGGGCCTATTCTATTGGCTCATCACGACCGGTAACTCACCATCACAATTTCAAAATTCATGAACTCGTGAAACTACCTATATGGTTTTCATGGCACCAGACCCAAGCCGCTTCAACAAGAAGGGGAGGTCAGTCTTTCTGAAACGCGTGGAAAGTTCTCTAATGGGCGTCCTCATCCTTTGCCAGATGCCTTTGAGGAGGGCATCCTGGCAGCACCCCACAGGTAGTTCCTACGACTCCTTCAGAAACCAAAACACCGGATCAGCCACCCTCCTCACCAACAAACGCCCAGAGGTTTGTCGCTCGAAACTGCTACTAGCTTTATGGTGGTCTCTCCTCGAAAGTATCGGGCACTGGCACTGGCGATTCACATAGAAAACCAACATGGCGCCAAACATGATTTCGCTCTTCTCTCTTCTTCATCCAATCTGCACGCCTAATTGGTCAGCCCAGAAACCCTTCAATCCTTCACCGCGGCAGCCTTGGCCTGTCCTCGATTTCTTCTCTCTTCGTCGCTATGAGGCAAGCCTCAACCCCACAAACCAGCAAAGGCAGATAATCACGGCACAGGTCTCTGAATCCATTCATTCAGAAGACGCCTCCCAGAACGCACCTCGCAGATCCCAGATGACTTAAAGTGTTCGCCTCGCTGAACTCGGTCGCAGGCAAAAGGAGGAATGAAACGTGCTAATTATGTAGGGGAAAGGATCGGACGCCAAATCCGCGGTGCTCTATAAACAAATATCGCGTGGTGCTCTCCGTGATCCTCGCGTCTAATGATGCGACAGAATTTCACCTTCTCACGAAGGTCGACCAAATTCTGGCCTGGCTTTTACGCCTATCTACAAATCATTAAGTGAATGATAGGGGTACGTCAATATGACCTACAACCTAGGGGAAGTAAGAGATATACCAGAAACAAGAATAGAGGACAAACTTGAACTAAAGTGACTGTCGATTGAATTATTCTGAGTTATGGTCCACACTCACAGCCTTTAATATGACAACAGTTACAAATTAAAGTCGGTATTAGGATGACATGGGCGGAGGCTCCAGTCAATGACCTCGAAAGTGTAAATGAGCGGATCTCTACCCGACAAGATATCTGGTTGTAGAGAGAGTTCAACCTGCAACCCATCAAAAATCAAAAAACGTTCGAATGTATGAGTGCGAGGAGTTGCTAGAAAAATAAAGGAGCCTGGCACGCCGGCGATGGAATAGGAGCGAAACTGTGTGCTTGCTCACATGTAAAGTAGACGGCATTATCTGCCTCCTCAAAAGTTGAGGTAGTCGCGCCGTCTAATGTCTCCCGACTTATTTCGGTAGGAATTTGGTTGTATAACCTTAGTTCCTCTGTAGACATGGCAGCAACGAGACTACTTGTAGTAGGCATTTCCATGGGGTTCCCCTCCTATGCCCAGCCTGACTAATCGAAACCTCTTCGTGACTGATGAGTATCTTAAATACTCATTTTATCCCTATGCTTTAGTTAGTTTTTTTAGTGTTTTTATGTTAAATAGGTGTCCTAATGCTCTAAAAGTTCATACTTATGATCAGGTCATCCATTTGGTGGACTTGTGCAAAATTGATTGGAAGCGCTGTAAAAGCGGCTCTTTGTATTTTGACATTTTCGGATATCATATGAGCTCAATTGAAGCACGCTTTATATGTATGTGGATTCAAATGTTTAGCCGATTAGGATGGCGGTCATTGATCGGACCGTCGGCCAGAGCCCTGCCGATCGATTCAATCTGAAAAACCATTTTTGATCGAGCCGGATCGAGCCGGTTGAACAGGCGATGAATCGGTGAGCCGCGATTCGGGTGTCGTTGAACCGGCCGGTTCTCTTAAATTTTTTTTCAAGTTAAAACGACGTCGTTTTGATGCTTTTACATCGAAACGATGTCATTTTACTTAGAATTAGAAAGCTTGTAGGGTTGGAAGGCTTGTAACTAAAAAAAAATTCAATTAAATACTGCAAACTTATGGATTATAAGGGGAAGTTACAAATGAACCACTCTATCACTTTGCTGTCATTGTGATTATTTTATATATTAATAAAATTATATATTTATATAAATAAGTTTATTCCATTTTTAATATGTTTTCATATTTAAACATTATACATATTTTTAAAATAAATTTTAAAATACTTTATTTATATAAAAATAATAAATAATATCGTAAATATTATTAATTATATATTTTATAAATAATATATTTATTATGTCATCGGTTCAACCGCGGTTCGACCACCCGGTCCGTCGGTGAGCGAGTGAGCGGGTAACTTTACGGTTCGATCCACTTGAGTCGGTTTTAAAACATTGATGGATTATAAATTTCAAGAGCTTTCCAAGGATACCAAAAACACCAAAATTGGAGTTCGAACAAAGAAGTTATGGAAGTTCCAAGCCTTGAAGAAAATCAATGAGCTGTTACAACACCTTGTGGGGAGGAGGCTACTGAATTTGGCGTTTCAGACAACATATGAGAGCTCCTATTGCATCAATCCATATATGGATGGATTATACACTTCAAGAGCTTTCCAACAGTACCAAGAACACCCAAATCAGAGTTCGGATGACAAAGTTATGACCTTACAAAGTTGGAGCAAAAACAGGGGACTGCAGCATTCCCGACGTTGCGACGTTGCTGCACGACGTCGTGACATTTGGGGTTGGTTTTAGGTGGATTGTTAGCCCATTTTGAGCCTATAATGGAGGGTTTAAAAGCTCAAACCCGAGGAATCAAAGAGGAGGAGGATTGGTGACAGATTTTGGAGATTTTTGAAGGGGAGAACCCTCTCTTAGGGTGAAAACACCCTAGGGCACACATCTTGAAGGGGAAAAGCTTGAAGAAGAAGGAGATTGAAGAAAAGGAGACGACGCTTTCACTAAAAATCGTTTATTCTCATCCTCTTTCTTTGTTTCTCTCTTTTTTGATGCTTTTCTTTGACTTAGAGATGTTTAAGATTTATTTATAGTTTTTTGTTGTAACCTTGCTACTTTCGAATGGATTAATGGTTAATTACGTTTTCATTCATTATATGGATTGATTTTATCTCGACTTGCTCTATCTCTGTATTTTATTTACATGGTAGTGTTTAGCCAACATTGGATTGTTTTTGCTGGGAATCTGAGATCGAGATGATGACTTGGGGATATGAATAAGAGTAACACTTGGTCGTGTGAATAGAATATCGGTTCCAAGTGTGGCATTAGGTTTAACATTTAAAGCGTTTTGGAGTCCGGGGTTGAGGCGAAGTCTGTCTGTACTCTTGGCGAGATATGAGCAAATATATCTCGAGAGAGAAGAGGGAATACTTACATAGGCATGATCAATCCGTCAGGCGTAAACCGAATTAATATCTTTGAATGAATAATATATTTGGGTTAAAAATTCATCGAGTGTGGCGGGTGAGAGCAAAACCTAGTTTTCATAATTAATTGATTTAGCAAATAATATAGGATTAGTTTTCTTTTTTATTAATAGAAATTCAGAGTTTAAGTTCAAATAATATTATAAGAGAAATTTTAGTAGTCAACGCACTTCTCCCCGTGGATCGATATCTGTACTTAAGTACACTGTATTACTTGATACGATGCGTGCACTTGCACACATAGGCGTACACATTTTACACATCACGCTATTGGCCTATCAGTGACCTCTTTCCATTTTACAAGCAGATATAAAAAAATGAGAAGAAGGGGTCAACTTGAGGTCCATAAATCAAAAATAAAAAATAAAATAAAAATGGAGGAAAGAACCCTCGAAAGGAAAAAGAAATCTCACCTAGAGATTTTACAACCCACCAGGGATAAAACCTAAATAAAGTAAACCCGAAACAGCCGGAAACTAGTAGAACACCTCGACCACGGAACACTCCAAGCAAACTAGTGGCCGTGGAAAGGTTTGAGTTCTGGCTCATAGAAAAATCAAAAGTCGTCGAAGCATTAAGGGTCTCCGATGGCTCCTTTGGAAAAGAAATTTGCAAAAGCGCAGAGGAGGATGAAGTACAAGAGTAAATTTAAAAAAATCTTTTGAGAAGACGTAAAAGAAACCACTCTTGAGACCACTATCCCTATTTATAGGGTGGCGGTCAAATCATATGCATTAAATCACCTTGTGATCACGAGGAGCCGAATCATTAGGATACATATTGGGAGGCGTGGGTCTCCCATGCTCCTTAAACACACATGAGCATCGCCTCCAAACGCATTTAATGCGCTAATCATTTCTTACAAACCTTTCAACTCTCAACATTCAACATTTGAAATATTGATATTTTCCTCACCAGATTGATATCACAAAAAACTCCACCCGGAGGGGAAAATGGGGCATTGTGAGTACCATGATCTCTGAATGCTGCTCACTCAATGGGCAAAGCCTTTGGGCTGTGTTATGAAATGAGCCCCGATTCCACTCACCTCACTTGAGACCAGTAGACACTTCTCAGGCTGGAGAATCTATAGAATTTTAGGAAGCGAACAAACTCTCTTCCAGGCTTGCTCGAAAGTGGCCGTCACGGGACTTCAAGTCAGATCGTAGGAGAGTGCTGTATGGAGTTTTGTTTCAAATAAAGCACCCTAGAGCGGAATCCGTAGCGATATTATCAACGAATTTTCCGACTTCGAATCCCTTACTCCTGGGGAATGCCACAAGATAAGGGAAGGATAATCCCTGACAAGGAAGAATGTTGTTGATAAGGAAAAACATATTTATCCCTAAAAATAAGAGATTCCTTCCCGAGTTAGGAGGGAGATTAGGCTCATTGTCTATAAATCCCGGGAAGATCCCAACGAGGAGGGTAAGTATTGGTGCACCAATTCTCTTCTCCCTCTTTGCATTTTCTTGACAATCATCGGAGCGTAGGCCCACGTAGCCCAGGATCACCCTTTTTGCAAGTTTACATCGTGCCACTAATACCCAAGAAGTCAGGTCATCGAGGTTCACATTGCGCTACTAATGCTCAGGGAATTTGTGATCGAAACCCTCTGATTTGATCTCGAGGGATCAGACGTCCAACGTCCCGATACATATAAATATATATATATATATATATATATATATATATATATATATATATATATATATATATATATATATATATATATATATATATGTAATGAAAAAGAATTTCAAAATACGTTTTTACAGTGTAAAATACATGATTTAAAAACATCAGACTCGGTAGCATGATTCAATTTCATCAAAAATAAAAATAGAAAATATAGGAAGAAAAACCTGATCTAACGAATTGATAAACTACATTTAAGTTAAAATTTATTCTACTTATTTTTAAAAAATATTTCTTTTCTTTCTTTTATTGTCTACAAACCAAACATAAAACAAGAAAAAAAAATTAAATAAAGCAGAAAAATGAGTGATTATATAAAAACAAAAGTGAAAAGAAAAAAATTAAACTTCAGTAAATGTTTATTAGAGGAAAATATGAAAATTTTAAATATTTACTCATTGGATCGATCTTCTTACTATGTGTTTAGGCTTTGCTAGAGCATGATTGGCCCAATTATCACTTTGCTACTAATCAAACTAAGAGAGAAACTGGATTAATATGAAACCCGATAGGTTTTTATAAGGTTAGGTTCGTTTCTTCACAACCAAACATAAGAGAAAAAGAAGTAAAGAAATTACACGTTTAGAAGAAGCCTAGAAAGTTCCATGTTTCAAGCATTTTTTTGCTAGGGAGATGTTAGGCTCTTTAGGTGTTGTATAAAATTGTAAATCTAAACACCGCAATGCACGGGCCTACAAGTAGTAAAGTGGATTTCTTTTTAAGAACCGAATGTCTATCCACGGGAAGGTAGGGTCGATTAAGAGGACTAAATATGTCACACCTGGAGTTCACTGGTCGAGCCCGGTGGGCGGATCGACAGGGATTGGGTGCGAGACTCAGGACTGGGACTCTTTACCTGATTTTTCTTTTTTTTCTTTTTTTTAAAACCAAACTTGTACCTGTGGGTATGGCCCACATCTTATAACAGAATCCAAATATCATATACATATTAAAGAGCTACCACCAGAGTGGTGTCCATCAAAATCTATACACATATCTTTGAGTCAGATTCATATACAAAAACACACTTTTACAATTACAAATCAGAGCGCGGAACCTACATGTAGTGAACCCTTACAAGTGTGTTGGCGTGATACGTATGCGGATGTTCTTGACTTTTATCTTCTCAGTATGCCTACGGATTAAAAACGGAGTGGGCTAAGCTTTACCTGACAGTGGGAAGCATTCTTATCTGAAACATAAATACGGATAACGATGCGGGTATCGGAATATTCGAACATTCACATAATGAACTTATACAATTACTTAGGCTTATACAAACTTATGCTTATTCAGACTTATACTTATCACATTCTGATCTTTTACTTACTCAGGAATTACACTTATGGCAGACTTATCCTTATTTGGATCTTATAAATTGTATTCTGAGAACTTATACATGTATTTCGGATCTTATACATGTATTCTGAGAACTAATACTTGTCTTGCAATACGAGTACGTAGGTACTACTAGACTTATACTTGTCGGATCTCTGTAGGAGTTCTAGAGCTTCTTCTTATACAGAACTTATACTTATAGCAGACGTATGTTCATTCGGGACTCTCGTAGGAGTTACAGAGTTTGTTTTTATACAGGACTTATACTTATAACAGGCTTATGTTCATTCGGGACCCCGTAGGAGTTACAGAGCTTATTCTCGTCGGGACTTATACTTAACGGACTTATGTTTATTCGGGACTCCGTAGAGATTCTGAGAACTTATCACTTATTTCTTGATGAGAGGATTGCGTGAGTCTGATTTGTCGGATATGGGAGTACCCCTAGGTACTCTGAGAACTTGATGGAAATCACAGTACCACGTAGGTACTGAGGAACTTAATCGCATACAGGAGTTAACCAGAGATAGAACTTAATAAGAGACAGAACTTATTCAGATACAGGAGTACCCGTAGGTACTACATAACTTATTCAGATACATTCAGATCTTTACTCTTATTCTTTATTCAGAATCTTATCATATAGCTGTTTGACTTCCTAGACCCGATGTCTGGAATATGAGTAGGACCACGACACAATAAGTACCAGAAGATACTATCTGATCCTGGAAGTGTCGTATGTATCGGGACAGAAGTGTCGTAGCGCAACGGGACAGGGTGTCGTATGTCGAGAATGTAGAAGTACTAATCGGGAGACCCAGAGTCTTTGTGTCATTTAATAACTGGTCTTAGGTAGTTTTACAATTATATGGGTTCAGTAACTTACTATCTTATAACAAGGGCATTCTTAGCCACATTATGTGTTCATGACAGATGGTATTTCACATTCATGATCACGTGTCAGTTCGTTTTCATATTTCATATCCAGTTTATGTTTCATGAACAGTACATTTTGCATTTCCTATATTTTCATGTTACTTTTACATATGAATTTCATATACTTGTATAGTATAATGCCTATGTATTCACACATCATTCTTGTATTCTAGTCCCTCAGCGAATCAGCGTTATGCAAAGTGGAATCATTCGATCGGATCATCGAGCTTCAGTTATGGCATTTTCATGCCAACTAGTCAGTTTACCAATTTTTCCGAACAGTGTGTGAAATATTTATTTTCCAATTGCTGTCTCGATATTGTGGATCTTTATACTCCTTTAAATATAAGGTGCTAAGGGTTCTATTACAACTGGAATCACCCAATTCGGAGTACCGAAACTCAAGATACGTCCGAAACAACTCGGACTACTCTATGTTCAAATGGATGCAGGGATTGGCTTGCATATGGCCCCACTTTGAGTGAATTTTAGGACCACTTAGAGTCAGAATTTGACAATGCCTATTTCTATAGTTTGGTTCTCCTTGAAGTCTATTTTAACCAGCAACTTGAATCACTCAAATCGGATCAGAAATGAGCAAGTTATAGTCAAAATACGAAAACTTGTTGAAACAGGAAAACGAGCAGGGGTGTCTGGAATGCAGTCTAACGATGTCTTAGGTACATTATTAAAATGACAAAACCCAAAGTGTACCGGTACAGGTTCAAGGTGTACCAGTACACATCACCGAAAATTTCCTAGAATGTGTGTTTTTCACCCATTTTTCCATATTTTGATACCCAATCAACTCTACACTTCAAACACACATCAAAACCATTTCAAATTCACCTTGGAATCTCTTTTCGATTTAGTTCATCTTTCAATTACATGTCTTTCTTCAAAACTCTTTCATGAATTCCTTCAAAATCATTCTAATATGGGTCACAACCCATACACAAATCAAACATGATGATTATTTAGGGTTTATTCTAAATACTATTTCAGTCTTGTTATTTAACATGAATCGATCCTTAGAGGAGGATTTCATACTTATCTTGGGCCATTTAGAGTTTTCTGACCCTACCTTCAATAAATCTTTGATTAGGAAGAAATCTAACAAACCTAGATTTGGAACTCATAAACTCTAGAATCCCATACAAAATTCATATAATCCATAATAGAATCCATACCCAGGTTAGTTCCATACGAAAATCAAGTTCATACCTTGACTTTGCTTGGCTTCTCTTATCTTCCCTCTTCTTCTTCTTCTCCCATTCTCTTCTCCCATACGGTTTGTTCCTCCCCCCAAACATGAGACCAAATTTTGGTCTTTAAATCATGGATTTATTAAGGCCATGTTTGGCCTTTAACTAAAACCCATTTTTGGGTTAATTTTCTTTATTTATAAAGGTCCCTCCATGTTTGACTATTTGTATCCCGAGTTCTCAAATTGTATTTTGGTCCATAGTCTTTCAAATTATGACATTTAAGCCCCTTTTGGACCAGTACAATTTTGTCCTTAAATCTTGTAAATTTCCGGGTCTCTCGTTTCCATGTTTCGCATTTAACTCACGAAACATTTAAATTATGCTTACAAAATACCCTTAACATGTTGAAAACTACTAGGGTATATTTTGGGGCATTACAAAATACCCCGATTACTCAAGCTATTCACTATCCAAGCAAATCAATGATTTGTAATGATGTTTTTTTGAATAGAAATAAATGAAACCGAAATAAAAATAGGGATGACTTATGCTCAACTAGTAAGGAATGGATTGAACTAGAAGAAAAACTCAAGGGTAAAAGGCTAGGGTTGATTGCTTTCTTTGATGCTTCTTGATTTATATTAATTAAGCACAACTCAAGTGGAAGTACAACTTGTGTTCATTTAAGGAGAAGGTGTGAGGTTCTCACTTTCGTGTCTCCCTTTAATTTCTCACACTAACCCCCTATTCACAATTACGTCCTTCTAAGTAATTAGGGTGATACTTTTCTAAGGCAATTTTTCCTTTAGCATTCTATTGGTCATAGTTACGTCCTTATTGTAGGAATAATCAGCGGAAGCAAGAATCATCATGTGATTTAGAATATTCAATTTAATTACTAAACTAATATAACCGGTCGGATCATTGCCTTGTGGTTCTAACGAAAGTATGCACCGAGCAACCAGGATATCTTGTATCATCGGTGATGGAGGCGGCGTGTGGGCGCTTGAATCACTAAGAAAGGATTTCTTTGTCTCTGGCTATTCTCTAAAACTAATTAAGATTCAGATTTTAGGGTTGTGTTATCTTTACTCTGTTATAGACGAGCCTTGGAATGCTAATAGTAATTTGGGCCTCGCTACCTTAGGACCAGTGCAATGTTTGAACTGGGTTTAGTGTTTTAAACAACTTGAACTTGCTTGTATAGAAAAAATCCAACAATCTCCCACTTACTATAAAAATAAGTCCGGGTTCTTTCTTGTAGCGTGATATCATGCTCACCAAATTTATCTGACTAATTTGGGGATCCTACGGTTATCATTAATCAAGGCTCCTCATAATTGCCAAGCAATTATCCTTGTCAGGTGTTATTCCACTAAAGCAATTGAACTCAAGTGTAATATTAATATTAATATTATTTTCTCCTTTGTAAAATATCAATAATTAATTGATAAGATTTTCTATCAATCAGTAATTATTTATTCTCTTGATTTATCAGTTTCTCCTAATGGATAAAATGCCCAGCTTGATGTGAGCTTCACTAACATCAAGGAATGCTTGAAACATATTAAGAGGATATTTCATACAAATTCATATTGTTTATTTCATAAATACCCGTGATTAAAAAAATAATCTTGCTCCCAAATCATCAAGATATTGGTCGTTTAAATAGACCCTCACTTATTGACAGCTCAAGAACAATAATAATTTAAATACCTATCTATAATAAACTCGGAAGGATTGAGAGAAGAATAATAGCAATGTTGCTTGAAGTTTGTTTCCTTTACGAAATTTAAATACATCATTTAGTCTATCAATGCAAGCATAATTTGCAATATTTTATAATAACACCAAGGCAGTTATTTCATAAAATATTGCAATCTAAATAAAAGCGCTGACTTTGTTTAATGGCTGTGATCTAATTCATTAGTGCATGAAAACCTATGATCATGTCTTCATGAAGTAGTATTCATATGATCATATACTCTACAATTATCCAGGACCTTATACGCAAAATATCGGTGTGCACAATAAAATGAAAAGGGAATACACTCATATTGTATTAAATTGACTCATAAAATATAATAACACATACGTGCTTGTTAAAAAACACAAATAAACTCCCCTTTGGCCAAAACAAGTCGGTACACTCTTGCACATATAATCTACACGTTTCTCGGCTTCCGAACAGGTAGTGTCTTTGTAAATGGGTTTGCTAAATTTTCCTCTAATGTTATTTTAGTAACCACTGTATCTCCTCTCTCGATGATATCGCAGAATCCAAATGGTACTTTCTCTCTATGTGTTTGTTTCTTGTGATACCCTCGGTTCCTTGGGTATTGCTATAACCCCGCTGTATGCATAAAGGGTAATGGGCCGATCTGCACTCGGTATCACTTGAAGATCCAGAAGGAACTTCTTCAGCCATACTGCTTCTTTCGCTGCTTCGGAAGCAGCCACATACGCAGCTTCAGTTGTGGAGTACACTAATGGCTCCACCATTTAATGTAAACACATATCCAGAAGTGGATTTTCTTGAATCAATATCCTCTTGGAAATTTGAGTCTGTATAACCAATAGTTTCCAGACTCCCACTAGAATATACTAGCATATAATCACTTGTTCTCCTTAGATATTTGAGAATATGCTTCCTTTACTTGATCAAGTTCTTCCTCTTTCTTGTAGTATTGATACCCGACTAACTATTCCCCCTTTGCGTGTGAATATACGGCCTAGTACATAACATGGCATACATGAGACTACCTGCTACTGAAGCAAAAGGTATCCTACTCATACGTTCTTTCTGCTCAAGAGTTTTTGGTGATTGCTCCTTAGAAAGATGAACTCCATGCCTGAAGGGTAAAGTTCCCTTCTTGGAATTTTCCATGCTGAACCTAGCTAGAATTTTATCCATATATAAAGCTTGAGATAATGCCAACACCTTATTCTTCCGGTCTCGTAGAAGTTTGATTCCAAGAATAAAAAAAAAAAAAAAAATAGTTGGCTTCTCCCAAATCTTTCATATCAAATTGCTTTTTGCAACCATCCTTTTACACTTGATAACACTCTATAATGGGTTTTCGATTAGTAAAATGTCATCTACGTAAAGGACTAGGAAAACTACTTTTGTACCTTGGATCCTTTTGTAAACACAAGCTTCATCAAGACTTTTCTCAAAACCGTATAAAGTTGTGGCTTAATCAAACCCTAATGTTCCATGTTCACAGATGCTAACTTTAGTCGTAAATGGACCTTTGCAACTTACATGCCATGTGTTCTTGCCTCAGTTGTGAACCATACAGTTCTTTGCATGTAGATGTCCTTTTAGTTGCCATTTAAAAATGTTGTTTTGACATCCATCTGCCAAATCTCGTAATCTAGACTTGCAGCTGCAACTAAAAGAATCCGGATGGATTTAAGCATGGCTACTGGCGAAAAGGTTTCTTCATAATCTATCCCCTCTTTTGGGTATAACCTTTTTCCACAATCTAGCTTTGAGTTTCTACCTTCCCATCTGAGTATCTTTTTCTCTTGTAGATCCACTTACACCACAGTAGGTTTTACCCCTTTGGGTGCCTGAAGACAGGGCGAGATTAGAATATAGACTTCATCTACATGGTGTGGCTTTAAGCCACTCACATTACATGACATCCTCCAGTGCTTCTTAACTGCAAATTTACGGGATCCTCTTAGCTATCAATGGTTATAGCTTGGTATGATTCACCCAGACAAAGAGATATCTACGATGGCTTATGCGTGTCGTTCTCCTATTCTGTAGAAGCTCAGTTGTGTGGTTCTATAGGAAGATCCTCTTGATCTCATTTTGAATTTGATTTTTCTGGTTGTTATGGACTTTCCGCAGCGCATATGTACTGTTGTTCTGAGTGGTTCCACTCGTGCTTGTTCACCTTGAGTATATTTTCATTTCCCTACGTTGGAACATGCCTTGAACAATGGTGATATGTCTAGTCGGGTGGTTTTGAGGCGGTCTTGAGCTGAGTCAAGCTCCTCAAGAATTACCTTACTCTTGGGCTTGAAATTGTTTACATAGTCTTCCTCTAAGTAATTTGCATTAGTGCTCACTAAAACTCTCTTCTCTGAGGAACTATAAAAAAGTCCACCTCTCGTTCCTTTAAGGTATCCAATAAACAAACATACTTCAGTACGAGATTCCAACTTATGTGGTTCCTTTCTCGAGACCTCTTGTGGGACACCTAGATACGAATATGGTTTAAACTGGAAACTGGCCCGTTCCACAATTCAGTAGATTGTCTTAGAAACTAGACTTAGAAGGAATCCAAGTTCAATAAGTATGGCAGTCTCTAAGGCATATCCCAACGATATAGGCGGAGATGAATAACTAAGCATCGATCTCACCATGTCTAGGAGGTTATATTTCTCCTTTCTCTGACTCCATTCTTTGAGGTGTTCCAGTGCTTGAGTTATGAAAGCCCATCCCCTCTTGGAGTTAAGTAAAAGCTTAAAGCTCTCCGAGATAAGGTATCCTGCCTTTGTCGGATTCGGAAAATTGTTTGATATAGACACCTAATTGCTTTTCTTTATATTCTCGAAATTTATCAAAAGTTTCAGACTTTTGGCGCATTAGGTAAACAAAATCATATCTGGAGTAGTCATCTGTAATAGTGACAAAATACTCATACCCATCTCTAGCTTGAACACGCATTGGTTCGCATACATCAGTATGCACGATTCCGATGGTTTGGTTGCCGCGATATCCTTTTAGCGTTAAGGGCCTGCTTGGTCATTTGCAGCCGAAGCGAGTTCACATTGGTATAGGTTGAATGCTAGAATTTAAATCCCCGCACTTCACCCGAGCCATGTATCCTATTAGGGATTAATATGACCCTAATCGCAAATGCCAAGGTAAGTTTCATTTGATACTTTCCTTTTCTTGGCAAGGTGATTTTGTTCATTTTCAACAATTTCAATGGCATTTATATCGTGAGATGAGGACTTAAAAAATAAAGATTATTCATAAGATCTGGAACAAATAAAGGGATTTACTTCTTATTGAGCGAGGAATTAAAGCATCTTGTCAGAGCAGTGTTCGACTAAACAGCGAGCATAAACCAAATTCCTCTTGAAATTGAACAAAGGAAACAATCTTCTAGCAAAGTCCTATTATTCTCAAAAAATAAAACAACTGGTCTATGGCCTTAGAGATTAGCTCCCCGTTCCCAAGTTTCAAGTATCTTTTTGTCATTCTTGATAAGGCGTGCTATGTTTGAACCAGCTGCGAAAGAGTAACAAGAAACATAATTAGTGACTCCTGAATCAGCCAGTTCATTTATCATTAAAATTCTCCACTAAACAAGCGCAACTGACAAATGGAAATACCCGTACACGGCTTTTTGGTGGCCTTTAGGCAATTCACATTTCGGTGTCCTTTATGTCGCATGAAAGCACTTGCCTTCGGCTTCTTCATTGCGTATGATTTGGTAAGCGGTATCACTTTGCCTTCTTTTCTTGTTCTTGTTCCACCCTTAGGTTTCCGTTAGGTTTAATAGAACCCTCAGTAAAAATTGATACACTTTGGCTCTTTGAGAGACTGTTGAGCGCTCTCGGCTCATGCGTGATTGAGCTGGGTCGAGATCCATCTTATGCATATTTAATTGACTGGGCGATTGAAATGTTTAGGTAGTGATTGCAAGATGAGATCTATGTATCTCCTTTTGAGTTTGCCCCCATCACTTCGGCTCTACTGATATGTGTGAAATCATTGCGAAACGATGATCCTTCCTGCCTTTACCGGTCATAACGTGTGTTAATCAAATCAATGATAGCAGCTTGTCTGCGAGAAGCGGTACTTTTAGCGAGCATCCTTGAAGTGGAGCATTTCTGCTCCAGCGTCGAGAGAGGTGTTATTTCTTGCCTCAGGTGACATGACAACGCGAATATAACGAGTAGAGTGACCGAAGTGGGAAGTGTTTGCATTCTCTGAAATCGCATGTTCATTTTTGTTATATCATTAACACCAGCACGGGATAGCTGGCTTAGAGAGTATCGGGTTAAACTTGATTTTCTCATAATCGAGCGATGTATAAGTTCGTTTTCCAATCTTCAAAGTTATTTCCATCGATGGTTTTGATTCAAAATCATAACTAGAGGTTGAAAAGATGCCATTTCTGAAGAAATTTTTTTCTACATTGTGCACACTAATATTAACTTTCGTAAATTATACAATAAACATATATTTAATAAACCCCTGAGAAACAAAAATATATTTGTTGTTTGTATGAAACAATAATTTAGTTTCCATAATAAATGCTCACGGTGGCGAGACATTTATAATAAACTAAAACTTGATCATAAAATGAATATGAAATATCCAACTAAGTCGGGTCTCGAAAAAAAAAGTGGGGGTCATAGGATTTGCCATCCCCGATCTTCTTAGATAGAACCTTCCTAGATAATACACTTTCATTTCAATCATTGTTCATATGGCCCATAATAATATTATTAGAGCCTCGTTGGGAGGTTAATAAAATTATCACGGTTTTTGAATCCTTGTTTAATTTTAAAATTCTCTTAATCTCTAAGAGTTGCCGGTGGTGGACCGGTCAATCTAATTAAGATTTTAAAATTATTTAGGTCCAATCCAATAAAACCCGATCATGATTATCTGATGTTTGGACCCACAAAAATTAAAGGATTTTTCATAATTATATTTATTAGATTTTAAAAAATCAAATTTAATTAATAACTCTTATATCATTGATGCGAATATTATGGCACCATTTAATCTATATGTCATGTTATCACAAACTAAAGCATGTTACCAAATATAAATTAATCATCCATGAATAAAAAAATAATATATGAATAAAAATAAAAGCCCGATCCATGGTTTCTAACAAAGGAAAAAAACACAAGCCCAATAACACTTGAGCCCACTATTATTAATCCGATGCGGCTTTGGTCGGTCTGTCGGGTGCGGGTTGATTTACACGGGTTTGGAGGCCCCGAGTGAAGATATTTGAGTTAAAGCCACGAAACTCTAAACCTGCTGACATGAGAGCCCTATGGCGTCAAAGTCATCATTTATGTGATGTCACCCAAACGGAGCCACCCATAGAAGCGCGACGCTTGGAGGAGGAAGTCTGCAAAATCCGGAGGCCAAAACCCTCTCCATGCGCTCTCACGCGCGACCTGAGTGGAGGCGCATGAAGCCCATGCGCAGCCGCTTGTGGGGGCTCGTGGGGGCGCGTCCGGCTGTGGTTCGGCCTGAAATTTGTCCGGCGTCGTCTCTTCCTTGCGCTTCTAACCCTAGTGGTCGTTTTTCATTTGGATCACTTCTTCCTCCCGCGTGATGCAAACAGTCTCGCATGTACAGTGTTCTCCACGGGTTCTTCTTCTTCTTCGCTTCTGTTCTTCATTAGTCTTCAAAATATTTACAAAAAAATAATCCTATACCCTAATAAAATGGTGTACAAGAATTCTAGATGATGGAGAAAATAAATCAAGAAGGAAACCTAATCTTATGATTAGCCCCCTTATTATTCTGAAACCGAAAGAAATACCTGAAAACTACACCATGGATTGAAGGGCAAACCACGATTATTCAGTAACCATCCATAAACAAAAATCATATTAAACATGCAAACATACGAATCAACAATATAAGCGTAGAATTGCCTGTGCTAATCAAACACGAAAATACATGAAATTTTTAGATCAAATTGAAGAATTTAATCTGAAGGCTCGATACCAATTGTAGGAATAATCGGTGGAAGCGAGAATCGTCATGTGATTTAAATTCCAATTTAATTACTAAACTTAATATAGCAAATCAGATGGAAGTGTATGGTTGTAGGAAGTATGCACACAAAACCTTGAGATCTTCAAGCTATCATCGGTGATGGGCGGGGGGGGAGGGGGGCGTGTGGGCGCTTGAATCACTAAGAAAGGATTTCTTTGTCTCTGGCTATCTCTAAAACTAATTCAGATTCAGATTTTAGGGTTGTGTTATCTTTCTCTATTTATAGAGTACAAGCCCTGGAATACTTAATAGTCATTTGGGCCTCCACACCTTAGGGCCCAAGTCCATGTGTGAACCCATTTAGTGTTTTAAACAACTTGAAGTTGCTTATATAGCAAAAATCCAACAATTATAATAAAACAACCTGGACTATTGATGAGTCCTAAACTAATCTATTTTTATCCATTTTTTTGGAACAATTTTAGAAGTTTATAATTCATGTTAATGCTTAATTATGGAATGTTCACCAACTTTTTGTTTTGCAAGTTTTTAAATGAAAATGAGATAATTTCATCAAGAAAATCAGAAATTGGCTAGAGCAGAATTCTTTGTCGCGACACAGTCGCGATAGAATCCCAAATGACAAGGAGTTATGTCGCAACAAGGATCAAGATGAACTCAAACCATAAAAAAGAATATTGTAGTGACATAATTTTTTATAGACTGACTAATTTATGTCGCGACAATGGATTTTTCTGTCGTGACAAAGCTGGAGAAGTTCACAAAGAAGAATCTCACGACATTCCTAACTCATGCCGCGACACTGATCAAGCACATGACAATGAAACTCATGTCGTGACATCTCACAACTTTGTCGCAATGTAAAGAATTAAAGATAGCAGAAGAGCTCTATCGCGACAAAAGACAACTATGTCGCGACACAAAATCCATAGTCAACTTTGATGAATAAGAGATCTCTGTCGTGATAGAGAGGTTTTATGTTGCGACAAAAAAATATCAAAACAATGAGACAGATCAAGACGAAGTGCCTGTGACATAATTTTTCATGTTGCGATAGACATTTCAGCTTATGACAAGACCAAGGCAGATTATATGTCGCGACAAAATAAAACCATGTCTCGACCACAACATTCAGAATCAGCAATGAAAGATAAGAAGACTTTATCGTGAAAGAGAATTTTTAAGTTGCGACCGAGCCTGACATTATTTAGTGAACTGCATTTGCGTAGAGGCGGTATTGTCTGACGAGAAGAAAGACAATAAAGGAAACAAGGCAGAATTCTATGTCGCAACAAAAGAAGATTATGTCGCAACAATAAAACTTGCTGAGTAAGAGATTTCTGTCACGAAAGAGAAGTTTTATGTCGCGACAAGAAGTGGAAGAGGCATGAGACCAACTAAGACAAATATGTCACAACAAAGACTTCAATGTTGCAACAAACAGTTCAGCCAATGACCAGGAGCAAAGATGATTAGGTCACGATAAAGAAAAAGTCTATCACAACAACATACTAGGTTTGACTGTGAGAAACGTTGTCGCGACACAAAAATTATATGTTGTAACACAAAGCAGGGCAGCAGAAAGAAACTTAGTCGCGACAACGAGTTTATTGTCGCGACATACTATTCAAGTATTCGAGCTACAAGGCATTCAAGAATTGTAGCAACACAAGAAAATCTTTGTCGTGACATAAACTAGACAACCTCAGAAGAACTATGTCGCGACATTCCCAACTTATGTCGTGACAGAATTTGAGAAGAGAGCATAAAAATATTTCGTGACAAAAACTGCATGCCACGACAAGATGCTGGGCGACAGAGATGAAAAACTTTGTCGCATCAGAACTTTCTATGTCGCGACAAAGTTACTAATTAGGCCAGAATTTTTGGGGATTCACAATTGAGTGATATTATAGTCACTGACCCGTCATTTGAAAATCTATAAATAATTACATCTAAAGCCTTTGTCTTGGGCTTCCGCAAAACAAAGGAACCGGTGGTAAAGGCTCTTGTATATATTTATATATTTTTTTTTTTTCTTTTGTTAAGTTTTTAGAGTATCATTTTAGCTAGTTTTCTTTGTGGATTGACGGCAATGGGTGTGAAGTTTCGATACAGTTGTTTGTAAGAATTTTGTTTCATTCTGTATCTAATTAAATGGTGGAAATTTTTGGAGTTCCATTTATTTCAGTTCGTTTACCAATTTCGGTGAATTTACCTTATCATTAGTCAGCATTGTTGTGATCCCACCTTTGAAAACCCAGGCTCAATAAGGGAATGGATCGATGTGATTATTGGCCTAACCTCAGCTTGAAGAAGTTCATAGTTCGAATCATTTTGATTTAGTGGTATTATTGAAGAAACTTGTTCAAAATATTAGTAGTTTGTACCCAGAAAATGACAGTATCTTGCTTTGTTTTCGGGAAGCCCTGCGGTGACACGAAGTGGAGAATCACGAAGTGTGGAAGCGTACTTGGGGGCATGTTATACTAACTAATATTACGAGACTAATTTGAACTCACTGAAAAATCTTAGAATGAATCCCAACGACTTACTGCTGGTGTGGAATGGATTTGATGATGTATCAATTTAATTGATAAGAGGTTTCTCCTCAATTTGATGAGAGGATCTTGATCCCGTGTTAGCATAGATCTAATCAAGGAAATAGAGAATCTAATCAAATTAAACGAATGAGTTACCAATTACATTGGAGAAGGCTTGCAATACCCTGTCTATAGAGGCGAAGTCTTGGAGTCTAAGAAATGGGTATGAAATTGCGAAAATGAAAAATACCCTGATTTTAGAAAGAGATTTTATATTCTACAGTAACTAATTAGACCCATGTATCCGAAAGGAATATGGATCTCTAATTAGTGAAATATATGGTTTATTGAGAAATTCAAACTATACTACCTTGCATCTTTGACGAGTTCAGATTTCAAACTAATGGTTGAAATATGTTATAAAATGATGCAGAAATTCATAATTGCAAACTAATCTATTTCCTAGTGTTACTTGATCCAGTGAACTCTCCAATCCATTTATTTGAATTCTTTACAAATAGTTATAGAATTTCATCTAGTTTTTGCTTTGCTTAAGTTTAGAAATAAACCATTTTTAACTTTGGAGTTCAAATAGTAAAGATCTTGAGTAAATGGGGTACTTGATATTTAGATTTATCATCTATCCTCGGTGGGAATGATATCTGGACTTAAATCCATTTTATTCTTGTATGACTTTGTGCTTTTATAAGCGATTTAGACCCAAAAATCAATTTTAATGAATCCTTAACTCAAGAACAAACACTTTTTTTTTATTTGTGAAACAAGTTTTATGGCATTTCAGCGGGGCGAAAAGTTTTAGATGGAGTGCTAATTATTTCATCAGATTTGGTCTATGTTTAAAAATCAGTCAATCAAGTTTATGGCGTCGTTGCCGGGGATTGAGAAAAATATGAATTTAAATATCAATATTCCAATCAAAGAGAGAATTTCTAATTTGGACATTTTTCTTTATTTTATCTTATAGTCCAGAAAATCACAAAAATAGTTTTTAACAGCAGTAGCTGAATAAGCTATTGAAAATTTCTATGAGCTTAATTGGACATAGTTGTTTTCCACATATTTAATGTGATCTCAGTGTGTTTCTATTTCAAGAAGATCTACATGCATAGAAAACCGAAGCGGTATTTGCCTTTGGACCTGGAGACTAAGAACACGAGAATTTGAAAAGTTAAAGGTCTTGGGCCGGTAACTATAGCAAGACCGGAGAGAAGAATGCAACCTATTCAGGAAGAGAAGCGAAGCGGGAATCTCGGGAGGTAAATGACTATGGAGGACTTTTGGAGGCTAGTGATTCAAGATGAATATTATGCTATGAGACAGCCTGCTATTGAAGCCAAAAATTTTGAACTAAAACTGACTTTGATCACAATTTGTTGAGCAATACCACCAATTCTTGAGCCTAGTGAAGATCGATGAGCATATGGGAAGATTCACGAGGATGGCTAATACAGTCAAGTTGAATGAAATTCGGACCCGAGTGATCGGCTTCTGACTGGCTCATTTTCTCTTGAGAGATGTGGCAGCAACTTGGTTTGAGTCATTGCTAGTTGGATCAGTGAACAATTGGGAAGAGTTGGTGGAGGCCTACATGAGTAGATTCTTCCCTCCTGCCCTCACTTCTGAAATGAGAGGGGAAATTATAGTTTTCAAGTAGTGAGAAGATGAAAGTCTCTACAATGCATGGGAAAGATACAAAATATTGTTGAAAAGATGCCCCATGCATGGAATAGATCTGACCACTGTGATGGATATTTTTTATCATGCTATGAATTATACCTCCAAAGGTATAATTGATGCAGCCTGTTGTGGAGCTTTTAAGAGAAAAAGTGTTAAGGAGCCAAGCGAGTTGATTGAAGATCTTGCGAATGAAACTATAAAAGCTCCATCACGAAAACTTTAAGGAAGCGTGATAGACTAAAAGGGAGTGATATGCTAGAGCTGAACCGGATGATTGCCATAGAGGCAAAATTAGATGCATTGATGACCAAAATGGGGAATCAGGAGAGAAGAATGCACTCAGCAAATGAAGTGGGAACAGTTGATGAAAATGAGAAGAGTAATAGTGCTGAAGAGGGACTAGCCCATGAGGGCCCCTATTAAGTCGAGGAGGCATGGTATCTTAAGGCTAATAGAAGTTACAATTTTAAGCCCAACCTCAACTTTAAAACTCATTACACACCAGCACTCAGGAACCATGAGAATTTCTCATATGGGGAAGGAGCAAAACAAGGTCAGAGACTTGAGCAGAATTTTCAACAACACTATGCTTTACCTGGGTTCCAACAACAACAATAACAGGGAAGTCAGAGGGCAGAAAATCAAAGACAAAGGAGATCTTCTTCCTTTGAAGAACAGATGATGACTTTCATAGGAGAAAATAAGAGGTTGTTAAACATCCACGAGCAAAAGTTTGCTGATCTAGAAGCATTTCAGGCAAACACGGCTATGTTTTAGGCCAATACTAATGCCTCTTTGAAGAATCTGGAAACATAAGTAGGGCAACTAGCCCTAGCTATGCAGAATTAGTCCAAGGATGCATTTCCAAGTGACACAAGGAAAAATCCAAAGGATTGTATGGTGGTTACACTAAGAAGTGGAAGAGAGATAGAAGGCAGAAGAGAAGAAGGGTGAGGAAGAGAAAGAAGAAATTGGAGAAGGCGACGATCTGGGTTACGAAGTGGGCGAAGATGAGAGAAGTGAAAAAAAGCAGCAAAAGCAGCAAGCTGAAGAGGGAGTTCTAAAGAAAAATGAAAGGATTTGAGAACACCTGAGCTCCGAGTCGTTTCCTCGAGAACACTTGAAATTTGGGGATTAGGAGAGAAATTCTCCAGATTCTTGAACATGTTCAAGAAAATGGAAGTTAATATCCTTTTTTCAGAGGCATTGACTCAAATGCCTCATTGTGCTAAATTCATGAAGGATATTTTGAGCAGAAAAAGAAAAAATGATTAAGAAGGAGTAGTGAGCTTAACAGCAACTTGTAGTGCAGTTATTCAGAGATCCTTACCAGAGAAGATGCAGGATCCAGGCAGCTTAACTATTCCATGCACAATAGGGAATTCTGAGATGGGAAAAACACTGTGTGATTTTAGAGCCAGCATCAACTTGATGCCTTTATCTGTAGTTAAGAGATTAAGTTTAGAGGAGCTCACTCCCACATGACCCTACAGATGGCAGACAGAACCTTAGCTCAACCTGAGGGTATTTTTGAGGATGTGCTTATCAAAGTGGGAAAGTTCATCTTTCCAGTGGACTTTGTGGTTATTGATATGGAAGAAGACAAACAAGTCCCTCTGTTGTTAGGAAGACCCTTCCTTGCTACAGGAGAGCTTTGATAGATATGAAGAAAGGAGAGCTTGGACAGGGTTGGAGATGAGCGGTGCATGATCTCGTCACGGAGTTTGAAACAGCCAGAATTTGACAATGTTGATTATAAGATTGTAGAAACTAAAGTACCCATCAATTCTGAAAAGATCAATGATTGTATGATTCAGATTTCAATGAATGAAAATGAGATGAATTTCCAGTATCCTAATGTTCTTGATGTTGAATTTCTGAACTCCAATTTTGAATCAAAAGAAGCAGTACTTAGTATTGATGAAAGCGATCTGAGAAAAATGCGGTAATGGCAGCGAGAAGAAACATAAACAAGCTCAGAAGGGTTAACCTTGAAGGAATTACGCAATCAATTAAAGTATGCTTTCTTAGAACCAAAAAGAGCAAAACCAGTTATTATTTCAATTGCATTATTCATCGACCAGCGAGCGCTTGACACTCCGAAAATACAAGGGAAGCAATTGCACGATTACATAGAATATTTAAAAGGAATCAGTACTTCCATCCGCATGCACAAGATCCTTTTAGAGGATAATGCAAAGACCTCTATTGAACATCAAAGAAGACTGGATCCAGTAATAAAACAAGTTATCAAAAAAGAAGTACTGAAATGGCTGAATGCAGGCTTCATATATGCAATCTCAAACAGCCCTTGGGTGAGCCCAGTTCATGTGGTTCCCAAAAATGGTGGATTCACTGTGATCAAAAATGAGAAGAATGAATTAATTCCTACAAGAACTGTGACATGATGGAGGGTGTGTATAGACTATAGAAAACTTAACACTGCTACTAGAAAGGATCATTATCCTCTACCTTTCATTGACCAAATGCTGAACAGGTAAGCAGGACACCCACATTATTGTTTTCTTAATGGATATTCAGGTTATAACCAGATTGCTATAGCCATTGAGGATCAAGAGAAAACTACATTTACATGTACTTATGGCACTTTTGCTTTCAGAAGGATGCCATTTGGATTATGTAATGCTCTTGCCACCTTCCAAAAATGCATGATGTCTATGTTCTCAGACTTGGTGGAAGAGGCTATGGAAATCTTTATGGATGACTTCTCAGTATATGGATCCAGTTTTGAGAATTGTTTGGAAAATTTAGAAACAGTAGCTAAGTTAGCCAAAAGACAAGAATTTATTAAATTGGGAAAAATGTCATTTCATTATAACGAGAGGGTATTGTCTTGGGACCTGAAAATTTTTCTTATTTGGATTAGAAATTGTAGACGAGCAAAGGTTTCTATCATGAAACTCATACGCCACCCTCTGATAGTCAAAGGGATAGAAATGTCTAGGACATGCTGGTTTTTTACAAAAGATTCATAAAGGACTTCTCAAAAATCTCTAAACCGTTATGCAGATTACTTGAAAAAGATGAAAATTTTGATTTTGATGAATTATGCAAGTGCATTTAATGATGGAAATCAGTTAATGCTGACACCCATCATGGTAACACCTTATTGGAACAAGGAATTTGAAATTATGTGTGATTCTAGTGATTATGTAATGGGAGTTATATTGGGACAAAGAATAGAGAAGATATTCAAGGTCATATACTATGCCAGCAAAACATTCAATGAAGCTCAAGAGAACTACTCTACAACTAAAAAAGAGATGTTGGCCATATTGTTTGCTTGTGAAAAATTTAGGCCTTACATATTAGGGTCACATGTTATAATACACACTGATCATGCTGCAATTAGGTATCTTATGGCAAAGAAAGATGCGAGCGAGTGATCGGATGGGTATTAATGCGCAAGTTGACACGGAAATTAAGGCAAGAAGGAATTAGTGACAATGTGATGGTTGATCACTTGTATAGATTAGGAAAGGACTACTGAAGAAGAGAAAAAAAGGAGAGTGAATTAGAAGAAAAGCTTTCCAGAAGAGCGACTATTTGTGTTATGATCTAAACACTACTGGTATCTGGAGTATTGTGAATTACTAAGCATGGAATTATGCCATATGATTTCAACTACTAGTAGAAAAGGAAGTTATGGACTAATAGCAGGTTCTATATTTTAGATGATCCACTACTTTTCAAAAGAGGAGCAGTTATGATTATCAGAAGATGTGTACCATAAATAGAACAAGGTGAAATCATAGATAAATGCCATGCATCACCATATGGAGGAAATTTTGCAGGAGACAAAACAGCCCATAAAATTCTCTAATTAGGTTTTTATTGGCCTACTCTATTCAAGGACTGTTTTGAATGGGTAAAACATTGTGATAAATGTCAGAGAATGGGCAACATAAGAAGAATAAATGAAATACCCCTGCAAGGAATCTTGGTGGTGCATATTTTTTATGTATGGGGAATAGAATTTATGGGACCTTTTCCATCATCATTTGGAAATCTATACATTCTCCTAGCTGTGGATTATGTATCCAAATTGGTGGAAGCAGTAGCTTGTTCCAAAAATGATGCAAATACAATTGTTGGGTTTATACAAAGAAATATTTTGAGCATATTTGGAGCACCCAGAACGATCATCAGTGATGAGGGAAGCCATTTTGCAATTAAAATGTTTGCAAAACTCATGAGCAAATATGGAATAAGACATGTAATGGGATCGGGCTATCACCTCGCATCAATGGGCAAGAAAGAAATTAATAGTGGAGATCGAAGAAATTCTAGTGGAAAATCGTAGAATACAAGGCAAGATCTGCCTATAATTAGACGATGTATCAGAGCTTATAGAACTGCTACAAACTCATATCGAATGTCCCAATACGCATCAGGTTTGAAAAACCTGTCATCTCCCTCCCGAATGAATACAAGGCTGGGGGCCATCAAGAAATTGAATTGTGACGAAGATGCCAAAGAAGAGAGATTACTCCAATTGAATGAACTGAAGAGTCGAGAATGGAAGTTTTATGATAATGCCGTAATCTATAAAGATAAAACAAAGAAGTGGCATGATCAAAAGATTTTGAGGAAGGAATTAGCAGGGGAACAGTCCTATTGAGAAGGTTCCAAAGTTCGTCATTCTCAGAAAACTCGAAGTCAAATGGAGTAGTCCTACACAAATGTAACAAGTACACTGGAGCAAGGACACAAAACCACTCGATGTAGATTTAAAGTGAATGGTCGAGATTGAAGCATTGTGCCTCTGAGAACATCAATGAAGAGTGAACCAGATTTGGAAGAGAAGGAAAAGAAATGTTGCTGAAAAGAAAACATTCTGCATCAAATGTCTACTAAGCAACTTTTTGGGAGGCAACCCAAACAATTTTTAATTTTCAATGCTAGTTTATTGGTTCCAGCTGTGTTTCAGTTAGTTTTACTTTGTTTGAAGTTTTCCATTTGTTGTTTTTGCTGATTTTTTTTTCTGTGACATTAAGTCAATTAGAAATGAATTTTATTAGAGCACACTTCATAAATTGATGACATGCAAAAATTGCTATAAGTGGGAGTATTTCCAATTTCCTAACTGCTTTTAATGATAATGCATAGTTTGTTCGGGGAATGTAATTTGTTTGTTTGAAAAATGAATAGTAGTTTTTGTTTCATTCCCATTTGAATCCTCTCGACATCATCTTCAAGGGAATCAGCTTGAGTGAAGAAATGAAATGTGATCAGCCCATACTTGAATTGGAGGTTCTTTAATGATTAGATGGGTTTTCACAGTAGATAATTCGATTTGTGGGCGGACTGAATGCATGTTGAGTTTTTAATGTTGCTTGATTGAGGAAATGTAAACTCGTGCAGCCCCTTTCTCAAAAAAATTATCTAGTTATCACATATGTTTTTGTCGCTGGCGTGATACTAAAACTCATGTGCAACATTGTTTCTTAATGTTTCTACAAAGACTGGGTTAGTCTTTTTGAAGCCACATGAGATTTTGTCGCGACATAATTTTTCTGTGTCGCAACATAAGTTAATTGGAGGAACACAAATTGTGTCACGACAATGTTCTTCTCTATCGCGACATCTTTTGATTTGAACTTATCCTTGACAAATTTTTTCTCTATGTCGCAACCAAATTGGCTTGAAACTGATTTTGCAAGGAAAGTTTTTGTTCTGACAATGAGAAACATTGTCGTGACATAAATACACTCAACATCGCCAGCCGTCACATACTTGCTCTATCGTTAACAATAGACTCATAGTTATAATTGATTTCAAAATTTTATGTCGCGACATTACTTCTCTATGTAGCAACATAAAATTTAAAAGGGAATAAACTCTAGGCCAGTTTTGTCGCGACATTTAATGATGGTATAACCAATAGTGAGCTTATAAATAAATCACGTTTGAAACACTGAAAAGGAACTTGCCTCATCAACCAATCAACCCACTCATCCTTCTTCACCAAATCTCTCTCTCCTTTGAAACCCCATCTCTCAAACCCTCTTCTGACAATGTCTGAGCCTTCGAACCTGGTTCCGAACCTAAACGAAATCATGGAAGATATACCAGGGAGGAAGATGGGCCTAATGACGGCAAATAGAAGAAGAAGAGGTAGCCTTCTCTCTCTCTTTCTCTCTTCTTCTCAAGCAAGCCCCAGCAACCGCGGAAGAAATAAGAAAGAGGAAATGGGAGTCAAGAAACCGGGAGCAACACGTTGAAGGAAAAAGCAAGCTTACCTTAGTTTTAGATATCTTTATCGCTTGAGACAAACCGCAAAGATCAAGATTTCATATTTGCAGGGCTTCAAAGAGTTTAATCTCCCTCTCCAAGAAATTGTCGAGAAATAGAGATGGCTTCACTTTCAGATATTAAAGCCCTTAGCCTAGATGTAGTAAGAATTCTACACTGGCGTGTGGAAGAAAGACAAGATAGTCTGCACGAGGAAAATGGATCTCATCTCAACAGTGGAGCGTAGATTGACCAAACCTACAACTAACAAAGAAAAAATGGTTCAATTCAAGAAACTAAATAAGGAACCAGGATTTTTAAGATTTAAATTCGTCGAATTTATGGAAAGGGGAAGTGGAATGTAACTAGGAAAAACCCACACGAGTCTATTGCAAGGGGGTCGTTGACAGAACAAGCCAAGGTTTGGTTTTATTTCATTTGTTCGGGTTTTTTTTGCCAACCAAACACTGAAAGTACGCTAGAGAAGGAGGCAAGACTCACAGATGCCATCTAGCGTTACAGTTCGGGCAGGGGAAATCACAGAAAACTAATCTGAGTTATTACGAGGTAGATACAAGGGAATAGTACTCACCCAAGATTGATCACTAGGGCTGTATCCCGGTGGTGGAAGGAATTAGAAGAAGAAGAAAATCACATAACCTCACCAAGCACCGACAGAATCACCAAAGGCCTAAGAACACAAGCAAGGGGAAAAGAAGGAATTGAGAGAGGAATAGAGATGATGGTGATCAAGATTAACATAAATGGAAAGTGAAGCTCCATATAGCAACAACAGAGGCAAGAGAAGTGTGGAGCCCACTCTCACCTCTCCGTTGTAATCAGACAAGTCCATTGTGAGCAAGCTCGAAGCTCGAAGCATCAAAGTAACACTACTGAATTAATAGATATGTTGAAAACAATGAGGCAAGAAATGCAAGAGAGGGACAAACAGCTGAAGATCCAACTCTAACTGAGAGATGAATATATGGATGCGGAGCTTGGAAAAAGGGACCAGAATCTGGAATAAGCCCTAAAGCAAAGAGATGAAGAGTGGAAAAGCAAATGGGAAACAAGAGAAAGATAACTGAGTGAAGAACTCCGGGTAAGAGAAGATGTCATCTCACGCCTAGGAGAGATAGCAGGAGCAATAAAAAATCATGAAGGAATGAAGATGTCATGAGAAGAACTTTGTCGCAAAGGCATATGCTTTGCATCATACAAGGAGCATCAAAAAGAAATACACTGGCTGCAGAAGTGGATACAAATGGACTAGCACTTCTAAACTATAGGAAAAGTGTAGAACTAAAAGCTTAGATATGATCAACAACAATCCTGATAAATGGGTACTCATCACATGAGTCTCGAGGGAACCCTGAACTCTATCACAGAGACAAAATGATCTTATCAAGTAAATGGCCCTATCCATGGAGTGGTCTCATTCAATGTAAGTGAAGAAATAAGCGTAGGTCCAAGCAACCACAAGTCCGCATTCCCGAGCCCTGCCCTCTCGCAACGGTTACAAGTTTGAACCAGTGAATCATACATTCCTCCCATAGGCATGATAGAAGAAGAAAAGAGCTTGCCCTGTAGTTCTTCCCTTTTCCCTCTTCTCAGAACTGTGATGCCTTACACTTAAATACTGAATAAAAAATCGGGCAAAATTGTTTAGTTTCACTCGTGATTTTGCATTTCAGGTGTTTATCAAGCCTATTTCCCTTCTTTTGTGTTCAACAATTAGAAATTGTTGAGATTTAATAAATAGCTTACTAATAATGAAGAACCCAGCTTCTTGTTTAAATTGTTAAATGGTTATGAACCGCTGGTATACTGGAATGAATAGAAATTAGTCACAGGTTAAGCTTCAATTACATGGCCTAGCCTTGGGGCTAAGCTTTGCACTTGTAAAATAGCACAGCAACATATTTAGGTACCAAACAAGATTTTGATAGATGAATTGGGGTAGGATGCAATGAAATGAAAAAGAAAGTTATGGAGATATTGATGAGTGTGTTGAACTTCAAGAATAAGGAAGATTGCAACCAATTGATGGAAACACAGGACTCGGTACTTATATTTTCAGAAGGAAATTTTGGTTATTATGAACCCGATAAACACGCACATGGTCAAAAGTATCTAGAAACGCATAGTGTTAAAGATTAGGAAGACCTTTCTAGATCAACTATGGCTGAATCTCCAAAATGTCCCAGAACTTGTTAGATTATTAGTCATATGAACTTAGCTAATACCACTAACAAGAAGTGATATAGGCGTATTCTTTCGAAGATTTAACCTTCAAAGCTCACCTTATTAATATGCATAAGCATACACCTTAGTTCCCTTATTTGAGCTAATAGCCTACCTCCATCGTTAATCAAGAATGAAAAGCCTAGATCCTCCCTATGCATAATCCTACAAGAGGTTGAACCTTTATTTACCCATACATGACAAATACATCAATGACTTTAAAGAGGACAAGCTCAAAGATTATTCTTAAAAGTACACACATGTTATGAACAGACAAAAATCAATTGAGATGAAAATGCATGAAGAATGAAGAAAAGAGCCCAAAGAAAAGTGCATAGGGAATAAGTCAATTGTATCTTCCTCCCTCGAACAATTAAGTCCTCAGTGTGTTCAACATCTAAGACTCCTAGTCGCTAATCAGTGGGAAAGCACGACCCAAAGTTCAAGATAGGGAAAGCTTAAAAAGAAAAACATTGTAATTATTCAAAACCTTGATAAGCATGAAAAGTAAAAATCTTCTAAGATAAGGAAGAGAGTTTACAGTGTGAATGTGGTTAAGAAATACACCACAAGAGAGAGTATGCAGAAAGATACACCTAAACAAATGGGGAAGTTAGAGAGTTGACATGAATTGAAAAAGTCAAGAATGCATATGAAGGCAGGTATGTCAAAGTGTAAATGAAATCTTGGTGAAATTAAGCTCAAATTGTTCAGACATTCTACTTCCAATTACCTACCACATTATAAGCCTAAAAGGCCTAATTGCTTCTGAATGAGGTATCTGCTTACATTAGTAGAGATTAATATGACAAACAATCATATGGGACTTTAAAGAATGAAAGAGAAGCATACTATATGAGTAATATCCCAGAAGATTAACTAATCTACCAAGGAAGAAGAGAGAAGACTATCACACACTCACAAATCAGGATGGAATAATTGAATTGTATAAACAATAGAAATTACTTGGCTTTTTAGTGAACTTAATTGAAAATCTTCATGATTCTAGTTTGGAAACATATTTAGAAATAATTTCACAACTAATGTATGTTTCCTACCAAATTGTGGATTCTACAAGAAAAATGTCCTTAAAAATTGAGAGCTAAATTGTTTGAGGACAAACAACATTTTTCTTTTCGTCAGACAAGAAAATTAAGTTAGGGGAATTTGATGAACCTGAACCCATCTATTTTTATCCATTTTTTCTAGCAATACCTTAGAAGTTTATAATCATGTTATTAAGCAATTATCGTTCACCAACTTTTTTGTTTTTAAGTGTGTTTTTAAATGAAAGGCATAATTCCAAAGAAGAAGCGTAATTGATCGGGAGTGGCACTTCTGGCCACAACACGCTTTGGGAATGTTTTTATGTAATCCCAAATGACAATACAGGAGTTATGTCGCACAAGGGATCAAGCTGAAATCAAGCCACAAATGAAGACTACGGATATAATTTTGAGAGACTAACTAATTTCGTCATGGACAATGGATTTTTATGTCATAAAAAGTCGGAGAAGTTCATTAAAGAAAAAATGTCACGCATATTCCCATCATGTCGAATAATCACTGCTTAGTCGGCACGAAAAACTCATGTCGTTACATCTCACAACTCAAGCCATGACATAAATAATTGAAGATAGCAGGTTGAGTTTTGTCGCGATTAAAGAAAGAAAACTATGTCACTATTAAAGAAACCATGTCGCTCACATGTAACCATAGTCACTTGATGAGAAGAGATCCGTCACATTAAAGAAGGTTTATGTCACATGTAAAATAAAAACAATTGAGTTAGCTCAGATTAGTGCCCGCGACATAATTTTCCATATTGTGACAGACATTTCAACTTATGACAAGATCAAGGCAGATTATATGTCGCAATAGAAGAAAACCATGTCATTTAATACAACATCTCGTAACTTAATGAAAGATAAGAAGAATTTCATTAAACAGAGTAATTTTGGTCGTGACAAACACAACATGAGGGTCAAGTGAACTCAAGGCGCATGAGACCATTATCACAGATGTAAAAAAATAGTAAAGGAAATAGAGGTATAATTTAGTGTCACACTAAAATAGATTAAGTCGCTACATTAAAACTTGTTGAGTAAGAGATTTCCTCTCGCGATAGAGAAGTTTTATGTCGCAACAAGAAATGGAAGAGGCATGAGACCAACCAAGATGAATATGTCACGACAAAGACTTCAATGTTGCGATAAATGCTTCAAAACAAGACCAAGAGCAAAGATGATTAAATACCATAAAGAAAAAGTCCGTCTAGATCGGACCCTCACCCGATCCACTCAGCCAACGTTTAACTCGCTTTTAAATGAAAAGAAAATGTGGGTTGATTTTCGAATTTTAGGAAACCGTCCCAGGAGGAAATGCTTTTCTTTGAAGTCGCTGCACTACTTTTGTTGTTATTTTATAAAGGAGAAAAACCAAGTAAGAACAAAAACCCAATGACCTGGGTATGGAAAAGCATTCAGGAAAACTAGATTTCCTCCGGGGTTCAGATCATATTACCTATCGGGAAGGTACCTCATACAGGTAGCACCCCCAGGTCCTAACCGGTCTCTACAGTGAATATGGTGGCGTGATATTATGTCACATATCGACAGTCTCCTGTGCTAAACATACAACTGATCGTACTCAACCTAATCGTATCTTAAAAGATGTTTAAAAACACCAACCAAAAGTGGCAACGGGCTGCACTGTGGTCCCCAGCCGTTACCGCAAGGGAAAGTTAGTCGCACATTTTGAGCATACAATAATCTCTCAAAATTATATATCAAAGGCAAAGGAAGCCAGGAGAAACCATACATGGCATCTCAACCACTCATTAATGCTACCACTCTTGTGCAACCATATCTATTCATCCCGAAGAAACGGGCTCAACAAAACACTAGATTATTCGTGCTTAACTAATCACCCTGGACCCGCATAGATCCTGACTTTAAGAACGAAAATCGAACCACATTAACCTTGAACTAAACCCCATTTCAAACTCCTAAACATAGCTCCACACCGATCTGGAGCTAATGTTTGACCACAGTTATCACGGCTTCAATTAAATCAAATCGAACGACCCTACAAAACTCAAAATCGTCGATTCGGGCTCCTAACCGTCGATCCGATTGAGAACAATTTTGAAAATGCCATAACATTCCTTACAGAAAGAAACCAAAAAAACAACAAACTAAAAGTAATTCGACATCGAATGACTAAGAACCGACAAAAAAAAACATAGTACCCAAACTTCCATTCCGGAAAACTGAACCCAATGAATTGGCTGATCCGGTTTCCCAACTCTGGTTGAGAGAGGCTCTCAAAATTTGTCAGAACCTTCCTCAAAGAGTTAGGAATCCAAAAAAACAAATCAAGTAGAAAACAAACTTCGAATGACTAAGAACTGTCACAAACGGCGCCAAAGACCCAAACTGATGTTCCATCAAACTAAATTGCTTAACCTACGACGAAGCTTCCCAACCAGTCCATCTTGATTGATAGAGGCTCAAATATTTAGAACCTTCAAAGAGTCAGGAACTAACAAAACAAATGGAGTAAAATCCGACTGCATGACCGATAACGGCATACAAACGGCGCCAAAGACCCAACCGGCCGTCTAACAAATCGACCAAGTGGAACCTGCTGATCTTGCTTCCCAAACCAGCTCCATATGGTCGAGAGAGGCTCAAAATTTTCATTACCTTCCTCAAAGAGTCAAAAATCCAAAACAAACAAGAGTACAAACTGACCAATGACCCAGAAACAAGAACGGCATCAAGACCTAAATCGGGCCGTTCCACGAAATCATCAGTGAACGGACGATCCGGTTTCCCAACCAATTCATCCAGTTGAGAGAGGCTCCAAAATTTTTTCAAACCTTCTCAAAGAGTCAGGAATCCAAAAACAAACAGAGTACAAATTCGATCCGAATGACTGAGAACTCGACTAATAAACTAAAGCAAGACCAAAACTCAAGGTTCCAGCAAATCCAATTTAGTGGAACCGTTGGACTGCTTCCAACCAGTTCAGATTCGCTGGAGAGTGGCTCTAATATTTGCTGAACTTTACTAAAGAGTCGTGAATACAAAAAAAATAAACATAGTACAAATCCGACCAATGACTCGAGAACTCACACAAACGGTGTTTAGGTCCAACACGAGTCCGCAACAACAAAGGCAAGAAAAGCATAAAAGAAATGGAGAAGGCATAAATTGACTTAAGATTCAAGGTTATTCCCCCTTTTTCTTCTTTCTTCCACTTCCTAAACCAGGTATCCACCTTCAAATCCATCGAACTCTTCAAAACCAGAGACCACGCCCTCCTGAGATTTAGAGACAAACTCTCCTTCCTCCTTTCTCCTTTTTCCTCTCTTCTTTCCCCCCCCCCTTCTTTTATCAATTTCCATGTTTTTTCTTCATTTCTCTCCTCTTCTCTGCTTCACCCATTTTGCACACCAGCCCTGTGAACTCCCTTCGCCTCGAACTCAGCTCCATAACACTCTATCTCAAGGTCCATAGCTAGCCACATTTACTTTTGCGAACTACCAAGCATCCAAGTAGACCCGCGTGGGTTGCGGCAACTTGATAACATGGTCCAAAACGGATCCAACCCATGCCTAGGACTGATCTCGTAGCCTATGGGCCCGATCCATATAGATTTGGGTTCCAAAATCACAAAAATTGGGTGCCCCACGCAAGCGAACATGCACCTAGCCAGATGGGGCTTCCCAATTGGTCAATCTGATTGAGAAAAAATCTGAATTTTGAGAGAATATTCCTTTAAGAATAAGGAGTCCATGAAAAAAAATGGTGCTGGATTCCGAGTCCGGGTGAGGGAGATATGACAAAATAGGCCCAGTACCAATTCGAACTCATCTAGTAATGAACTTCACCTGAAATCACCGAGTCATGATCCAGTTTCCAAATGGTCGATCCGCTAAAAAAATTCAAATTTTTTCAAATAATTCAATGAGAAGAATCCAAAATAAACGGGCGCTCAATCTGGGGTGCTCGAATGAGGGAGATATGATCAAAGAAGCCCAAGTGTCTAATTCGACATACCCAATAAACTCCGATTGAGCTAAACCTCGGGGCCCCACTTTGCTTCCTATGGCACGCATGTCAATTAACCGACACTGATGACACTAAGTGAACCACGAGTGCACCCAAAGGACTACATACCAACCCACTTGAGGTTTGAGACCACCAAGCCCCAAAGGGCCCTAACGCTGTTATACGAGAACCATGGGTAGTGTGACACCCATCGATAAATGCAAGGTTGAAAGACAAATTGAGGGCTTATGTGGACACAGACCAAAGGATCATGGAGAACGGCCACGACACAAAAAATTCTACATCACGACACAAGTAAAATAAGAAAGGGTAAGAAAATTAGTCGCGACAAAGAGTTTGTTGTCGCGACATACTATTCCAAGAGGTTTGTTACAAGGGTATTTCAAGAATTGTCGTATTACAGAAAAGATTTTTCGCGACATAAACTGCATAACCTCATAAGAACTATGTCAGGACATTTCCAACTTATGTCGTGACATTGCCAACTTATGTCGCGAATGCACTTGAGAAGACAAAGATAAAAATATGTCACGATGTTAAACTGCATGCCACTAATAAGTATGTCATGATAGAGATGAAAAACTTTGTCGCAACAAAGTTACTAATTGGGCCAAGATTTTTGGGGATTCACAATTAGTGCCTAGAAGTTCGGCCCATCTTTTGAAAATCTATAAATAGACACATCTAGGGCACTATGTGGAGCTTCCGCAAAATCAGGAACTTCTATGTAGCTGGAGACTCTTGTATATTTTTTTTTTCTTTTGTTTAGTTTTTAGAGTATCATTTTAGCTAGTTTTTCTTTTTGTGGATCAACAATAACTGGTGTAAAAGTTTCGAGCCGTCTCACGTAAATTTGCTTTTCATTTCGTATGATTAAATGAATTTGAAATTTTCTGAGTTCATTTATTTCAAGAATTTCGAATTTATCTTATCAATTAGTCATTGTTATTTGTGATCCAACTTGAAAACTGAGCCCATCTAGGAATGACTGATGTGATTATTTTCAGCTTCAACTTGAAAGGTCTAGTTCAAATGTTCTGATTTACTTAATTTGGCTATTCTGGGGCTACTTGTTCAAATATTAGTTCAGACTTTAAAAGGATCAGATCTACTGCACTTCTTAAGCCCTCTGAAAGTGACATATAAAACGGAGAATCCCGAGAGTGTGGAGGTAGTTACTGGGGTATGTTAACCAATATTACTAACGAACCGAACTCAAAATCACTCTATATAGATCAACTACTTACTCATACAGAGGATAGCTGATGATGTATCAATGACTGATCGTAGGTTTCTCCTCAATTTGATGAGAGGATGTTGATCCCGTGTTAGTGTAAATCTAATAAGGAAATAGAGAATCTAATCAAATTAGACAGATGAGTTACCAATTACATTGGAGAATGCTTGCAATACCCTATCTATAGGGGCAAGAAGTCTTCAGTCCTAAGAAATGGGTGGGCGGAAGTACTGAAAGGAAAAATACCTATTTGTAGTGAGGGTTTATATTCTACAAGTAACTAATTATACTCATCTATCCGAAAGGAATATGGATCTCTAATTAGTGAAATATATAGTTTATGGAGAAATCCAAACTATACTACCAGATCTTTGACAAGTTCGCATTTCAAACTAACGGTTGAAATATGTTATAAAATGATGCAGAATTCATAATTGCAAACTGACGATTTCCAGTTACTTTGATCCAAAGGAACTCTCCAATCCATTTATTTGAATTCTTTACATATAGTTATAGAATTTTATCTGGTTTTTTCTTTACTTAAGTTTAGAAACAAACCATTTTTAACTTTGGAGTTCAAATAGTAACGATCTTGAGTAGATGGGGTACTTGATATTTAGATTTATCATCTATCCTCATGAATGAGATCCACTAAATCCATTTTATTACTGGGATGACCTGTGTAATTTGAGAAGTGGGAGCTGCAGACCTCAAAATCAATTTTAATGAATCCTTCTTTCAAAAAGGGGCTAAACATTATTTTTTTATTTAGTCAACAAGTTTATAGATTAACCTGGGACCTTAAAAGTTTTTGGATGGAATTAAGTACGTTTCCATCGATTTGGTCTATATTTAAAAATTAGTCAATCAACTATGCAAGAGTTGGTCACATTTACATCATTGTAACCCTCACACAATGTCAGTTGATGCATTTCCCTAACAAAATCCATTTAGTACTAGACATTTCTAATTTCCTAAACTTCTTTAACTAGGTTAATTAGATTACCTTGATTAAATCACAATAGCATGAATTGGCTAAGACCCCAGGTTCATTTCCAGCTATCACTATGGAAACCTTAGATAAATTCTTTACAAAATAGATCTCAACACATTTCCCCATACAATTTGATCACAAGCAACCATAATCATCAAAGATTTACATCAACAACAACACAAGCATGCTTCCACAAAACTATTCTAAAACTAATATAAATCAAACATCAAATCCAACAATCAATCTGTGGTAATCGTTTAATACCATTTCAACCAAAAGATCAATCAAAATTATGTCTATTGGCAACTACATAATATTGGAAAGAAATAGAAACGAGAAAAGTTTGAGATACAAAACACACGAGAGATTAACAAGTCTTCAAACTCAGCTCCAAGGGTGAATAAAGCCCTCTAATAGGTTAGATCTTCAAGAAAAACTCCAAATCCAAGCTAAAATAAGCTTTAAAAAAAAACCCAAAGTGATTCTAGAAGAAGTGGAGAGAAACCCTAGAAATGGTATTCTTCCTTGAAATCCGAACCCTAAATTCATGGAAATAAGAGTTTATATGGTTTCTCGGGTGGCCAAAAATAGGAACTTTCCTTAAAAAACCCGCCGACCTATGTCGCGAAATAGGTGATGCATGTCGCGACATACCCATAACTTCAGCATCAGCAAAAGGGCTTTCATGTCGCAACATACCAAAGACTCCCACAGCGTATGTGTGTTCCTATGTCGTGACATAGAACTGTTTTTCATGACATGGGCCATGTATCATCAATTCGACTCATTTTTACTCCATTTGCTTGATTTTCGTATCTCACTACAAAATATGAGTTTAGATGGGATTTAGCATAGGTTTGAATGATATAAGTATGAATCTAGCATCAAAAGTACATAATAGTTATGAAAAACATGCATAAATGCGTAAAAGATTCACATCAATGTGAGACTCAAATCGGTAATAGGAAAACGTATTTCTGGAAAGAAAAGAGAGTCTGTTGAGAAGGCCTTGCGATTTCATCATTTCAAGGCCTCCTGATTTTTCCAAATTAGGCAACCAAAGCTGTTCCCATTTTCAGAATAGGTATTCATAAAATTATTTCAATCAAAAAAATTTATCGAATGGGGTTTCAAGTTTATGAAATATTTTTATTTTCAGAATAAGAAAACTGTTTTGAAATATTTTCCAAGCATGGGCCTGGCTGAGTGCAGATAATTCAAAGACTGATGTTATTCCTTATATGCTCAAACCAATAGTATCAAACCTATTATTGTTTCAACACAAACAACTGGGGAATGTCACACTAGAATTCTGAATCTAAAAATATAAACAGTTTTTGTAAGCCTCGGAGAATCCTCTAATTGCTTCACAACCAAGCACAACATAGGAGAAATTAAAGAAATGATGATCGATAAGACTATCAACAGCTGTTTGGGAAGAGTCCAAATAGAGTTTTGCTCACTTTCATCACGTTTGATCACCCCAGGACTGCATGTAAAGCCAAGCAACTTGCTTTTGCTATGAACTTTTCTTAGTCCTCAACTGCAGGCCATCAGGATGTCACGGTGACCTGTTCCTCAGAAAATATCCAACAAGAACGGCAAATATTAGGTGGGCAGATTAAAATATAAAACTTTGTCGCGACTAGACCTCATCTAGGTATTTTTTGGAGTATTTAAATGATTAAGAAATGCATTGTCAGCAAACTAAAATAAAAAGTGTTTCGAGGAAAACTAGCCAAAATGTGCAATATGTTGTTGAATTATTTACCTTTTCGAGAGATTCAACGTGCAATATGACAATGTAGCAGCAGTGGATGTGATAAATAATATGGAGATTGTCTTTATAAAACAATATGACAATGAATCTGGAGAAGGCTCTGTTTTCTGCATCAAAGCTTGAAGTTGATTATTGATTTCTTCTATTTGTGTCATCAAATCTTTGTCCCTTTCAATTGAAACAAAGATCACATCCAGATTGCGTGGCTGAAACCAGCTCGATTTATTCCACTTCAATGAGCTCCACCAGTCTGTCTTGCCAATTATCGCCTTCAATACACCACTGCTAACTTCCTTCAAAGAGGTTTCAAGACTTGGGCAATCATAGATGTGCTTAGCCATTCTAAACGGGGACGCAACTATAAACCAATTAGAACATTGACCTAGTTTAAAGGGAATGAAGTAGACATCTTCTTCAACCTTGGGAGATACCTTGTCCATTGACTTACATCTGCACCAGGAACTTCAGAAGTCACTATGCTATTGATTTCAGGGCAGTCCTCGAGCACAAGCTCCTCTAAGTTCTTGAGATTCTTAACCAATTCCAAAGTAAAAATGGTAGTAAGTTGGGGACAGGAACACAGTTCCAGAACTTTTAGCTCAAATAGAAAGCCCCAACCATATGGCCCATTCCAGATGCTCCTTAAATTTTTCATGTAATATGCATTCACTAAGTGGATCTGTGGTGCCAACAAGTGTTTGTCGTCTTCTACATCTCCATAATGGTTGCATCTCATTACATTCCCTATTATACAAAATTTTAGATTATTCATATTTTCAATCCCAAAATCTTGATAAACTGGAAACAGTTATATGGCGATCTAAGAAAATGCAGCATGCTGAGCATTTCTCAATTTCAGTTGGGACACCTTACCATTCACATATTTCAAGCAGCTTGTTCTTCTCAAATCTTAGCTGCAGGTTCAGGTGGCACTCGAGATATAATGCGTCTATATGCCTTCCAACAGCTTAATCTGAAGTGCATCCATGAGAGTTCATCTTTTGATGATTCATTTTCAAGTCATTCAAAAGTACAACATTCGGCAAGTAGAGCTTAACAGAATCCAACCGGTTTAAGCTACAAACTTCCTCTATAATATCTTTAGCAGTCACGTTCCATCGCTCATCATCTGGATACACATCTATGCTTAACTCTTCCAATTGAAGAAGATTGGATATCACATTATGCAGAATGATTCTATCCAGCTGATGATTTTTTCTACTGCTGCCGTTATACCCATCAAATGATACTTTCAAGCATCTCAAATTTGACAATTTCCCAACAGAAGCAGGAAAATTCTTGATCTCAGTCCCTTCAAGATCAAGGCACCAAGATGACTAAGCTCTCCAACTCATAGAGGGAGTCTTATAAAGCAGTGTACAACCTCTAAAAAGAATTAGTTTGAGTTGGACCAACCTAAACAAAGATTGAGGCAAGATCTTAATTTAGTTTGGGACAAGTCTAGTATTTGAAGGATAGACATGCATTCAAAAAATATGGGGAATGACTCCTTGCTGATGGTTATTTGCAGAAGTAACATGTTGAGTTCAGGATAGACATGTTGAGTTCATGTTGAGTTCAGGCAACTTGGAGATTTTATTATTCATCAAGTGAATCTCTCTTACTTTCTTCCAGGCCTCATCGTTTGATGCCTCCATTGATCCACTTTTGTCTAGCTCAATAACCATTGGATTCCTTTTAGTTTTAAACAAATTCATCAACTCCCTACGGATTTCATGTCGCATCCTGACTAGATCTTCATTTTCACAATTTTCCAACAAGAAGGCATTGACAAGCTTTTGAACAATCGTTTTTCCTTCATCAGGTGTTCCAATGAGATTGCCCTTCATCCAACTCTCAATCAAATCGACTTTGTAGGTCCCTCCACTCTCCAAGGAAAATGCACAGTATCTTAGACATTCATCTGCTATACCTAGAAGCGGCAAAATAAATGCCAATGCATTAAACAGAATTTCATCTTCCGTTTGTGATGTGGTGGCAAATCCAGTGCATGAGATGCATGTTTACATTCGACCACTTTGGCGCCTTCAACGTTCTTGCCATCAATTCAGTCACAAGTAAATGGCTACAACAACGCTTGAACACTTGTTTGGCTATACTCAAGAACTCAGAGCTTTTCCAACAATACTGCAAAATAATGTCCATGATGCTAGATGATCCTGCATTTTGATATGTAGATCCACATTCATACAGCCAACATCCCATTCATACAGCCAAGGTCTGATTCCAAAAATTATCTTTAGATTGTTCTTTGAGTTCCACCAGTTGATTCCTACGTTATCCAGTTTTATCCTTCGGTCAACATCATCAAGAAGGATTAAGCAGTTTTGCTCTTCCAACGATCCACATCCTGTCTGCCTGATGTTGATAGACCTAGTTCTCTTTGAGATGCTCTGGTTCAATACCTCAATTGTCGAATAAGATGAGGCATTGCTGAATGACAACATTAAAATTTCCTGATTCTGGTAGATTCTTCAATCTTGACATTATGCTTGTATCATTCATCATAGAAATAGCAATGCCTGTAATTCCGTAGCCTCTATATATTCTAAAGTTATGAACGGTAAAATCAGTGACTAAATTAAGCAAGTCTTTACTAGTATCAAAAAACGTTTGACCACACTTAACTATCCTCAAAATTTTTCCTTCCAGAACAGAAATTGTATTGTCACTGACTGAATCAAGCCGCAATCTAGCGATTTCAGAAGGTAGTACTTTCAAAACATTTTTCCTTTTCTTCTTGGAAGATGTTTTCAAATTCCCTTACCTGTGATTTATCTCTAAATAGTCTCGCATCCAGTCGTGCGTCTCTCTTTGTTCTTGAGTTGATAGAGGATATGATAAACAAAGCACACATCGTCTTTTCATCTTGTTCAATGTTTTAAGTGGTCCATTGATGGGAATCTCAGAAATACAAGGAAAATTCTTGTTCAATGAGCTGGACAATGCAAATTTGAAAGAGTCATACTATTACAGGTACATAATCAATCCCTTGCACACTTCCATGGATGTTTCATACTAAGTACTTTATAAGAGTTGGCAACACCTGCTTTTCCTTTGAAGTTCAACATAAATATTATGAGGCTGAAAGAAAGCAGCCCATTTAAAATTAACATTTACCATGAGAACCAAACTGTAAATAAAGGATTTGATGTCTAAGCTACAAAACTGATTTAGGTGCTAGGAATTTTGTATACATATGGAGTCTTGTACAGTGATAATGATCATGAAAAGAATTTTGACCTTGTATTCCTTTCGTCTCTCTTCTTCTGTTTAGTGTTAGAGCTTTAGGCTCATAAATTTGGGAAGTGAAGATTTTTTATTTTTTTCAGCCTCATTGTCAGGTTAATCTACAAGTTGCTAACCAAGTGCTACGGTTCCAAGGGACTTCCAGGAAGGGTATATCCTACTAAACAAAGCTTAGGATTAGTACTTGAAGTATATACAAATACAAATACAAATGAAAATGCTTCTTCTTTCCCCATGTAAAGTACTTTCCTCTCATAATTTAGGTAATGATCTGCTCAACTACGTAGATATCACCCACTTCAAACCCATGCCTGCTACCTTTAAACGCGTCTACTGTAGCCGAGAAAGAAATTCCATACTTTTATACTGTCACGAAGCTTTCTTTATATCCCAGCGCTTGATTTAACAACACCCCACGCAGACACAACGGCCTAAGCATGCTCTATCGATTGCGGGTCAAACGAACAAACACTCCCGCACAGATTACCCAACAACCCCACATTAAGGCTCGAATGATCAAATGATGACATCATTCGGTAATCTAATTCCTTAATTTTAACCACGTAGATATTTGGTCTCGCTCGAACTCGCCGCTCTTACGCTTTTAAACATTTACTGGGTGGGCCGGCAGGAAACATACTTATGCGCTTTAAGCTTCTCCCCATTCACGTGACTCTAATTTTTTCTGCGCACCATTTTCCAAGACTGATCACTTACTTCTGTGTTACACACATTACTAAAAACAATACTATTAATACATCTTTTTCTTTGCTTGAGGTCAACACACACCCAATAAAAAACATTAAGGTCGAGTTTGGTTCTTGGGAGCAGTATGACAAAAAATGTTAAAAGAAATATAAAATTCAAAGAAAATCAAATATAAATAAAATTACATTTAAATTATATCTTTTAAATTATTTAAATTTTATATCGATAAATTAAAATAAATAAAATGTTGAAATCAAACACAGTGAAAGCTCTACAAACAAAGAACCCTTTGACCATGAATAGATGTTAATTAGAATAATTAAGCGGTTACAAGAATAATTAGATCTTCATTAGCAGCGACAGTGTCTGATGGCATGAAAGTGAAAGTTAAATTCTGAAGTAAGCCATCCATGTTCGATGCGCGTTTGGTGTCGGAGAAAATATCAGAGATTTTTTTAGGACAACACTCACCGGTAGTCGCTCTCTGAGTCCTCAGCATCGGAATTATTGCTGAGATCACTGCATCATCTTCACTATCTACGCTAAGCTCCATAGAATTGATTTATCGGAATCGCTACATCATCCACTGGGAACTCCGTCTTCCGCTGGTTCCATGGGTTCATCACATTGAAGCTTTGGTGGGGACGAAAATGAAGAGTTGATCCTAGAGGTTGACTTCCCTTTAACAACTACAAATCCTGCTCAAGGGACATGTCGGTCTCCTAAGTTAAACAATGACTCGCCAACTTTGAAATACTCCGATCCTAAGTGTTTTGTGTCAGAAGTGTTTTAAGGAAAATCACATGTTTCTCTCCTGTAAAACTTCAAATAATTTTTTTGATAAAAATGTTTTTGTCAGAACATTTTATATCATGTAACTTTATAATTATATTTGATGGAGCTTAAATAAAAGGGCGCAGTTCTCAAAGACACAAAGCTCCAATGTCAGATAAAATACAAGGATTAACAGCAGCCTTTAATTATCCCCAAATGCAGCCTGAAATGAGGCCAACTTCGCTCTTTAAAAGCACTCTGGTGAACTAAAGTGAACTGTGACATGAAAAACACCAATACCCACCATTCAGCAGATATCTCCATTATTCTCATTATCCCCTCTAAATCGACAGACAAAGAAAGAAAATCCTCGTCCAATGGCGGATTTTCCGATTATCCTCAACAAGGAAAGATAAAGCTGATTTAATTTCACCAATCGTGAAAGTATAATATTTCCTAATTATCATTCATCACCAACTTGCCAATCGATTTAATATGCTTAAAAATCTCACCCAACGGCGGTTTATCGTATCATCCTCTAATGGGCGAAAGATATGACTCTGGCCATCCAACTGCAAAGCTTATCATGATCATCCATTATAACAATGCGCCACCCATCAAAATAAAGCCAAGACGCACAACACTATCCCTGCGCTTTATCTTCTCTTCCACAGAAAACTGACTTGAAAGATCGTAGGTGATGCGAACAGCGATCCCGCGATCCTTTTTTGTTTCTTATTTTTGCAGAGCCTCTCATATCCAAAGTCACTGTATCGGCCCAAAGAATTCCAAAGACGCCTACCAGCCTTCCATTAAAGCATCAATATTATCTCTTTATATTCATGTTAAGAAAGAAAAGAGACAGAGAAAGTGGAAAAATAAGAGGTCAGTAACACTTGCTGAATAAATTCAGACCATTATTTGAGTTTATTTGCTGGAACATCAATTTCACCACTCTTAGCTGAAACATGTATAAAAAAACGCTTATAAACGTGTTTGGGTCATCTCCCTTGATATAATCTCTCAGCCAGACAACGACGACATTATCTTCAAATAATATTGTCGTATTGTCTTTGGCAGAGAGAATAAGACTTCATCTCCTGAGGCGAGAACTCATCGATCTTACTATACGTATCGACAACTCATTGCACTGTTAAAATCTCCTGATTGTGATATGACTTTATATGGATATGAAAGGTAACTTACATCATCATATCCAAGCAATTGTTGCTTGATTCATTTGATAAACAAGCTCATAATTGGTTAGTTCATCTAATATAAATAAGAATATATATTTGATACTTATTCAATGTCTTTAGGTCGGGGAATTGCAATTCGACCAATAAATCGAAAGGAAAAACAATATTTGGCAAGTGATAGTAATAGTCGAATGCATGAAATAATGATAAAGTTTCATGTGCACAAGTGCACGCGTCGCCTCAAATAATATAGTGTGTAAAAAGTAAGAGTGTCGATCCCACGAGGAAAATATTATGTGTACTGAAATTGCAAATACTAACTTTATTCAGATGATGATTTGTGGCATTCAACAACCCTAAATCATAATCTACCATGCAAAGATGCAAATAAAAATGGAAAAGCCTAGGGGGTTTAGTTTCATTTGATTAATCCTTATGCATTATGGACCAATTTATTCCCAATTAATATTTTAATCACCTATTAATGGTAAGACTCACTATTGCACATGTGAATCTCTCTCAATGGCCCACATTCTACTCTTAGGACTTAGGTATTTTGCATCTCTAATTAACCCCAAAGCCCTAAGAGCGTAATAAACCCGAGAAATCTAATCTACCACACAAGACCCATGAATATCTCTAAACTATGGTGCAAATGATGTTCTACCCATGTCTAATCCAATTCTCACTTCTCAAATCTCGAATTGAACTACAACACTTATCAATGGTAGCTAATCATCAATACGCGCTAAGAACATAATAGACAATTAATAAAATACCTCAAATATCAATTAGAATATAAAACCTGTTGTTCAAATACATAAATCAGAATCCACCATTTAAAAACCCTAGAAAAATAAAACTAAAACATGAGGTGGAGAACAAGAAAACATGAAATACACTTTTATTCTTTTTTAATCTTCTTCCTCCTTAAGAATCCTTACCCTAAAGGCTAGGAAACCCTAGAGTCTTATTCCTCTCTCCTCTCTCCTCACGAGAACCGAGCCCCCTAATGAAACCCTCATGTGTTCCTTAAATAGGTCCCCCAAACAATTGCATGAATGAGTTGAACTTGGCTGCATATGGCCCTCACATAGCGACGTGGTGGCTCGGACGTCGCAACTTACGAGTTGTCTTTGGTTTGAATGTCACGACCACGTCGTGATGTGAGCATGCATATACGTCGCGACGTGAGATTCTCACGTCGCTACTTGAAGGCTGTTTCTGCACTTCACTCCCTTTTGCTCCATTCAGCTTCCAATCTGCTTCATAATGCTCCATATGCCTCGGGATTGTACCTAAATGAAAATATGAGCAAAACATAGCATTATAACACTTATTCATAAACTAAAAAACTCTAAATTTATCCAAAATGTAGGGATATAATGAGTACAAAATGTACTCATCACACCCAAACCTGAATCCTTGCTTATTCCCAAGCAAAGGACTAACACAAAACACAACTAAACAAACTAAAACAAATAGACACAAATGGAAAAAGTGAGTTGAAAAAAGTGCTAGCTAACCAATTAAAAGGACACAGTGAATGAGTTCTTAAATAACATAAAACCAACATGGAGATACAAAAACATTGCAAATATACTAAACAAATGACTCTATTTTCTATACTTGTTAGCCACAGTGAATGAATTGAAAAAATTGTTAGACCATGTTCTATACTAAACAAAACTCTTGACAAGGCTACTAGAAGACTATTGTCTAATCCCCGGCAACAACGCCAAAAACTTGTTAAGACCAAAACTGCCTAGACCAAATGTGTTAAGACTATTTTCTGCTATTTGACTTTAATATTATAATTCACTTTTAAGATGGTCTAATCACCGCAAGTGCACAGGTCATACAAGCAATAAAGTGGACTCTAAAAGTCCAGATATCATTCCCATAGGGATTGATGAGAAAATCTAAAGATCAACTACCCCTACTACTCAAGACAATCGCTATTCGAACCTCTAACTTGGAAGTTTGAACTATCTAAAATAAATTGAATGAAAGAATAAAAATAAAATGGAATCTCATCTTATAGAATCAGAGATTTCACTGAGTTGAAATAACACTGGGAAAGAATTAGTGTTCGACTATCACGGCATAATTCCTCAAGAAAAAGAAACAGTCAAGGACATGATCCCTGGATTTGTCCAAGATAAGGGTAGTATAGCCTTGGAATACCTCCTAACACTACACATTTCACTATTTAGCTTACCATATTCCTAACCAGGTCAATGGGTCTAAATAACTACTTTTAGGATTTGATCCTCTTTAAGATTTGGTTGTTTTTCCTAAACCAAGATTTCACATGTAACACCCTAAATTATACCCTAGTAATTTTATGACATGTAAATATAATATAAGCAATTTGTATTTTAGAAAATTTCGTGCTAAGCGTGAAAAGGGGTAAAATGGTAATTTGAAAAATTCAGGACTTAAAGGACATAATATAAAAAGAGTATATGCTATTGTAGAATTTTAATAAGTTGGAGTTACAAATAGAATGAAAGTGGAGGACTAAAATGCAAAGGGCTAAAATAGGTCCAATTTTTAAGCCAAACATCAATGCTCTAAGCAAAGGGAAAAAGTTCCCATTTGTTGGCTTTGGGAGTTCTAGGCTACGGTTTTGAGAAGAAGAAATTTTGAGGTTGCTTGTCCTCCATCTTTGGGTTTTACTTGTTCAAGTAAGAAGAAAAGAAGAAAAGGAAGCTAGGTGGAGTTTCTTTTAAGAAGATAAGAGGTAGAGCTTGACCTTTGGCAAGTAGATCTAAGGTGTGGGATCCTAACCTTGTTTGTGTGTATATTTTGATTTGCTGTGTAGTTGTTTTGGCTAGACTCAATGATGAACAATTTGTGTGGAAAAGGTAAGTAGGGTTTTATAGGGAGATTCTATCAAATTTTCACCATACCCCATGTTCTTGTTTTAGCCATAACATGGCTCACCGACCTCCAAACTCAATTATTCTAGTTTGTAAAGAAATTTAAGACCCATGGCTACAATATCCTAGAAGAGACCTATATCAAATTCTTGTCCTAAGACCCCGAAATCAGCTCAGTCAAGCTCTCTAAACGCTCCCCCCTAAACTGGAGTAATTCCGGTTGTTTGAATCATAACTTTAGTTTTGTTGATTTAAATAGTATGATTAAAATTTCTATACAAACTAGACATATGGGAGAACAACTTTCATGAAGAAAGTATAGCCAAATTTAGTCCCCATTGTTACCAAAAATTCGTCAAAGTAAGGGAACAATTATGTCCCTGAAACCTGTCTCAAAACAGTCCCATGAACTGAAGTAATTTCAGTTGTTTGAATCATAACTTGAGTTTTGTTTATTCAAATAGTATGATTCGAATTTCTATACAAACTAGACATCTGAGAGAACAACTTTCATGCAGGAAGTATAGCCAAATTTAGTCCCCATTATTACCAGAAATTTGTTAAAGTAAGGGAACAATTTTGTCCCTGAAACATGTCTCAAAATAGTCCGGATGTTAGGACCATATCTCCCAATTTAAAAGTCCAAACAACCTAATTTATGAGCTATAGGAAACTTAAAACATAGGGGAATATTTGATTAAAAGATCACTTTGTCTAAAACAATCTCGTTTACAGGGTTAAAATTGTAGTTTGAAAATGGACTTGGACTCTTCTACCTGCTCGTAGAATTGGTTTATAATTACTACTAACCTTATTAGATGATATCTGATGTGAACAATAATGAATTAATGTTTCATGAATTAAAGTTCATTTAAATGGATCATGATAAATATGTGAAAGAACCTATGTTAAGTTGATACCGGTATGACTAATCCGAAACATAAATAACTCAATGTCTACTTATGTCCTGTGTGAAGGGATGTGATGCATACATAGGGATCTCGATCTTTGCGACACCTGGCTTGTAGGCCACGGATTTGGGTCATGCCACTACGCTATGTTATCTTGTCACGAGTGATATATCCAATTACTTATTGTTCTATTTCCCGTTATCCATTTCCATTGGAAGATGCAGGCATAAGGCTTCGATTATATATATATATATATATATAATAATGAATAACAAGTGCATGCAAGTCATTCTTTTGAGAGCCATATATGTGACCATAGTAATGAACAAGAACATGAAAAGAGTTAATATCTTTGAATTATTTCCCAGCTTTGCACTATTATATTATTTGTTTGTTATGTTACTATGACAAATGTGAATGATGTATTGTCAAATATGTCCATATATGATCGAGGTTTATGATATAGTGAGGTAGATCCGTATTGCTATGGTCCCCACTAAGCTATAAACAGCACACCTTGAGTGTTTTTGTCAGGTGTGTGGGTTTAGACTAAAAGCAGCGACTAAGGAGCAGCTCACACCCACCAAGGCCAGCACGTGGGACTTGCTCGGGGTAGATCTTGAATTTTGGAGAAATATTGTACATATCATATTTTGTATGGCATGTAAATAATAATTTTACATAAACCTTATAGTGGGGCTTTGCAATATTTTGTAAGAATATGAGCTTAAACTTTTACAATTCTAATAAATCTGAGATTTCTAGAAAATTATAATATGGATTATAAAATTATTGTCGAGGTCCATATAAGTTAATCAAGTTTGAAGTTCTCGAAACATTGTGACAACCCTCATCAAAGCAGTGGGCCCTCCGATGGAAGGTGCACTATGTTCACGGTAGAGAGGCGTCCACAATTGGCGGCCATATCGAGCCTACAGGTTTAGAGCGATTCCTAGATAGCTCATGAAGTTAGAAATACGTAGTACGACAATGTGTTGGCCTAAGGCGGATGTCCTTGTTTTCTGAATAGGATGGACCGACCCTGAGACACCGTTGAAGAAGCTGCTGAAAGTGTCAATCTTAGGGAATAAGGTCCATCAGCCTCTGATCCTTTTCAATTAGTTAGAAGTGACCGTGATACCGAAATTGACAAAAGCTTTGCCAAGATTTCCTTGATATGGCTACCTGTGGTTTTAGAGCGATGGCCTGACCCTCAAAGCATTGATGGTCGAGAAGACCATGGAGCTGAAGAATTTCTGGAACAAGTTTACCCCAGAAGAATTTGAAGGGGCTGGTTTTGGTTAGAGAAGCTACGGTGTTAGATGAAGTGGGGATCCTCCACGACGGCATAAGGTTTCTGTGTGTAGTCTCCATACACCAAAGTGGGGCCTATGATTGGTGGAAGCTTATCCTAAGGCATTTACGGCTTCCAAACCCGATGCCTTGGGATTTCTTTGTCCAAATTTAGGGCAGTAATACTCACCAATAAAGAGAGTGAGGAAAGCAAATTCTTGAATTTGAAGCAAAGAAATCTATCAGTAGCTTAATATGAGAAGGAGTTTAGCCACCTCAGTAAATGATTCGTAGCCCATTGGGTATTCTAAATCAACAACATTTATAACGTAATACCTCATACTACCGTAGCATTGCTACTATAATTATGGCGGCCTCTAGGATAGATCCACGGTGATGGTTTCTTAGTAGAAATGACTATCTTGAGGTTTACACTAGTGATTAGTTTGGATATTGGGGTTGTGGAGTAAAAGGGGTTGTGTTTAAAGGTTATCAAAATCAAGAGATTAAATATGGAAGTCACGAGAAGTATCAAGACACGGGTTGGTTCTTCACGCAAGTGGGGACTCAGTTGTTACCACTAGCATTGGAGGGATAACCTTAGTTATCTCCCAAACATTGGGATCATCATTCTTCTATAAGTAACCACTCCATAAATATCTTTGAAAATATAGCATTCTTTGTTCATTATTGTATGTTCTCGATCGGTAAAAACACAAGTCTCGACTCACCTTCCATTGGCTATAAATGATGTATCTACTAGAATCAACATTAAGCATCCTAATGAGCCACAGCTTGCATAAGCTGCCGCTTCACGCACGAACGTTGTTTGTATCGTTAGTATTAACCATTCAAGATGACTCGAAGGGATAAAAGCAGAGTTGAAGGAAAGAACATTACTTGATAGTGGAATACAACGTGAAAACATGAAACAGTTTACCTTAGGATCCTTTGCCCTATGGCCTTCTACTTCAAGAAGGAAGGGGTTTTAGCCACTCGTCCTCTAAGAACACATCCTCAGAGGGTGTTTGGCTAGTGAGAAAGGACAAGAAAATGAAAGCGGGAGATTTTTGTGAACGAGATTCCTCGAATCGATCTTTTTGATAGAAATCCCTCTCCATCAAGTCTTGTCTACGGAATTTCAAGCCATACGCATACAAGTGCGAATTAACAAAAGCAAGAAACTATTACATGTAGGGATAATTTGGAAGAAATAAAAAAGAGAGACAAAAAGTGATATTCAAGAAAAATAATATCATAAGCGAGGAGAGTAAATTCGCGAGACAATAATTTCGCATTGCAGAAAATTTACGAAACTCTGGTGGTAAGGAGCTTTTATGCAATTCTACATTTTTGCTTAAGTTCACCTTATACAGTTTTGACTTTGAGTTCCAAGTGAGTTTCTTCAAATGATGCATGAGCTATTCTCTCTGACCTGGCTCTTTTTTCTATACCTAGCGGACTAACAAACCTCATTGTTGATAGATCGGGACCTTTTATTTCAACTCTTTTTGCGCGTTGTAAGGGTGCGATATTGAGGGGAATCGAATTCGATGTCAATAACGAGGGTCCACCGATGACTCCACAACATTTGGGTTTAGGGCATCAAGTCATAAGGATCTCTCAACCATTAACTCTTGAGTTCTACCCCATTGCGGACTTTTAATAAGCTCGCTCACACAATTCTTTAAACTCCGCTTTTATCCTGCAGGTAATGGCATTAAATTCGGTGACTGTGGTTTAGGGCACCGAGCTTTAAAGACTTTTGTCATATACCCCTCGGACTACGCTCAGGTTTCAAGGCAAGTTTCACAATTTTTTTCTTTTTCTTCTCTTTTTTTTTTTATGTAAAGACTCATTGGTCTTTTATTCGAGGGTCCCGACCTATTAAAGGTGGTCAAAATTCGACGTGAACTTTTGCAAGGCTTAGGAGGTAAAATGAGTTTCGACTTATAGTGAAACCTAATATGTACACGATTATTGGTTAGTTCAAAGTGGAAGAAGTAAGGTTAATAGAAAAAAATTACTCACAGTTAATAACTCGAACAAAACATAACTCATTCTAACATCGAAAACATTGAGTGAGGCTTCAATTTCTCATTGTAAGTTAAAATTACAAAAATTTTCTAAAAATGAGAAAGCCCCGAAAGCATTAAGTAAAGCCTTGCCTCTTTGTAAAATAGACTTTCTCAAATATAAGGCCTTTTTCTTCATTAACTCTCCTGACTCCGAATTTTGTCATTGTGTCCTTAATGGGGGCTGAGAGTTGAAACTTGAAAGGAAGTGATACCTCCTATCAAAGTCGTGAAGTGGAACCTCACATCCTCATCATGTGACTAAGCGGGAGGTGAAAGGATGAGCAACTAGTGAAGCGGCTGAAGGCTGTTGTGGTGGGATTTGGACTGAATCGCAATTTAATTGATGATCACACGGAGGTATAGGTGGTGGAGCTTGTGATCCCATGGTTGTTAACTGCGGATGAGAGGAAAGAATGGGGTGCAAGCTAATGTGTTCTTGGTGCCCGAGAACGATGGCGTGTCCCGTGACAAGGGCCGGCCGGTGCGACCATTAACAGCCATGGTAGCTTGTGCAACAACAAAGGGCTATGTAACCGGCGAGTGCGATCATTAGCCTGTGATGCGAAATCACGGCGTGTTGATGTGGATAGATGCCAGCGGTGAGGTGAAAATTATTTTGGGGTGGTGGGGCCGGTGGGGTTTGGGTGAAGGTCTTGTTATTTGTAATAGGCCTGGGGTGGGGGCAGGCACCAGTGGGGAGGGTAGGGGCTCTGGCCGACATTTGTGATGGGACTCCCAGCGGGTACGCTGAACTGTGGGGATCTATTTGGGGATCTGCCTCAGCGGGGAGGGGATGGCACGGGAAAGAAGAGGGCCTCGAGCATAGCGCACTCGCTCTCAGCGGTAAATGTGGCCTCTGACCCCCGGCCGGGACGCTCGATGGGGCTCGCCGGAAACCTAGGCTAATACATGAGGTGGCATCCTCAGCTTGATGAGTGAATAATTGGCTTCTGTGGCGGTGCTTTCTATGTTTCTCTGCGAAGAGGGTTGTCATAATAAGCTGCGGGGGCCTTTAAACAAAAGCCCTCGAAGCGCAATATAGGGTGTCCGGATGGCGCCCGCCTCACAGACGCAATATACGAAGAGGAAAAGCAGTGTAGGACCCTGCGACATGGGTCCTGGCATCCACAGTGGGCGCCTCGGAGCAATAGAGACGTGTAATGTGGCCAATACAGGAGAGGATGCGGGGACGTGCATGTACAAGAGGCGAAAGGATGGGCCAACGCCTATAGTCTGCCCTGGTGGCAAGGGACCACTAGAACTGTGGCTTGACAGCGATATCGATTCTTGAAGTGCTACAGCGGCCATCAATAATTGAAGTGAATAATAGCGTTAGGTGGAGTTCTACTCGAGTCAGTTTGGTAAAAGTTACAATCACCTGACTCAGGGTGAAAACTACATAATTCTCATAAATGGCTCAAGAGGTAACCAGGGCCATAGAATTCGAAGCTCACATGGAATTAACAAAAGTTGGAATGTCATAAATGTCGTTATGGAGATCGCGTGCCATTCACGTAGTCGGTGTTACTGCTATTGGGGGGCCTGCCAGGGGAATAGTGGCCTCTTGGCCGAGAGAGGATGACCAAGTAAAGTGGAATGTTGGCTGAGGTGCCCGGAGGAGGTGGAAACTGTGGAGGTACCTGAGGTTGTGACTTTGAAGACTCTTCAGGGACAAAGGTCCTGGCCTAGTTGGGTAGAGGTGGCCTGCGCACAGGTCGTGGGTGGGAATCTGCGGGCAGGCCCGATCCTTACTCACACAGCCACACACACTATGGAAAGTGAGGGGCGCGGCGCGTGGGGAGGTGCAACGGGCTCCTTGGCGAGGATGTCGGCCGGGGTCGGCGAAGCGCAGCGAAGCCGTGCCTTGGGCAGGAGGAGGGGCCTCGTACGGTGTTGGGCATCTTGTGGCCTCGCGGTCTCCATGAGCCGAGCCTGCAGAGGGTTTCGCGAGCGGATGATGAAAACTCACGGGGCTTTTGTGAGTGAGCACACTAGCAAGGGTAGGCTTCAGAAGTAATGAGAATTTATGACAGGGGAGATGTATGGGTTCCATTAGAGGTCTTCTGTTTATAGGGATGGAAGGTGAAGGGTTTGAAGGGTGGAGGAGGGGATAAGGATTAGTAATGAGGTTCGGGAAAGGAGGGCAATGTAAGTAGGCTAAATTCGAAGGTTTGGGAACTACGGGCTCTTGGATTAAATGCCTTTACAGGAAATAAAAGTGTAAAGTCCAAAAAGCCCGGCCCGACCATTTCAGCGATCACTTTGAGGTGGGGGTTTATGAGGTTTACTGAAACCCGTAGAGAAAATCAGGAAACAGGAGGAGGAGGAGCATGAGACATATGACCTTCTCTTGTGCAGGCTTGGTACATTAACATAAATAAATGTTGTATATATCTTGAAACCTAACATAAACTTCATAAGACGATCTCTATAATATGTTCTTTGTGGAATTCCAGCTTTATGGATGACCTCCATATATCTTACTAGAACTGAAATATAAGCCAAGACCTTCACTTGTGATACCGTAGCGACTTAAGGAAACATTTTTTGATTGCTTTTGCGGTGAGACTGGCACCTTCACTTCATACAAATATATTCTTAAGGGAATTCTGATTGACCGTTGAATGTGGGGATAACATGGAGTGGAAGTGAGTGTTGTTCAGTGTTGTGGGGAGATGACAGTGGGTCAAGTGGCTTGCGATGTATTTTTGGAGATGAAGGACATTATGTTGACCAGTATGGGATAGTGACTAAAAGATTTAACTTCTATTTAGGCTACTTTGCCTTCTCTTTACCTGCTACTTTTTCTTACCTTTACCCATATAAAAATAGTAGTAGTATATATTTCATTCTCTTTCTTATTTAACAACATAAGTATGAAAAGTAGCATGTAGTAGTATTTTTCATCTTGAGAGTAACAGCAGTAAATTATAACATGTGAGAGGAGACTTTGTGAAGCTTCAGTGAGACTTGGACGTATTGACGAGCTCTCAGACGATATTGAAATCTGAGAAGATCATTCTTCAGATTATATATAAATCTTTATCGATCATGTATAGAAGACCTTTATATGAGTGTTTGTTTCAGATCAGAGACCATATCTTCAGAGAGTATCTTGACTTGCTTCATATAAGCACTCTTATGTTGAGACACCTCTTTGCTCTATACTTATGGCGGCGGGAGCGTGAGATTCTATTCATTTTGTGAGTTGACATCTTTCTAGTTTGATATTTGAGAAACAATATTGGGCGAGAACGAGGCGTGATGAGTTGGATCTTCTCTGGGACTGAGGAGTGTTTATATAAATTCAGATGGATCATTGGCCTTATTATCCAGATGGTTCTTATATATCTGATCTGTATTCTATTATGTGATGAGAAGCATAAATCTCTTGGTTGGGGACTATATCTTTATTGAAGTGTAGTGGATGAGATCATCAACGAGTTATAAATCTCCCAAAAGGAGATGAGATCTGTATGTTCGACCTGACTGTATTATTCTTCTACTGGGTTTCTCATCTGGAGGCGGGAACGATTACAGCGATCAGAGTACCTGCTCTTTATAGACTCTCTTATTTTATGGACAAAATGGAGACTTATTTGTTTCTTGGCTGTGTTTCTCGAGATCTCATCTTGTATGGAGACTCTGAGCCCGACGTGAATCAGGCCTGCCTGCCCAGTGCCCTACAGGTGACCACTAAATGGGACATGTTTGCGAAGTTAAATCAGAGCTCAGTTCTGAGAGCTTGCATCTGTGTTCTTCCCTGTGTGCATAAACTATCATCATTGACCATTTCACTTCAAACTTTTCAAAGCGGAATTCACTCCTTATAGGCCTTTATCGATAAAGAAATTCCTTTGATAGTAGCTTTGGCTGGCCAATAATGAACTCCTAAGCTGCATCCTGTTGTCTAGATATTAGTGAAGACTGATTTTAATAATAAATTCCAGCTAAAATACTTGAGTTCAATGCAAAATCAGATATCTAAAAAGAATACTAACTAAAATCTACATTGAAACTCTATTGAAACTAACTCTACTAAAAAGAAAATAAAAGAAAAAAAAACTATACAAAGTCTTGGCTTCTAACTACCCGGGCGTCACGGGTTGCGGAAGGCTGCTCCGTGCCCTAGATTCATCTATTTATAAGACTTCCCAATGTTGGAGCCGCGCCATTAATTGCGTTTGGATTTCCAAAATTCTAGTCAAATTAATAGTATTGTATGGCCGACAAGTTCTATCGTGACCGGTGTTTTGGTCTTTTTCATTGGCCTCTATGATGTCCAGCGGTCTTGTTTGCGACATTATGAGGCTCTTTCTTGAAGTTCTGCTCAGCGACAAACTTTGATAATGTCGGCAATTCTACAGTTATGCTGGTAGATCTTTGTTCTTATCGCAGCAATGTATTGTGTGTCACGACGCACACCAAATACATTTGCAGCTTGACTTCATGTCATACAGCTACAAGGTGCGTAGACGTAATTTTCCTTGTCACGACAAACATTTTCCTTTTCGACTGTCAACTCGCCAGCGACGAGGAGCTTTCTGTATCCTGACATGATTTCTTTGAGTCCTTATGATTTACGTGGAAACTCCTTGTTGCGACGGGCTTCTGAATTCGCGTGAAGCTTCTTTGACATTTGGCTAGCATTGCCAGAAATGTTGCAACATGTGACTTTAGTTCTCCTATTCTATTTTTGTGCGACCTAATTTTATTCTGTCGTGATATAATTCTCATTCCACCTTGGCATTATCGCGACATCATCTCTATCGCGATAGGGTCACGCCTTCAATTCTTTACTATGTCGCAACATGAGTTTCTTTGTCTCCATTCTTTTGTGTTGCTCTTCAACTCCTTGTGCTCAGGAGAATTCTCACTTCTTTCTGCCACAGTTTGTCATGGCAAAATAATCTTTGTCGTGATACTTATTGCTCTTAGTTGTGAATTACGGGAATGTTGTATCGCGACATAATTTTCTTTGTTGCACGACATAAATTCCTCACTGGTGACAGTTACGAAACTTTGTCTGTGCCAAACACTTGTCTTAGTTGACTTGTGTTGCCGGTCTCTTAGCATTTTACGTCATGACAAAGGTGTCTTTTGTCGCGACAACGCGTTCATCTATTGTGCAGGCTTTTATGTTTAGCAGGAGGGTATTGTTGACTCCTTTAACTCTCTCTGCCTTGATCATTGTCGCGACAGATTTAAGGACTGTCAAGAGAGTTTTCTTCACAATCTTCTTCAATAATGTCGAGACATAAAAACTCTTTGTCGCGATAAAACTACTCTTTCAGCCTTGAATTCTACCTGCGCTTTGTTGCATTTTGTTTTTAGTTCTTGGTTGACATGTGGATTCTTCTTTTGGCTTCTTGAAAGTGTGTCATGACATACCATGTCACAACAAGATTGCTGCGTCTCCACTTTTTTTGCTTCTTTTCTACTTGTTTTCTCTTCTTCTTCAATTAACTTACACCTGCAAAACACAAAGTTAGTGAATATTCCATAATTTGGCATAAAAATAGGTTTGAAAATGTTAAAAGCATGCTAGAAAAATGGATTAAAAATAGATGAGTTAAAGACTCATCAAATTCCCCCAAACTTAAAGTTTTGCTTGTACCCAAGCAAAGAAAATAAAATTTTGTTTGTCCTCGAAACAATTTGGCTTTTAATTTTTAAGGACATTTTTAATTTAAAAGCTGATTGGGGCGAAACATAAGTGGGTTGTAAGGAGTACTTTTTAAATATGACTTTAATCATAGATTCATGAAGATTTTCTATTGAGTTCACTTAACAATAAAATAATTAAAAGATGTAAACAATTTAATCATTAAATCCGATTTTTGTGTGTGTGTGGTCTTTCCTTTTTTCAGCAGCGAGATCGATTACTCTTCGGGATAATACTCGGTTGGCATACTCTCTTTTTAGTTTTTAAGTATGCATATAGCATTCATCATATTACTCTCCGCTAATGTAGGCATAACATACACTCAAGATGAAAATGGTCTTTTAGGCTTGTAATGTGTGGCTTAGGTAATTAGGTAGATAAATGTTGGGCTCCAATTTCACCAATTCAACGTGACTTACACTCTTGCCTTATTAATACATCCTTGATTTCTCTCTTGATTTAGTTTCTAACTGAGGTTTGTTCATCTTTTTGCATATTCTTCATTATGGTATCTTTTCTCTTTCCTTTTCCACACACGAGGAAGATAACTTCTCTTCCTTATTTTAGAAGCTTTTTCACTTTTATCTCTCTGCCAGAGTTTTATGGAATGAATTTATTGGTCTTTTTAAACTTTCTACCACCCTTAATAGAAGTTTAGGTTGAAAGTAACCCATACCAGATGACATTAGGGTACTAGGTATTTGAACACCCCCCTAAGAACTTGGTGTTCAAGGGAGGAGAGGCTAGAGACCAAACTCATTCCTCTTGTTTTTACTTTTCACAACTCCTTTCATAATTCTCTTCATATTTTCTTATCTCTCTGCATTTTTTCTTTCACAACCCTTTTTATCCTTCTCCACATCTTGAAATAATATTCCCCTAAACTTGTTCTTTTCTGTCATTGATGTATTTGTGTCGATAATATGACAAATAAGGGTTCTTCGTAGGATTATGTTTTAAGGAAGAATTGGGCCTTCTCGTTTCTTGGTTGATGATGAAGGATTAGTATATAGCCAAATAGGGAACTTAGTGTATATGCTTATGCATATCATCGGTGGTTGAAGGCTCAAACTTCAAGGATGGCCTAAATCATTTTCCTCTTGATGGTATTACTGTGTTTGCGCCTTGACTAATAATCTAACAAGTTCTAAGACATTGGAGAGTTACTGTGATGGATCTCAGAAGATGCTCCTAATCATAGCACAATTTGTTTCAGAGTCATTTTTGACCATGTGTAGAGTTAATCATGATTTTTATAACCAAATTGTTTACACTACAACGAATTATAGACATATGTTCCATCGATTTATTAAAGTCTCGCGCTTCTTCTTGAAGTTCAAACACATTTATTTGTAACCTTAGCCTTCAATTCCATTCATTTGTCCTACCCCAATGCATCTATCAGATTTTGTTTGGTTTTGAAATTTGTAGTTGTGTTTTAACAAAGTCATAAGGTTCGTTTAATAATGCATTCAACTCCCAAACAATCCAAACCTATCATTCTTTAATTGGTTCAATCAACCAAACATGTTGCGACAATTTGACACTTGGGCTCCAGTCGTGGTTTCTCAGTGTTAATAATCCATTTACCACAAGTCTGTAAACTGTGAAGGAAAGAAAATTAGACAAAACAAGCACGAGACAAATGAGAAAATCAAACATAATTGAACACCAAGCTTGCAAAGAATTTTCTATTTTATTGAATTTGGGTACAGAGAGGGAGAAGATATGGAAGAGCAGGGTGATTTTCATTTTTTACTCCTTGTAGCCTTTTCCTTGGCAGCTTCCATTCTTAAGTATTCTTCAACCTCCTTTACTGGGGTTAGTTTTTTTTTTTTTTTTTGCTTGCTCTGGGTTTTCTTTGGGTTGGTGCTACAAGATTCATACGGATCTAGATTTGAGAGTGATGGGGTTTATTACATTTTGGGGACCCACTATGTAAAGGCACACAATCTGAAATTCTTATTTGTGTGGCAATGGCACTTTTCTTCTTGTTGAGGCGTCTTCAGCCCGGTCAAGATCTTTTGCATTGCTTTCTATCGGGTTCTTATTTTGCTTTTTAGCCAATGATTCAGGAGTGTTGACTTGCTCATGGGTCATTGGCGAAAACTCTGCCCCAGTGTGCCCAGAACTATTCAACCGGTTCGGTCCCTTTCCTCTTTGATTCATCTCGTTCTTCATCTCTTTTTCAGTATCCAGTTAATTACTTCTTCTAAATACGCACCAAAATATTCATCTATGGCTGAGTTGAATTTTAGCGATCATCCCTTTCTTTCATCTCTCTCTCATTTCAAGGATTTCGACATCTCAATCAGTTCTTATTATTACATTGGTGCCTTACGAACTTTTCGACTTGTCACCCGATGTCTCGGTGCGGGGATGCATTCGGTGAGTTTTAGCTCACGAAACTCTTGTTGTCTTTAGGATGGACTTTCCCACTGTCCTGGCTCATTGCACCCTTCATGCCCCCTTTCTTCTTCCACCTCTATCTCCTTTCTCCTTTTGTTCTGTGGGACCTTAGTCACTCATGTCAAGGCTCGAGGATGCCCCGGGCATGTTTCTTCTTTCCCATTCTTCCCTCAACTCCCCTAAGAAGGCAAAGGCCAAGCTATTGCCATCAAGTGGAATCAATTCCCCGCAATTGCTTATGGAGCAGCTTTAAGATAGATTTTTCTAATTGTTTCCCCACATTCATTTTGTACCTTCAAAGAATGCATGAGGAGTCATCCCTTCTCATCGCGTTAAGGTGCTTCGATAGCAAAGGACCGAAATGATGAAATAGGAACTACCTACTCCTCTTCGCTAAATCTCTCCTGCAATGGATTTGTAAAGGGTTTTCTTTGTCCCCTTCCATTTTTCTTTCCCGGTTGTAATTAGGTCTACTATCTTTTGGTACTCTGGCTCCTTCAGTAGTTTCTTAAACTTTGAACCATCTTTCTGCACCTTTAGATTGAATAATGTATTTATCTTCACAAGTATAATCCATTGTCCTTTGACATATACTTTCTTTCCTTCCTCTTCCACCATGTTCGGCAGGGAAAATTCTTTTCACTCAACGCCGCACAACCAAGCCTCCTCCTGTGCCCGCTAGTGATTTGCTAACATCCTCTCTTCTCAAGCATTTCAATAAAGATTTAGATAAGCTCAATCCTCTTCAACAACAAAGCCCCTGTCCTTCAAACTCTTCTCCATTAGAAAGCACCGCTTTTTCCGAGAGATCAAGCTTTCCATTTTTCAAATTTCTTCCTTTTCTTGATTCCGCCCTAAGTGCCTAGGCTCTCCTCTCTATCTTCACTCTTTCTTCTCACTTTTGCATTTCCCTGATCAGTTTCTGAACTGGCCTCTTCTCCTCTGATTTTGTGTATGTTTCCCCAACATCTCGCATTTGGAATAAGGTGTGATGGCTCTACATGGTCAAAGTTAGGGCTTTGGAACCTGTGGTTTCATAAGGAAAGGAGAGAGATCGATGAAGGAAGTTGAGAGGGCTGGAGGTTTGCGAGAAAGGCGGCCTTCCTAGCTTTTCTAAAAATTTTCATTTATTAGACAACTGTTTTGTTGTGCCTTCATTAAATGTCGTGACAACAAATGACCTATACATTTTTACTACTATGTCGCGACATTTAGAAATAATTGTCACGAATCACTTGTGGACAAGGTCAGCCAAATGTCGCGACATTGCAAGAAATGTTACGACATTCTTTTCAGTGCTCTTTTGAATCTATGTTGCGACAATGACAATATGTGTCACTTCACATAAACTTCCTTTTCAAATTGAGTCTGGGGAGTCGACATGGTCGCGACACGTAAAGATTATTATGTCGCGACATTGAGCTAAAATTTCCGGTAATTGAATTACTCTCATTTTTCACTCAAGACACTTTCAAACAAGGTGTATCTAATTACACCATCTAAACATACTTGTGAAAACTCATTTAATCATAAAAGACCCTGACTTAAGTATGAAGAATAACATTTAAATCGGAAGCAAAGATGATGTTCAGAGCAAAGAAATAAAATCACATTCCCCTAAACTTCAATTATGCATTATCACAAAACAAATTTAGGGAAATAGAAATACTCCCCTAGCTATTTTCACATATTTCGCTTGAGATGCGGTGTCATAATAAAATTCATCTTTAATATAGCCTCATTGTCCTGAAAAATCAACAACCACTAACAAATAACTTCTAACATAATTAAAACTGGAAAATCAATCACACAAAATCTATCAACATTAGTCTAACAAAAATTTAACACCCATTGGTTACCCCAAGTAGCCGTCGACATCGCCTTTAGCTGTGATATCACGATGTAAATTCTTCATTCAAGATCTCCATATGCTCCTCTAGTACGAAAGCGCTTATTCCTAATTTCTTTCCAATGTCCTGCTTTCATCCTCGCATCTTCTTGTTTCCTTTGCAATTCATTGTCACTTCTCAATGAAGTAGGTGTGGAAATATTTTTGATTTATCTCTATATCATCAGGAAATACATTCTTTGATCGTTTTTGCAAGGAGCGCTAGTCGCTTTACTTTGGCTTTCCCAAGTTCCTCAATGAAGCATTAGTATTTGTCTGAAACACAGTTGTATTTGCTTGGAAATTTGCTAGTTTAGAGAATCTTTTCTCATGAAAATTCAAAATTCTCTTGTTTTCTAAATATTAGAAATGCAAGATTCGATTCAAATGATCAGTCCTTTTTCTCGACCCTAATATTCTCCTCTATTATCCCTCTGCTACTGCTGTTCTTGGAATATGGGCTAAGCATGAACCTGATGGTAATTCTGTCCGGATCTGGGGCCCTGTTCTGCTCCTCCACCATATGAGAAATTATCATGGTTCCTGAGTGCTGGTGTGTAATGAGTGGGCAAGCCGATTTGGTCAAAGCGTAGCTCCTGCTAGCATCTGTACTGCGGCTCCCCTCAACCTAGTAAGGCTCTTCTTCAACTGGTCCCTCAGCACTGCTTCTAATTCCTTCTTTTAATGCTCCCACTTCATGTGCAGTTCTCTCATTGCTTCCTAATTTGTTCATCACTGCATCCAGTTTTGCTTTTATGGAAATCATACGGTTTAACTCAATCAACCACTTCCCCTCGCCCATTGCTCCTGCTTGAGATGAGCCCCAGAATTGCATTTGGCAATGTCTTCGAATCAGCCGGCCTTGCCTCCTCTACACTCTTCTCTTAAAAGCAGTTGTAGATGCATCAATTATACCCTTGAGGCATAATTCATAACATGATAGAATATATCCATCTTAGTGGTCATATCTATTCCATGCATAGCAATCTTTAACAATCTCTCAGATTCCATGCATTGTAAAGACTCTCATCTTCCCCCTACTTGAAGAAAATTATTTCTCCTCTTCTCTCAAAAGTTAGAGCTAGAGGAAAAAATCTGCTCATATAGGCCTCCACTCTTCCCAACTATTCACTGATCCCACTGGCAATGAGTCAAACCAAGTTGCTACCACATCTCTCAATGAAAAGGGGAAGAGCTAAAACTTGATTACTTCTAGTCTCACCCCATTGCTTGGTCGTGTTAGCCATCCTCATGAATTCCCATATGCTCACTGGGATCTTCAAAGGGATGACCAAAGGAACCTGCTACTATACCATAGTAATCACGCCGCTAGCTTCAACTCAAAATTGTTAGCTTCACTGCATGTCGTCTCTCACAACATAGTACTCCTTCTTGGATAATAGGCCTTCAAAAGTCCCCTCCATACTAGGCCTCGAGGTCTCTACTTCTTCTTTCTTCTTCTTCCGGAATAACCTCGCAAATTTTCTTTGATTTGACATACTTCGATTCGCACTTGTGATTTTCCCCTCAGATTCTTCGCCGCTTCTCAATTTCAAAGTGTCTAGAGAGACAGATTCGTCGATTTCTATGCATTTAAAATCTTCCTGAAATAAAAACACACTAAGATCAAATTAATTCTGTGGGAGACAGTTATCTCTATTTAAGCTCATAGAAAAATTTCAATAGCTTCTTCAGCCACTGACAATAAAACTGCTTTTTCGTATTTTCTTAAATTTATACAATAAAGAAAAATGTCCAAATTAGTAAATCCCTTTTTGGTTAGAATATTGATCTTTAAATTCATCATTCTATCCTCGGCTAACGGCCCCAAAAACTTGTTAAGACCAGATTATATAACTATACGTATTAATAACACTATTACTAAAGGACTATTAGCTAATCCCCGACAACGACACCAAAAACTTGTTAAGACCAGATTATATATCTATACACATTAATAACACTATTACCAAAGGACTATTAGCTAATCCCCAACAACGGCGCCAAAACTCTCACATAAACCAAACCGTGTAGGATGCATCTATGTGCCAAATTTATGGTACTATTAATCAAGAATTATTCGGGCCTCCGACAACGGCGCCAAAAACTTATTACCCGATTGTTTCGCGGTAGATGAAAGATTTATTTGCTTTTCCAAATTCATTAAAATTTGAGTTGGTCTTGATTACTGAAAGTGCACGGGTTATACAAGTAATAAAAATGGATATTTAAAGTCCAGATATCGTTCCCACGAGAAATGATGATAAATCAAAAGACTAACTACCCAAACTACTCAAGATCGTTACTATTTGAACTCTACTATTATGATGATGAGATGACTAAAAAGAATTTCACCCCAAGATTCGATTCTTTAATATATATATATATATATATATATATATGAAAATAAATTTAAATAAAATGGGCTTGAGACTTAGAACTGAAAGTGAGACAAAACTGATATAGATCACTGAGTAATAATCAATTTTTACATCTTATCGATTCATAGCTTTAAATTCATAAATTGGAAAACTCGTTTGTCAAAAATGCACGGTAGTATAGTTTGATTTCTCCTCACAAGCCACATTTCTTCACCATTAAAGGTTCATATTCATTTCAAGACATGATTCTAATCAGTTACTTGTAATTTGTAACCCTCTTTCTAAGATTTCCAGTATTTTTCCTTTAGTACTTCTCATACCTGCATCTTAGGGTCAGAGAATTCTCGTCTATATACGTGATATTGCAAGCCTTATCCAAGTTGATTGATACCTCATCCTTCATTTTTTATCAAAAATTTCATCTCCTTGATTAGATCTTTGCTAACACGGGATCAGAATCAATTCAGCAAAAAGAGAAGAGACCTCGGAGTAATTAAACTGATACTTCATTCAACTATCCTCAATTACGAGTAAGTTGGTGATCTATTTGAGTAACCCATCAGAGTTCATTAGTTCTTTCGTATTAGCCTAGCATACCAACAAAAAATAGCTCTATACTCTCAGGACTCTCCATCTCTGTTTCACGCAGAGGGCCTCCTGGAAATCAGAGTAAGATACAGAACCTTGCTTAGATACACGGTACTAGTACTGGGAACAAATAAATTCAAAAACAATACCAATCAAATAAATTCAAGAATTCTAATTAAGGCATTCTTCCTCCTTGTGCATAAAAATGACTATCATCATTAACCCATTTCAAGAGAGCTCAACTTTTCAAAACTAGTTCACTCATATCAGTGATTATCTGATCAAGAAAATTCACTAAAATAATAAGAGAAAGCTTGAAATGAAATGAGCAATTAGGAAAGAAATCATAAGAGAAAGCTTGAAATGAGCATCTATAAAGGTAGAAAAGTTTGAAATGAGCAATTAGGAAAGAAATCATAAGAGAAAGCTTGCAAGGGGAGGCTCTTCCTCAAGTAAAAGAATTAGAGAGTCTCAAGTTGAATCAATGTATAGCTCTGCTGCTAGGGGAAGAAGGCAAGGGCTCATGCGTAGCACCTAGTTCGATAGATGCACTTCAAACTGCATAAGGTGAAACTCGTGAATGCCTCATTTCCATAAACGGCATTCGGGTATTTGCATATGGTTGACTAGAGGATGCTTCCAGATGTAGAAGCACAAGCCATCTCTTGGAAAATTGTCCAAGAGAATATGAAGAATTTAGGAATCCTCGAGGCAGTGGCCGGGGTGGATCAAACGCACATCCAATGACTCGTGATCGAGGTGGAAGTCAAGGTGCTTTGAGACAGCAAAGAGGGCGAGGAAGTATTGTATCAGAGATAGTAAATCGCCATATTTCTACAACCCCAACACAAGCCTATGCTATGAAGGCTCGTGAAGATCCGGATGCTCCAAAAGTTATAGATGATATTTTTTTCTCTCTATGATATGGAGATACATGCTTTAATAGATCCTGGTTCTACTCATTCCTATGTTTGCACCGAGCATTTGGTTGATAAAATTCCATCAATATAGCAATTGGAATATGATATGTATGTGATCAGTCCCCTAGGGCATAGTGTTAATGTTAACCGAGTATATAAGAATCAATTCGATAATATTCAGCGATAGAAAGTTCTACTTTAATTTTAATTGCTGCCTTTTAGTGAGTATGATTTGATATTGGGGATGGATTGGTTGTCGAAACATCGGGCTATAGTTGATTGTGATAAGAAATCTATGGTACTTAAATGTCTAGACCAGTCGATGGTGATAGTATAGAGTATCAAAGTTGGCCCACTGTCTAATGTAATCTCAACTATGCAAACCCATCGATTTCTTGGAAAATGATGTAAGGCCTTTTGGCATTAGTGCTTGACTCTAAACGAGGACAAGTAAAACTGGAAAATATTCGGGTGCTAAAAGAATTTCCGGATGTGTTTCCCAAAGAGCTACCTAGTCTTCCACCCGAAAGGGAAGTAGACATGTCCATTGAAATTTTACCAGGGACGGCTCCTATTTCTAGGGCACCTTACCGTATGGCTCCAACTTAACTAAAAGAGTTGAAGACTCAACTATAGGAGCTATTGGACAAGGGATTCATCTGACCTAGTGTTTCTCCCTAGGGTCCACCTATTCTGTTTGTTAAAAAAAAAAGATGGCACCCTATGGATGTGCATTGATTATCAACAACTAAATAATGTGACAATGAAAAGAAAATGCCCATTGCCGAGAATTGAAGATTTTTTTGATTAGTTGAAGGGAGGTGGTGTCTTTTCTAAAGTAAACCTCCGATTTGGATATTATTAGCTTCAAGTGAAAGATGAGGATGTGCTGAAAACAGCATTTAGAACCCGATATGGTCATTATGAATTTTTAGTAATGCCATTTGGGTTGACTAATGCACCAACAGTATTTATGGGTTTGATGAATCGAAAGTTCCAACCTTATTTGGACCAGTTTTTGGTAGTGTTCATAGATGATATCCTAGTGTATTCCAAGAATGAACACGAACACGAACAACATTTGCGAATAGTTTTGCAAACTTTGAGAGAGAAACAGTTGTATGCTAAGTTTCATTCCTAGGTTTCTGTAGAAAGCATTAGAGTTGATCCTACTAAATTTAAAGCTATTGTAAATTGAAAACCGTCCAAAAATGTAACTGAGGTAAGAAGTTTCTTGGGATTAGATGGATATTATCAATGATTTGTAAAGGGATTTTCTGTTATAGCTTCCCCAATCACTAAATTACTTCGAAAAGGGGTGAAATTTGAATGGACTGAAATTTGAAATTGAAGAAAATGCTTGTTGAAGCACCTGTGTTGACTCAACCTACTCCGGGTAAAGAATACACCATGTATAGTGATGCTCCTAGGAATGGACTAGGATGTGTATTGATGCAAGATGGAAAAGTAGTGGCATATGCCTCAAGACAACTGAAACCACATGAAAAAAATTATCCCACACATGATCTAAAGCTAGCAGAGGTAGTGTTCGCTTTCAAAAAAAGGCGACACTATTTATATGGTGAAAGATGTAGAATATACACAGATCATAAAAGTCTCAAATACTTGTTAACTCAAAAGAAGCTTAATTTGAGGTAACGACGGTGGCTAGAATTGCTAAAAGACTATGATTGCATAGTGGATTACCACCTATGAAAAGTTAATGTGGTGGCAGATGCCTTAAGCAGAAAGGCGATGTCAGCTTTGTCACTGCCTGCAGCATTAGTAGATGGAGAATAGCACCAAATGGAGTGTTATCAGCTCAATTAAAAGTTCAACCTATCTTAAAGCAAATGATAATTGATGCTCAAAAAAATGATGTCAAGTTACAACAAAAAAATACAATTAGTCAAAGATGGAGGGAAGACTGAATATTCAATGGGAGAAGATGGAGGTATATACCATAAGAGCAGATTATGTGTTTCAGAGGAAAAGGGAGTGAAAAATAAGTTGTTACATGAAGCTCACAATACCATATTTACCATGCATCCTAGAGGTAACAAAATGTACCAGGATTTGAAACAATATTATGGGTAGCAAGGATAGAATATGTGTCCAAATGTTTGACTTGTCAGCAGGTGAAAGCTGAACATCAAGTACCGTCCGACCTATTAAATCCCATCCCAATTCCACAATGGATGTAAAACCCGAGAAAATTCTAATTTTTTAAAAAATGGTAAAATGGTAATTTCAGTCAAAATCCAAAATTTTTCTAGATTTCGGATGACGAAACGGACTTCATTGTTAAAATCGTCTCGCGAAATCTAGCTACCACATCGAATTTTGTGGAATTCCTGACAATCGAAATTTCACGTTTTTCGAGGTACCGGGTGTCGAGTACCGTATGACAGCTTGTGAGAGACATGTGATGTGACAAAAGTCACCTGCTACATGTACCCATGTGACACATGTTGCATGATTAGTGAGAGATAGAGCAATATTTAGATTAGCAGCAAATGAAAGTCAAACCAAAGGGACACAAAGGGAATTAAGCTTAAAAAGAATTAAAAAAGAATAAAATAAAGACAGCGCTTCATCTTCCACTTCACGGGAACGTGCAAGGAGGGGGAGAATGGAGTGTTAGCGAGAGAGCACCCCCTCTCTAGATTTCCCATTGGACTGATTCTCGTCGGGCCAAGAAGTAAAGTTGATTTACACAAGGCCACGCTGCGGACACCCCGATTTTGTGGAGTTTCGACAACCTCCAAGAGGTAGGGGTCTTCTCCTACTTGGTTTAGTCTTTGGCTAAGAGTCATTTTAATGGACGTGGGATTTGTCGAGGCCTGATAGTCGTGAGCCGGTCTCGAAAAATATTTGAACCGAGTGAAGAAACTCCTATGTGGTCGCAAACAAAGGTCGAGCCTGTGTGGTTCTACTATTCACGTGATTTGTGTGTGATTTTTGTGTTGTTTGGGTGATTCAAAATGAATTGCTTGAATTTTTATTAGCCCATGTGGAGTTTTCAATTTTTGATGTTATTGCCATGAATTGAATAACATGATGTATGTGAGTTAAATTTTGTTAATATATGCATAATTGATATATTGGCATGAATTGTTTGGAAATGACATAATGCATTCCATATGCACCGAGGTACCCTAGAATGGTAGGTGTGAGTGCATGACATGAAAGGAAAAAAAAAAAAAGGAAAATGGTTGTAAAAGGAATTTCAAGGGAAGATTTTTCCTGAGAATTTCGTCGAGATCGGCCCAACACCACGCCTAATCGCCCATGAATTGTTTCGAAGAGTTATCCAACAAATAGATTTTACTGAAATTCGGTAATATGTTTTTGAGATCAAAAACCTTTTTTTGTTAAAACTGTATTTTTCTCACATTTGGCTTAGGCATATGTGAGGAAGCCACGTATACTCGGCATATGACGTACGCATATTCAAGTAGGATCATATTTGCTTGAGTGTGTTTTATGCCATTACATGTGCACTAGGTGGAAGCAAATCCATGTAGGAGATTATCACTATCAAGCATTACTCCACCGTCGAGGGATCATTATTTCGTACGTGGAGTGTTCAGAAGATCTACATCTCACTAAAGGCCGATTTTCAGAAGAAAGCCGGATTGTGGCTTTGATATTTTATTTTGTAAAACATGTATTAGAACTCTAAATTTTGATATATGTTTTCGTTAAGAGTAATTTAATAACTCTTGAACTATTGTAATATAGTTGGTTAGATTTTTGGTGAGTATTGATGTATGGGCCCAAGTGGCTATTTTTACTCATTTTTACTCGTATAAATCTTGTGGTCGTCAGATACTATTAGATTAGACAGGGCTTGGGTATTCCCCATACGAAGGAGACTCGCCCGATTGCTAAGTCTTGAGTCTTGGAAAAAGGACTCACTCTGAGCACATTAAGGCTTCGACATCCACGAATATTCACGGTTAACGGCTGTCAACTGATCTCATGAAATGGGGCGTCACAATGGAAGTGGGACAACATTACTATGGATTTTGTGTTTAGTTTTCCCCTCACCTAAAAGAAACATGATTCAGTTTAGGGTAATCGTTGACAAACTTACAAAGTCTACTCACTTCTTAGTAGTCCGGCTCGACTATTCCATGGATTGGTTAGTATAACTATATGTGAATGAGATTATCCGATTACATGGGATTCCACTATCAATAGTGTCTGACCGCGATCCACGATTTACTTCAAGGTTTTGGAAAGAATTACGATCAACCTTGGGTACTCGATTGAATTTTAGTACAACCTTTCATCCACAAACAGATGGACAATTTGAAATAATGATTCAAATATTACAGGACATGTTTCGAGGTTGTGTGCTAGATTTCCCCGGAAGTTGGGATAGGTATATTTCCCTTATGGAATTTGACTATAATAACAATTTTTAGTCAAGTATTGGTATGGCCCCTGGGTTAAGCTTCTTGTATGGCGGAAATGGTAGGAAGAGATTAAGTTTAGCCACCGTAAAAGAGACAAGAAAAGTTCGTGGTTATTCAAAGAAAGGTTAAAGGCTACTTAGTGATGATAAAGTCTTATACTTGGACTAAAAAGAAAAGACATAGGAGTACGGTCGAGATAAAGTTTTCTTGAAAGTATCCCGCCGGAGGAAGATATCTGGTTCCAAAGGAAACACCATTTTTAAAGGAATGGAGTCCAAGGTTTATCGAACTAGCAGATATTTGTAGTGTCAACCAAATACTAATATTTAGTTTCCCTCCGTAGTTGGCCAAACTATGATGAATGTGTTTCCATGTCCAATGTCGCTGAGATACTCATTCAAAATGAATCGCACATACACCGCATGTGCATGCATGTCATAATCAAACTTCATTTTTTATGAAGAGCCAAAGGCTATTCTAGATCGTCAAGTGAAACAATTTTGGAATAAACAAGTTTCTCCGTAGTTGTGCTTTGGCACACCATGGTATGGAGGGAAGCAACTTGGTAACCGAACTACAATTAGGGGCATGCTATCTGCAACTCTTCAATTCGTGTATTAATTTCGATGACTTAAATTTCTTTAAGGGGGAGAGTTGTAAACACCTCAAACAATCTCTCAGAAGTTGTAAAACCTGGTGAAAAAATTCAATTTTCCGAGAAAGGGTAAATTACTTAAAATTTAGATTAAAAATCCTGAATTTCTTTCTAGATCTCGATGATGAAACTGACCATCGTTGAAACCGTCCTCAAATCTAGCACCAAGAAAAGTTTCTTGAATTCCTACACCGCTAACTTTCATGTTTTTCTAGGCGCGAGTTGCCAAATGACTTCGCCGATAAGATTTACCGCAGTTTCATTTTAGCCAGTGAAAATAATCGGAAAGGTTCATTTCGTGAATTGAACCCAAAAGGTTTTCGAAATTGTTTCGTGGATATAAATGAACCTTTATCGTCATCGCCATGAGAGAAGTGGGCCCTTCGTCCAACTTAAACTTAAATGGGACAAAAAAGGGAAAAGAGAAGAAAATATCACATTTTCTCCCCATTTTCAGTAGGTTCGAACAATGGGCATGAATTATAGAGAGAAGAAACTTCTCCTTCTCTCTACGATCTATGGAGATTGGGTGGTCGGAATCTGTCAAGCCAAGATTTAAAATTCACTTACTCTGATAAGGGCCAATACATAAAACAATGCCAACACATAATTTCAGGTCAAGATTTCATGCTTTGGGGAGAAGAAAGTTGTGAGAGAGAAGCTCCACCTTCTCTCTAAGATCTATGGAGCTCGAATGATTGTCTCACGTCAAAGGCACAAGAATTAAAGTCGGCAATTGCCGAGGGCAACTAGGACACCAAAATCAAGAATTTTATCAAAGATCTGAGCGAAAGTTCTAGAGGCCGGGCCTCAAGCTTCGGTCTTTGAAGGCTTTGCCGCCTAAGAGGTAGGGAACCTTCCTACTGGTGTTATTTTCCATCTAGGAGTCGCTTTTGGTCTTATTGAGCCTGTGGGTTGCTCTGATGGCGTTAGAGAACCATAAAAACGCATTTTTCCGGGTTATCGTTCATGAGGCCTTCCAACTTTGATTGTTCAACTTTTCGCTCAAACTCAAATTCGCAGCCTCGACTATGGAAATCCCTTTGAGTCTGTGAACCACCACAGAGAACAATTCAATTTGAACTGTATAGCAAAGAAATGAGGAAAATAAAAGAGGCCCTCGCCGGTTCTGCGCAAGTCATCAGCCATATGGTCACCTGATGCTTATAACTTGGTCCGAACTTAGATTACCGTGTTCTTGGACTCACAGAAAGCCTTGAGTTCAAAACGAGTGATATGTCGTGAAATGGAATTTAGTGCTTATATATTTTCTGAAAATTTAATTATAGCACCAAGTGTGCAAATTGCTTGGTCAGGATGATCGTGCGGGTCTACATCAAATCGTGTATGTCGTCGGTGATTATATGCACATCACATAATTATCCATGAGACTTGGGAAAATGCATGAGTTTGTGTATGATTGAGGCCACGCATGGCTCAGCTACTGTAGACTGATATGTCAGTAATTAGGGCCTGTGAGGTTAAATTATGCCAAGCATTTCAAGTGGTAATGACTCATGATGTCAATGTGTATGCGTGTATTGATATGTTGGCATGAATCATGTAAATTAATTGGAATTTATGTTCATTGACAGAATTTCAATTTGGTAGCCGGTTGAAATAAGAGTGTATATGTACATATAGCACTCATATATATGTAGTGATGGTGATAGGCAATGGCATATTGTATCGCACGATGTATACAACGTTGTTGAAACTGATGAAAAATGGAAAACCAGCATTTGTGTTTGTGTTGATGTTGGTTTCGGCCTAGGACAAAGTCCTAAAAGGTCGCATGAATGATCGGAGGTTGCCTAACATGGCTTTTGAACGTTTTGACGTGAGTATGTCCAATAAATTATATCGACTACTATCTAACAAATTTGATATCGAGATTTGGCCAATGATTTTCAAAAACAAAAAATCTTTATTTGAAATAAAGCCATACATGCAGCTGCATGTTGAGAGAAGTCAGAGGACTTGGCACAGGATTGGTGAGTGAGTAGCATCTCATTCACGCCATATAGATTCCATTCTGTGATCGACATAATCGTGATTGTGAACGTGCTTTGTGGCATGACCATTGCATCTCGACTTAGCGGGAGAGGCTCAGGATTTCTCACTTACCGGCATTACTCACCTAGTCGTGGGACCCCCTTTCGTACAGGGATGTGTGAGATGGCGCTTCTAGAGGCCGATAATGAGAAGAAAGCCTGATTGCGGGCTTTGATTTCATATTTATAAAACATATTATAATTCTTAATTTTTCGATATATGTTTTGTATAAGAGTGGTGTAAATTTAAACTCTTATGGACTATGGTCCTATAGTCATGTGCTTATATGTTTAATATGGATAACAGCCCTATGTAAGCCATTTACTCAGATACGGACTCAAAATGTATTACAATATCGACAGTTGCACTGCACAGTTGTATTTTTTGGTAAAACTTCCGCACAAAGGAGACTCTACTGATTTTCAGTGAACTTAGTCCTGTGAAAATGAGACTCACTGCAGGAAGGCTCCTGGTTGTCTGATGATCCATGAATCTTCCGAGGTTGACTGCCGCCAATGCACTTCTGATTCGGGCATCACATTAGTTTAAGGACATGGTGGTATAATATGTTAAATTTGCATTTGGAAATTTAGTGTTATATGAAAATGGTAAAATGGTAATTTTACAATCAGATCAAATAGAACATAATAGAAAAAGAGTAGCAAAGTACGAGACTTATTGAAGTTGAGTTGTAAATAGAATGAAAGTGAGGACTAAAATGCAATTAAAATAAGGTCAAATTTCTTAAAGTCAAACAATGCCTTCAAGAAAGTGGAAAGTTCTTATTTGTTGGCTTTGGGAGTTCTAGGGCGCTGGTTTTGAGAAGAAGAATTTGAGGCTCTTGTCCTCTATCTTGGGTTTTACTTGTTCAGCAACACAGTGGCAGTGCAGTTGTAGGGGTTTTTATGATGAGGAGGTGAGTTTAACCTTTGGTGCATCTAAGGTGTGATCTTGAACTTATTTTGTGTATATTTGACTGGCTGTGTTGTTGTTTTGGCTATGACCTCTAATGAGGAACAATTTAAAAAGAAAAGGTAAGGTATTTTACAGGGGAGATTCTCACAAATTTTCCCATACTCTATGTTCTTGTTTTCAAGGCACTTGGCCTTACTAACCCCAACCTAATCAGCTTTAGTTTAATAAATTAAGACCCATATTATAATTTCCTAGAAGAGACCTTGATCAAATTCCTTTCCTAAGACCCCGAATTGAGTTTGAAGTCGCTCGAAATAGTCCTCTAACTAGAGTAATTCCTAAGGTTGAACTATAACTTGAGTTTTGTTGATTCAAATAGTATGATTAAATTTCAGATAAACCTAGCATCTGAAGATTTAACTTTTATGAAGGAAGTATAGCCAAATTTAGTTCCCATTGTTACTAGAAATTCGTCAAAGTAATGGAACAATTATGTCCTAAAACCCTGCTCTCACAATTTCAACCGAGTATGAATTCTGCTGGAGTTTGAACTATAACTTGAGTTTTGTTGATTAAATTAAAGATTCCAATTTCTGCAGAAACTAGACATCTGAGAATGAATTTTCAAGAAAGTAGCCACCCTAGTCCCTATCGTTACTTAAATTACAAAGTAAGTGAACAATTTTGCCCCTAAGACTTGTCTCGGAACAGTCCGAATGTTAAGACCATATCTCCCAATTTAAAAGTCCAAACAACCTAATTTGTGAGCTATAGGAAACTTAAAACATAGGGGAATATTCGACAGTAATATCACTTTGTCCAAAAACCATCTCATAGCATAAAATCAGAATAAATGACTCGACTCGGGCCGTACTGCTCAAACAGACATTATAATGTAGGCATTTGCCTAACCTTCTTAGATGATGCCTGATGTGAATTAATTCATTAATGTTACATGAATTAATGCAAGTCCATTAATAAATATGTGAAAGAACCTATGTTAAAGATACTAGTATGACTAATCTAGAAACATAAATAACTGAATGTCTGCTTATGTCCTGTAGTAAGGATAGTTATAAGATGCCCATAGGATCTCCATGTTGCAAATACCTTAGTTCAGAGTCTCCGCTTCGGGTCATACTTAGCTCAAGATCACTATCATGTATAGTGATATACCTACAGTACCTCTATCAAGCTCGCTTGTTATCCGTTTCCATCAAAATATGAAGGCATAAGGCTTCGGTTATAAAACAAATATATATATATATATATATATATATATATATATATATGGTATATATATATATATATATAAATAATAATGAATACAAGTGCTGCAAGTTTCTAAGATATATGTGTTATGAGTAATGAACAAGAAGAGCATGAAAGATTAATATATCAATTATTATGGGTTTTACATCGTTTTACTTATTTGTTATGCTATGACAAATTAATGATGTATTGTCAAATATATGTCCATATATATGATCGAGGCTTATGATGATAGTGGTAGTCCATGTTATATGGTCCTCACTAAGCTATAAGCTTAGCATAGATGTTTTGTCCGTGTAGGTTTTGGAGCTGTTTAACACCACAAGAGATCTCACTCCGCGAGGCCAACACACCGCAGACTTATCGGGTGTAGATTCCTGCTAATTGGAGAAATATCAGACATATCATATTTCTCAGAGTATATGTAAAATAATAATTTTACATAAACCCTATCAGGGGGCTTCTCAATACTGTAAGAATATGAGCTAGTTCTTGCAATTCGAATAAGTCCCGAGATTTCTAGAAAATTACAACTGATTAGGCAACCACTGTCTAACTGATGAGTGTTAATCGTAGTTTAGTTTCCCAGTACTGTGACAAACTCACCGACATAATGGGCCTCCACATCTGGAAGAAAATCGTGTCTGCCAGGAGTCACATCACAACCATCTCTTATGACTAAAGACTGCTTGCCCTTATACACAGGATAACACAAACCTTCTCCAATAGAATTGGTACCTCGATCCGCAATTCATTAGAATGCCCTCTCTCCTTGATTAGAATCTATGCTAACACATGATCAAGATTATTTTGTCAAATTGGGATGAGACCTCTAAACATTAAACTAATACATCAACAAATGGTTCTTATTCCTCGCGAACACACTTCTGTTATCACCCAGAAGGGAACCTTAAAGTCAGAGGCTAGAACTTCACCAGTGATGTATCACAGTGATCTTTAGAGTGCATTAGTTCAGTGATTATTGTGCAATGTAAATTCCAAGTTACTACTCTTGCTCTGTGTTCATCCTTATGTCATCAGGATCCCGAAATTAGAGCAATGCATGCGCTCTTTCGGTACAAGACGCTGATATTCATTATAACAACACATCACAAGAAGAGCAACACCACTAAATCAATCCAGCTTTTCATACTAAACATCACAAAATACTTAAACAATAATTAAAGACCTAATTCTTCCCGCAGGAGCCGCCTTCCATTACTGAATCACAAGTGACAATGACTAGTTGATCAGACAAATTCATTGAAATTGTAATCAAAAATGAATAAAAATGAATTCCATAAAATTTTCCGAATTCCATTTGAATTCAAACATAAATGAAATTGATATACAATGATTTTAGCTCCATATTTCGGCTCAAATCGATTACTCTAATCCAAAAAGAAAGAAAACAAATCTAGAAAATAAAATAAAAAGAAATATATATCTATACAAAGAGACTTCAGCCCTCTATAAAAAGTTTAAGAGTCACTCAAAGTTTGTTAGTATCACACTCACCCCTAGAGTCGCGATTATTTATAGTTCAATCATCGGGCTCGAGAACGAGGCAAAAAACATAGACTTCGAAAAGCCCAAAATTCTACCCTAGTCGCCCTTTGATGTCGTGGTTAATGTCGCAACATTGCTTTTGGTGTTGTCATAAATTTTCTTATCTCAGGCAATGTCGTCACGATGTTTGCTATCGAATTTGATGGTCGCGCTACCCAGAGCCCTGCTCGATGTCGCAAATATCGACTTAGTATTTTCAATATTTCAGCTTGGCTTTGATGTCTTGACTTAGGAAGTTGATGTCATTAAGCACGCTTCTTCTTCTACCTTGCCTTAATTAATGTCATGGCCGGCGTCAATGCATGACATTAATGCGGATGTCGGCTATTCTTCGCCGATGTCGCGGACGTTGTCGCTTTCGTTATGTTCACTTCACCGGCGTCGCAAATACGCTCCATCCGATGTCGTGACTCTAAATTTGGTATTCCGCTTCTTTCGCCGATGTTTGATATTGATCGATGTTTACTTTTGAGGCTTGATGTCACCGCGATGTCGCAGAAGATGAACTTTTCTTTATTTTGTTCTTCAAATGATGTCACGACATTGCCATTCAATGTTATGACATTGCTATGATGTCGCGACATTCTTCACCTGATATCACAACATTGAGTTTCTGATCACCTTTTTCTACTTTCTTATTGATTTTTGCTTCTTTTATCGAAATTCCTGCAAAACACAAATCTAGGTGAAGACTACATAATTTTGCATTAAATTGAACTTTTAAGCCTTAAATATACAAGAAAAATTGGCTTAGAAATAGATAAGTTTTAGACTCATCACTAACACAAAACACAACTAAACAAACTAAAACAAATAGACACAAATGAAAAAAAGTGAGTTGAAAAAGGTGCTAACTAACCGTTTAAAAGGACACAATGAATGAGTTCTTAAATAACATATAACCAACATGGAGATACAAAAACATTGCAAATATCAAGGAAAATGCACAAATAGTATGGTGCACATAGTAGTACACTCCCCATATTTTCAATAACCTTTCCTAAGGGATCTTGGTGAAAATGTGTAATCTTAGATCTCAAATGTACATAAAAGTTTCAACACCCCCAAACTCAAACTCAATTCACTTTTTTGAAAGAGACTAAATAAACAAGGATAAGAGCGCACCTTTTATCTAAACACACAAACATAAAGTAAGATGCAATGCTAAGGTGTTCTAAATAAGTGTCCATGTAACAACCACCAGTTGGTTAAGAACACGGGGCATTAAGTTCCCTTCGAACTTGACCCCGAGCACTCAACTAGAAAAACTAAAGCACCTACTGTGAGAGTGGGATCCATCTTCTCTGTCCATAAGGCAAATAGTCAATGACTCAAGCTTGAGTTTAATTGCACAGATTAGGGCTTTGAAAGGCCCTCATACCGTGCCTGCAGATTCCTATTAGATCATCCACTACCTATTTTTCTTTTTTTCTTTTTTTTCTTTTGATTTTCTATTTCTTTTCTCATGTTTTGTACTTTTCTATGGTCAGCCCATTGGAAATCCTCTTATGATCAGAACCCATCACTCTGAAGAGTTAGCAACCTCGCTGCAAACCCAACTTTGTGCTAGGCAAAAGAACCAATATATATGTGGTTAAGATTCAGTGGTGTGTGTGTGTGTGTGTGTGCACAAAGCTCCCCAAAAGCGAATGGGCTTCTGAAAAGTAGCATGGGGCCAAACTAAGCCATCCATAACTAATCATGCACACAACCCTAATCCAACAAGTGTCCAAGTATCCCACATGCAAGTTCACAACAACTAAAGGATCACATCATTCAAGTGTACATCTAGTTCGTAAGCATGGCACCCAATTCAACTCAACTAAGACACCAAAACACACTAAAATTAAAAGAAAAACACATGCAAGGAAACTCAAACACACAAGCATGCATAAAACTGGCTAAAGCAAAAACAAACAAACACGAACAAACATGCAAAGACACTAAAAAGCAACTAACTAAACTAAACTAGCTCAAGCATTACAAACTAAGGCTCAACAAAATGACTACCACACACAAGCATAAACCAAAACCAAACCGCAACCCAATTCACCCCCAAACTTATAATTTGCATTGTCCTCAATGTAATAGAAGAGTAAAGGTATGAAGAGGGACTTCAGTGATTCCAATGATCTCAGGTGGTGGTGGTGCATGAGGGATAGGTTTCAGCTAGCTTCCGGAGATAGTATCCCGATTCCTTAATATACCGCATTTTACCAAATCTCCTCCACAGCATCGACACTCACTCTGACTTCGGTGCTCGTCCCAAAATGCATTCACTCAGGTAAACCTCTTCTATGGCACTGCAAGGTGGATGATCTCATGTTAAATGGTAGGACTAAAGGGCTTACCATTTGCTTCATCTTCCCCTCACTTCGTGTCTCGATGACCGGAACTACGATTGCAAATCATAACAAATCCTCATCCATGTCCACAAGTTCGATGATATTGATTCACTACAAGAACAAAAAGCCAACTTTAATTGATCATATTGATGATTGTCATCGTGCCAATAATCAAATTACATCACGGACCATATAGATCTCTTTGGAAATGTCAAATTTTCATAAACTCTAGTTTTGTGAAGTATTGTCAAAAACTTATGATATAAGATGAAAATAATTAAAATAACTAACAAATGTCAATATAGATTACTTTAAAATCAAAATCAAATATCATGTTGCTTTCGACATTATATAATGAAATCAATATTAACATACACAAAATAAAGTAAAATTGAGAATAATATAAATGCTATCAACTTTGTTGTGATTTAGAAATGAAGGTATAACATATAACACCAATGTAAAAGAATTGGTCTTCATTAAAAAGGCTTCGAACTAACCACCATTTAGTGATAATGTTGGTATGGTATGATACTATCAATTGATTAAATATTATCTATTCAGAGATTGAGGCTAGTATGCTTTACGACATATATTGTCTATATGAGAATCACATTTAAATGTTATGTACATACATATTTCATACCATACATAACATATAATTCCATTGATGTAAAATATGTCAATACATAACATATAATATCATGAATATAAGATATGTTTATTATCACTTCATCATAAAATGACATATAACTCATATGATAAAGTGAATGTTTCCAATGCAAGTATAGTGATTAAACACGCAAACTACCCATATATGTTCTATGAGATGGATATATGACATACCCATGACTTTTCAATTTTGTATAACTCCGCATTCATGTATCAACCATAACCCAAATATGCGACACTCTAAACTCCGGCCCGCTGACACCATTAACCTCACAATACTCGTGGAATGCTCAGACTGAGCATTCTTCACGGAATTGTGGCCCTTCGTAATGAGCCACCTCAAATACAAAACTGCATAAACCTATCCCAAACAAACAATATAGTCATGATTAAAACGACCACTGGGCTCATAAACTAATACTCATAACAATGTATATATATATATATTATATATATATATATATATATATATATATATATATATATGGTATATATATATATATATATCCAACTATCCAACCATATTCGGATAAACAAATTTTATTTTATACAACATATATTAAAATTGTAGAATTTAATACATAGATAAACTTCACAAACTCGGCCTCTAGGACGAGCCGTCTCCTCGCTCGCTCCTTGTACCTGTAAATTATAATATCCCTCGACAGGGTGAGCTAATGCTCAGTAGTGGAATCACCCTAAATGGGCTACTCTCCACCTAAGTGCAATGCAATGCTCCAAAATAAACACTCATCCAAGCAAATGCATGATCCTACTTGAATGTCTAACTTATCAACTCATACCCGAGTCCTCATCGACTCCCTCACACTCGCCTAAGCCTCGTATGAGAATTTTTATATTTATTTGTTTGTGGACAACCCTCCGATGTGTATATATATCAATTGGGTCATCTCCAACGATTGATATTATTTATGGACTACCCTCCGATGTATATCAATTAAGTCGTCTCCGACGATTGATATTTTTAGTATGGACTACCCTCCGATCATTTTTAGTTTTAGACAACCCTCCGAAACCATTTTCTCTAGACTCATCTCATGCACTCACTCCTACTATCCTAGGGTGTCCCAGTGCATATGGAATGCATTGTGCCAATTCCATTACAGTTTATAACACATGCAAATATATAAACATGCATATATTCACAAAAAAATTAAATAACACAATCATGTTATGTAATTTCGCATTTCATCACATCCAAATTAGCTCACATGGGCTAATGATCAAACAAGAAAGAATTGACTAATTACTCAACTGTAAACACATTATTTCACAAAAAATTATTTTGTGAACACTATTCTCGAGAATAGTGAAACCTCTTGGCATTATTCCCGTAAAATCACTAATCGCTTGCCTCACTTTGCGAACTCAATTTCACGGCCATTCCCTTGGCCATATCAAGCATACATTTTAATGCATAATTTTCAACACAAGCAAATTCACTAAATTTCTGATCGGGCCACCCGATAGTTAAAATCTCAAAAAAAATTTCAACACTGTCCTAAAAGGTGACTTAACTCAACGGCCCCCACGCCATTCAACCCAAAGATTACTTAAAGTACTTAAACAGTTAATAAACCCAAGCAGCGAGAACCCCACCTCTCGGAGCTCATGAACTCCTTAAACCGTACCCATGCGAAGCCCCTCTCCGCGCAGCGCCTTCCTTCTCACCCCGAAGATTCCGACCTGGCCTGACGCCCCAGCATTTTGAGAGTCCCTCTAAAACCTCCATTTCCGTTTTCCCCCCGCTACTGGACCTCCCTTTCACGTTTTTTGCTTCTTTGAATTTGCGGGCACAACACTATCGAAAGTGCGTTTTGTCTTTTCCCCACTTAAACAATTCCATTAATACCGCATGCCCCTCTTTTCCCAAGGCTGACATTCCCAAGCACTATCTCTAGCCGTCCATTTTTATCATTTATCTACTCACGCCACTTATGGCACATGAGTACGTGTTATATGCGACTGGCCATATCGTAAAATCATTTACAAGACCGAAACGGGACGGTAAACGTGTAAATTCGACAATCTCGACCGACGAAATTTTACGTGCTACCTGGGGATTTCACGATATGATTCCAACGGTGAAATCCGTTTCATCATCCGAGTTCCAAAGAATAAATTTCGGATTTTTAACCGAAATTACAATTTTGTAACCGAAATTACGATTTTACCCTTTTTCCAGAAATTGGAATTTCTCGGGTCTTACAAAATACAACCGTAGATATGCGAAGGCAAAATAACTTCAAGTTAAGGTTAAGGAATTGCTTCAGAGAAAGCTCATGCAGATAACATGTTGTAAAATATGTTATAATATGCAAACTTTAGAGAATTATATTATTCTCTTTATATTCATAACAAGAAAGAGAGATGAGAAAGAGAGAACTAAGAAATAAGGGAGAGATAGAGAGCTAGAGAGATATAGAGAGAGAATGAGAGGAATTGTTTCTTCTCAAGATGATTCTACAAAAGGTGAGAGAGGCTTTTTATAACCTTCATATACATTGTCATAAATGAAGTATGTACCTTCATTCATTATCTAATGAATGAGTCTTAAGATGGGCTCATTGGTCATTCACCATACAATGAACTAATTTATAACATTTTTCATATTTTAAAAGTGGTTATATAGGAACCATTTTTTTATTATTGAAAATTTTTTTTGAGAGTTTTTACGTTGAAACATGTGATGTTCCTGAAAACATTTTTGAGATAAAACAATTCAGAGTATTTCACATTTAATCATTTTGTATTATAATGTTGTTCGAACCTCGTCATTGCTTATATATATTGGGAGCCACATGCATGGTGGCAAAGGGGCCAATGTCTCCCCTAAAATTTTAACAAAAATATTGCTTCCTATAGAGTTTGAACCCTAAACCATTAACTTAGAAGGTATCTACCTTACGATTATACTACAATGCCCCTTGAACCTATCAATTTGACTTACCCTACTCCCTCTCTCTCTCTTATATATATATATATATATATATATATATATATATATATATATATATATAGCTTTATAAAATGATTTTAAGATAGAAAACACTTTATATAAAAACACTTTCTAGAATCATTATCAAATGAGCTTACCTTTTTTTTTTTTTTTTTTTGATATTATTAGCTCAATTTTATACATCAGGACATATTGAGAAGTATCGATGAATAATCTTGTAGAAAATATCAAATGGATGAAAATTTAATAATTTATATATATATATATATATATATATATGGGAAGAACAAGGAATATTTATTTATTAACTCAAATCATTGGCAATACATCTAAGAGAAAAGGAGGATGACTGAACCACCATTCTCCATGGCCAGATATGGATCCAACTGCCTTTGCAAGTTGGTGGGCAACTTGGCTCGCTGTCCTTCTAGCGAGCATCAGATTTAACATTTCCCAGAGGTTCTAGTAGAACTTTGCAGTCTTGAATAATTTGCCCCACTGGTGATTCGTACTATATGGAGTTGTTCACGGCCGACACTAAGGACAAGCTGTCAGATTCCACCCTTACTTTCTGGTATCTGTTGCTACTCAGCCATTGTAGGGCAGCTCAGAGCTTCGGCATCCAATGCGGTCATCGTGAACAACAAAGCCACACCCTATCATATTTTTGGCTGGGAAGAGGGTGACATCCACGTTGCATTTAAGACACCCTGCTGGCTGCTGATGGTGGGATCCATCTTCTGGAAGAGGTAGCCGAGGGGCCCTTTTGGGTGTCGTTTAATCCAGTTTGGTCCTATACTGCCACTGTTCCACAACTTGGGTTGCTGAGTTTAGAACATGTTGATTTCAGTGGTGCTCCATGGTGCCAGATATGAGAATCCCACCGATTCCAAATCGCCCAACAAAGCGTTACTAACTGCTGCTTTTTTTTCATTTTCTTGAACTTTGCATAATCCCTCGGTCCCTCTCACCAATTTGCGAAATCCTGCAAATCCATTTGAGGGGTTGCCATAAACACACTTGCCCATAAATTCCTAACACTTCTGCAGTCGAGTCTGGAGTAATGCATGCATAGTGTCTTCTGTTGCTTCCTGACAAAGAGGGCAGAAACTTGTCCCAACAACTTTAATTTTAAATATCTGCTGCTCGCATGGTGGGAAGAAGCATGGAACATGGACACCACATAAAGTGCTTTATATTCCCAGGGATTGCAAGCTTCCATATTGCATTCCAACCTCTACTCCCCATGTTCGTGCTGAGGTTGGGACTTGACATATACAGGGCTTTATACCCACTTTTGACCGTATAAAGACCACGAGTTTCCAACCGCCACATCAAGGCATCTACGCTATTATGTTAGGAAATTAACAAAGCAAATCTCCTATTTATAGAAGATATATTCTGTGCATTTTGTATTCAATTCCTAGATTGTAGTTAGATTGATTGGTGATTGCTTAATTATGCGTAGGATCGGGATGCGTAACCTGTTTTTACCTTCACCCCCGACATCAATGAAAAGTAATTCAAATTAATTCTCCTTTTCTGTCATATTACTCATGGAATTCAGAAGATCGTAAGAGGCCAGAAAATTCGACCGACACGCCGAACACGAAACGAACCCAACACCTGCCATACTCGACAAGATAATCGTGTTTTCACATATTCGCTGGACCGCCTAACACGCGACAACGGCCATATTCGCGCTGACTTACCTAACACCGACCTGATCCGACCGACCGCTTAATTATTATTAGTTATTAATTAATTAACCTATTTAATAAGTTATTCATAGTTAAAAACGACTATTAATTTAAATAATAAAATCAATAAACATGTTAAATTTAATAGGTTAATTTGTACAAATATGCATGGATGATTAATTATAATTCTTATTATTTTAAATAATCAAATAACGGTCATATCCATGTCACCTCCCTAACACGAATAATAAACGGGCCGTGGGCTGCTAGCTAACGCTACAATAATAAAATACAAATAATAAGCAATAATAAGGCAAGATTATTCGCGTTTGGCTGGATACTAACGTCGACACGATCCGCGATTATCGACACGACACGAACACGATCCATTAACACGAATTGTCAACCCTAGTATCAAGGATCTATCTCTTCCATCGAATAAATCTTTTAACAAATCATCATCCCAGTGGTGGATTTAAGGGAGCTTACTGTCGCTGCTTCTAGGCCTTGCACTACCGGGGACTAGATGGATAAAAGATTCTCACCTGCTTCCCAGAGCCAATTCTCCATTTTGCCCCATCCTTGATTAGTTGTAGTACTGTACCATGTATGCTTCGCCATGTGAATTTTATAAAATATAATTCATAATATGATTATATTAATAAAAAAATTGTAAGCTTCTCAGCATTTAAAAGAAAATTTTAATAAAAATTAGTGAAATTATATCAAATTCAAAATATAATTAGAATTTCAAGAACAGAAGTTTATAAAAAGGAAATTATCGTCGATAAGGTGTGCCTATTCAATGATAAGGTTGTCTTAATATGTAAGGCCTTATAACTAGAGAGTGATTATGTCTTGAACCTAAGCCGGCCTTAAATACGTATTTTAAAACTATTCTTCCAATTATTTCAATTCACACTTGAACAAATCGGTTGAATAGAAGGAAAGATATGTTGAGGTTAGCTATTTCCATTTTACAAAGTCGTTTGGCAAAGGAAGAAAAGGTATTATATTTTCAATTTTTTTTTTTAAATATTGTCAGTCATTTTACCTATTTATGTTTGTTTTTTCAAAATAACTCTAAGAAATAGATAAGAATAATATAAATAAATAAAATATATTATCAAAGTACTTTATTTCTAAAAAATCTTAATAATTACTTTTTATTAAATAAATTATTCTTTATAAGTAATTTCCAATTATCATATTTATAAAATAAAAAATATTGATTTTTTCACTTATTAAACATGATATTTATGTTCAACATAAATATTACAAGTTTAACATTTTAAACTTACGCTTAACATAATATCAAAAGCTCGACAAAATGTAATACATTACGTGATGTTTTAAAGTCTATAAATGAGTATTTGTATTAGTTTTTTTATTTTCACATCAGACTTATTTGTCTGAACTCTTAACCATTCGGTGATGCGCCTTATTGGGGCACAGAGATTCAGATTTACGTTTGCTTGCTTGGCTCATAAATTTATATTCGCATCATCTAACACGTAGCCAGACTTATGATCTTCCTAATCTTAACCAAACTGGCCACGGAAGTTCAAACCCAGAAAATTCATTAAAGATTCCATAGCAAAGCCTTATCGCTTCATGTCGCTCCTCCTAACTTAAATCAGGATTACCAAATATCAGATGACTTCAAAGTCGCCTTTTATGGTTCTCGAAGACGCCAGGACACCTAACGACGAAGAATAAATAAATAAATGTATATTTGCATTTCTTTGTCTTTACACGTGGAAATAAAGTGAACAGTGGTAACAAGCATTTTGGACTGGGATATCAAGAGATATATTGGGTACAGTTTATTTAGGTATGTTTTTTAAATGAAGAGATACTATTGGATACAATTTAATAATAAGACATGTTTTTTAAATTATTGTTTAAAGGCACCTCTTTTGCTCTTATGGATTTAAAATACAATTTCTAAATGTAACAAACTATTAGGTTTAGATATAAATTTAAAAAATAAATAAAACCTAAAATAATGATGGAGAAAATATTTTAACATTTCATAATTAGTCATTTATAAAGCAATCTGTAAAATTAATTTTTGAAAGCAACTTTTCAAAATTATTTTCTATGGTTTGTAGAACAAAATTTAGTTGAAATTTTAAAAATAGTTTTAGATGTTGCTACCATTTTAAATATATTTATAAAAATAATTTTTGATAATTAATATTTTATTTTTAACTATTTTATAGATTTATATAATTATTTAAAAAAGTCATAGAAAATAAATTAAAATAAAATATTTGGTTAGAAGACATACCAAAAAAAAACCAAATTTTGTAACATGACCTTTGTCCATGTTTTTTCTTGAAAAAATAACAAAAATATTTTTTTTCTCCTTTTATTAATTTATATGTGTCTTATAAAAGAAATTATTACTTTTTCGAGAAATCAACAAGAGTATTTTTAAAATTGATTGAGGTTAGATTTCCAAAATTCACGTTTTAAAAAGGTTTTTTAATCGAATCAGCCTTAAAATAATTTTAAAAAATACCATATTTTCTAGTGCAAAAGTAAAAAATTGAAAATAACTTTTTGGTGAGAAAAAACAATAAGAACAATTGTCAAATAGGGTGCACATTTTGTTTGGTTGTTAATTTTTTTCTTATTTTTCATATTCAATTTGTCCGAATGAGAAAAAACAAATTTAATAAACAAATAAATAAATAATAGTGGAGATAATGTTTAATTTGTCTTTACATTAGTCAAAGTCGTCTCTAGTTTCTAGGTCAGGGTTTAATTTGGATTCTCATCTTTCACCACAACTATCTTTCATTTATTTTATTTTATTTATTTTACTTTTTCTTTTTCCAAACTGTTGTTAAGTTAATTTGCTCTGATTCTTGTGTAGCTTCTTTGATTTCTTAACCCTAATTTTTATTTTCACTGCTCCATTGCAATCCCATAATTATTAATTTTAATTTTAATTATGTGAAAAAAAATTTATTTCTCAATTATGATGGTAAATGGAAGCTAAATTTTTTACAGTAAATAGATCTTCTAATTATAACAAGCTTATAAGGTTATATGATGATGAGTAATCTCATCTCCGTTCAGTACCCTTCTTGGTTTTTTTTTTTTTTTTTGAAAATTAGTAAATAATACTAACTTTTATATATGATGTAAGAATTCTTGGAAGCTTACATTGAAAAAGTAATGGTTTTAAAGACTTTTTGAAAAAAATTGGGTATCAAAAACATTTTAGATTATGTTTGGTTTCTTGAAAATACGAAGGAAAATAATATCAAGATTAAATAATTTAAGAATACGTGATTTCCTAAGTAATTTTCTTTATGTTTGATTTTCTTATATATTTTTCAATTAAACAACCATGAAAAATAATTTTTTTTAGTTTTTTTTTTTTTTTTCCTTTCCTTAATACACTTCAGGAACCAAAAACAACCTTGTTATCTCGAGTTTTCAAATTGTAGTGCTCGATGTTAAAGCCGTGATATAGCATTTAATCCAACGTTCAAAATTACTAGACCGATCGGTCGAACCGATCCAACCATCGACCAGCATCTTTTTCAGTTCGATTTGGTGTTTTAAACCGAATTCCTATTGAATCAGATCCAAACTACTCAAATCAAAGATCATATCGGTAGACCATTCAAATCGGACGGTTTTAGCTTAAACTGTCCGGGTCAATGCCCTCCTCATTTACGGACCCCAAATATCTCCCCTCATTTTGCGTATGGCATGGCCCACAAGTAATAAAAGGACACTCTGCATATGTTCAAAGATATCTTTATGATTTCTTACTTTTCAAATGTAAGGGCTGCTTATATCCACATGTTGAAGATGATATAATTATATAAAGAGCTCTTTCTTTTAATTCAAAACCATGTGGGATCGTTCTTTCACTTTTAGTTAAATAAAGAGGCAAAGCTCTAGGTATATATTTGGGAAAATACTAGCTTATTCACACAATTTAATATAGTTTTCAAAGCTCTAGACAAAGAGGTTTTTTTTATTATTTTTCATAACAAAAATTCCATATATTTATAAATAAAAAATTTATAAAGTAGTTATTATTAAAAAAAATGAAAATAATATAACATCTCTTAAAATTATAAAAGTAGTTAGACAAACTTTCTTTTATTTTAAATATATTTAAACTTAAATTCTTTTTTTTAAAGTTAAATTATACATATATTTATATTTGAATCTTGATCTTTAAAAAAAAATAAAAAGATAAATATTAATTGTTTTGAATATTATATTATATATTTATATTTAATAATATATAAATTATATATTTATGACGTCATCGTTTCAACCACCGATCCAACCATTACTAAAAGCCGCGAATCTGGCCATTTTTCCGATTGCATTCAAATCGATTTTTAAAACATCGCTCAGCTGCTTAAAACCGACTGACCGGCCGATCCGACTAGTTCAACCGTCGCTCAGTGGCTTTACCGGTCCGATCCCTCATTTGAGCTAAATCATGTTCAAACCGCTAGCTAATCGCCCAGACCGGCGATTGAACCGCTGAAACCGGATGGAAACCGGGTGGTTCAGCGGACAGAATGACAAACAGTGTATTTAAGAAGTTGGGAAGGGCGTATTCCCCATGGAAGACTAGATCAGCTTACTAAATGCCCAGAATTGAAGAAGAAGATATTCTCCCACGGCATGATTCAACACCTCAACTTGAAGGTGGAAGAGAATAATATGTCATCAAATTTAAGAGATAATAACAGAGTCCGAGAACCTCGAGCTCGAAGCGAATGCACTTCCAGAACTGAAAACCCTAATACTCATCGATCCATCTCCCCGAAGCTTAGAAGCATCTGGGTTGATGATTCATTGGTGAGGCCTTCTTTACAAAGGATTCAGATATCTGAAGGGTAACAGTTATGGTGGGAAGCGATAGAATGGGAAGATGATGCTTTCAGACAGTCTAATGTCCATTTTGCATCTTCAAAGTTATTTAGAACAAAAAAAATAAAAATAAACCTGTAATCAAACTTATTCTCTATGTTTTCCTTGTTTTACATAACAAAAAACAATTTTTAAAAACTATAAACAAACATGCCCTTTTCTTGCTTTTCTTTTCAACCATAAAAATGATTGTCATGTTCTTTTTGTTTTTTTTTTTTAACATCTATTCACTGCATTACAATGTTGTATTAATAATTTGTTTTTATGAAAACTCGAACCCGGTTCTTTTTTATGCCTATGCCCCGTCCGACCCTTTAAACACTGAGACAGGCATCATTGGCGGTTGCCATGTTCTTTCCATTTGCATAAATTTGCTACTTTGGATTTTGTTTTGTTCAAAGATTTGACAGTCCTTGTAACTTTAACACCCATAACATTGATAGGACTAAAGTCAATTTAGTTTAAATTGGATGATTGGTATTGTTATAGTGTTTGGTTTATTTTACCAAAATCAAATATGATTGAAACTAATTACAAAGTAGAATAAATTAAGAGCATGTTTGCTTCCTTTTTTTGAAAACTGTTTCTTGAAAACAGATTTTGAAAACACAAGAGAATGATGTTCTCTAAAAACTGATTTTATTCTCTAAATTTAATGTTTTTTGTACTCTTCGTGTTTTTTAAAACAAAAAAAAACTATGAATCAAATACATTCTCTGTGTTTTCCTTGTTCTCCTTATTTTTTAGAACAAAAAACACGCCCTAAATTTTCTTGCATTTTGTTTTCAACCAAAAAGGCATAACCTCAGTTCTCCATTCTTCCAAACCCTTCCATTTACACAATTCTTTCCGTTTTGTGCCTTTATTCCCACTCACTCGATCTTATTCAAGTTTTGTTTTTCTTTTTTCCATGAAAAAAATCAAGCCGTCTATGCCTTCTGCCAATATTTCTGTTTGGTTGAAGAGAATAAAATCCACACCCATGTTGGATGCATCGAGAATTTCCTGGAAAATGAATCACTCAACCTCCCTCACATGCACCCAAACAAAAAACAAAAAAAACAATTGAAAAAAGGCAAAAAAAAAAAAAAAAGATCACAAAGGGCAGAAGGGTCTCTCCATGCCATCCCTATGGCTTGGAATTGTGAAGTGCCTCAACCTCCCTTCCTGTTTCTTCATATACCCTTCACACAGAAACTCTTGAGAACTTGTCTTCCACCTCCTATTCACATCATGCACAAAATGATCGTCTCGCTGAACCGACCGAACCCCGATTCTCGCCATCATCCCGGTCGTGTAAATGGCCGTCATCCTCCTGGCGCCAATATGGAACCCCCGGGTCGGGAGCGGCTCGACCATGATTGTGTCCCATTCTGTGTTGTAAACTTCACTAGGTGCCTTTCAAGGCAAGCTGGCACATAGAATACCTAGCATCAGCTATGGCTGTGCATTCAGGTCCTTTGCCTACCTCCATGCTTCATCAGCCTGGTCTACCCTACTATCATATGTTACATGATAAGACTCAGCATTGGGAACCGCGCCGATCTGCTCGGACCTTGGGCCGGGCGCTCTTCTCGAGGAAGATCGTCCGGCCACCATGGTTGAGTGCAGCCCACATGAGGCTGTCATGGCCGAGGCCGAAAACCAGGAAGTTGCATGGGGACTTCTTCTGTAAAACCCTAGAGGTAACTTTGATCTCTTTGAGTGTTTGTTGTGGAGTGATGGTTGAGGTTGTGTAGTGAATGAGAACCTGGGATAGAGATGGAGGAATCTTTGTGCAGGTTCTGGAGCAGTTCTCTGCTCTTCCTATGGAGATTTTCGGGTCTTTTGGCAACAAGGCATCTGGATTGGAAGACGAAAAGCTCGACCTCAGCACAAACAGGAGGAGAAAGGCGACGAAGACGCCAACAGTGAGGAGCTTAAGATTGGAGGGGCGATGAGCTTTAGGTCTCATGTTTTCTAGCTTAAACCGTCGTCGGAAAGGGTCGGAAGGGATGAGAGTTTGGAGGATTCAGAAGCTTGTTTCTCTATTCTAGGAGGAAGGAAAAGATGGGGTTAATGTATGACATTTATGTTTTTGTCTGAATTGGAAGAAAGGTGGGAGATGAGATGAAGAGAGGCGATTGCTGTTGTGATGCTTAGAAATGAAGGGAGAAAGGATTGGGTGATTGAAGAAAATGAAAGAGCAGCTAAGATTTTAGATTTAAGCAAAAGGAAGTTTGGTGGATCTGCTAGTTTGGTGAAGCTTCTATGACTACTTGTTTCCTTCATTCTCAGCCACACTTTCTGGTTGCTGTAAGGGTTTTCGGGTCGATTTTTAGGGTAGCTTGTCCTATAATTAGGGATGGTGATTTCCTTCAACCCTGACGACGAATCCGATACCCGATCTGAATGGAGGATATGGAGGAGCATTTTAAACCCAATTAAATATTCAAGAACCATATTTCCTTCGAGATTTTCTATATCGGGATGGGAATTTTGGGTCTGAGTATATACTACTCATCCCAACCCGAATACCCGATTAAATTTATAATATATAAATATAATATTTATTTATTTATATTAAAAAACCCTAAAGGTAAAAACAGCCCTTTTGTTGTATAATGCTTGATTCTGCTTGCATTTTTATTACTTTCATGAAATTACATCACAATAATTTTTTTACTATTATACGACAAATTATTTTTAATATTCATGATTTTCTAAAACAATTCACTTGACAAGTTGGAATAGGATATGGGTACCCGATCCTCCGGTGAATGTGAGGATGGGGATAAAAAATCTAAATCTAAATAGGGATATAAATAATAAATGGAGATGGGGAATCTAAAATCCTACCCAAATCCAACCCATTGCTAGTTCAGATAAACTTCAGGAAGACAGAAAACAAGAAATTCAAAGCATATCATAGATAACAGCTCAAGATTCACCAAAAAGGCTATGGAAATTACCAAAAGGAATCTTAACTTAGATATCATCGATCAAATCCAAAATCCATTTGTAATAAGCAAATGTTTCAAGAAAATAGACTGGTATATTGAGCATCATGCAGAAACATGGAATACGTTTACGAAACCCGAAACGAACAATTATACAACAATTTCTAGCTATAAAAGAAACTCCTATGACAGTGAAAACTGTGTGATTAATAAACTACATTAATTATTCAACAAGCCCAGCAATATCAACTGTTTCCCATCAGCAAATAGAGGATTCATTTCTATAATTTAGGGAAAGAATGGAATAATTTACAATAAATACGCAGTAAAGAGTTCCCTAAATGCGACAGTCGTTCTCTTTTTGTACTGCCTCTCTGAAAGACTTGATCCTTTTGACACTCAGCCTTTGGTAGTTTTCAGTCCACCTAGAAAAATTTTATGAACAGGGATGTGTTTTTTGAGATTTCTATGTCTGTATACTGAGAGCAGTTTCTCTTTAATCGGTTGGAAAGGCGGTGTAAAATAGTAACTACTGTTTTCTGTCTTCTGTTGGTTGTGCATATGGATCAACCCAACATTTGTCTTCCTTAACTGCATTTGACCACCTACGCCTGAAAATCTGCATTTCAATGAAGGACTGTCTTCTCACCTGCATGAAGAACAACATTCAGTCACTAAGTTTTTTCTGAGATATTTGAAGACAGGTAAACAAAATTGGGAAAAGTGAGATTGTGATGGAAAGGGTAAATCTGACTAATGTGAATCAGACAGTGATTTGGGTAAACACAGTTTTGTCCCAAAATTATATCTTTTTTTAAATGTTAATCTAATACGTTTTTTAAAATAATGCCCAAACTAATGCTTAAAACTATAGTTAGTGACTACGATTTTAACTTCAAGCTTAAAACCATAGTCAACAATTATGATTTTAACTTAAAAAATTTTAAACCATACAAGAGAATCACGATTTTAACTTAAAAATTAAAACTAGTCACCAAATCAATATAGTTTAGCATTTTTTCAAAACATATTAGATTGATATTTAAAAAAATATGTATTATTTGGGCCAAAACTCTAAAAACACTGGGTGAAAGGGTAAAACTTCTATATGAAATTAGTAAAATTCGGATGTGTGATTTAGCGAGAGAAGAGAGAGAGATTTTGCTTAATGAAAAGCCATCTAACAGCATAGAAATATTTGAGGCACTTACTGCAGATCTATTATCAAATTCTTGGAACACAGATGGCGCCTGAAATTTAAAAAAGAAATATTTGGTTAAAAGAAATTAAATAAATCAAAATTTGTAAATCTAACCCTCCTCATGTTTTTTCTTAAAAAATAATTATTTCTGGATAAAATTCATTCCTCATCTTTATGTATTTACATGTGTCTTATAAAAGAAATGTTACATTTACAAAGAAACAATGAAGGTATTTTTGTCAAATTGTGGTAAAAAATTAATGGAGGGTTAGATTTCCAAATGTTTCAAAAGGTCTTTTAATCAAATCACCATTTACAAAAAGGATGAGCTTTCATTTAAATGAGTAAACAACATAGAGGTAAGTAATTTAAGTTCGTAAATCATACTAATGCTACGGCTTTGTGCAATTCTTTCCCTCTGGAGAAGAGTGACCACGCCCCGCCAGTGTACCGCAGGAATTAGCAGACAGCACAAACAGATAAAACCAAACATTCAACATGAATATTACAGGTTGCATTAAAATGCGGCCAATCATATATCCCCCCGTCATCATAACAAATAAACAACCATCTCATTTAGGTACTGCAATTCTTCCCCTTTCCAACATAATTCTCTTGGTAGCCCCAAACATACACAAGAATTTCTAATCACCAAATCTCAGCTACAATAGATAAAAGGAGGCATCACCAAGCCTTTGTATTATTCCCCACTCTTACATTTGTCATTACAAATTTTTTTTTTTTAGACAAATAGTGGTGGGAGAGAATTGTTTAAGCAAGATAGAAGCTTTCTTATGTCCATAGACATGTCTCACTGACATAGGTACAAGAATAACATACCTCATTTTCATCCAACACGCCAAGGGTAGTGTGGTGCAGCCAAATGAACTACATACTCCGAATCAACCACACCAACATTTTTTGTCCGATCACCCTAAAAAATTTATATACAAAGAGTCAACAGTATGGAAAAGAGAGCTAAACAAAGAAGCTATAGAATTGTCAAGTTACCTGTGCACAATAACCAAGCTGCATATCCACACCCCATGCATGTATCAACTCATTCTGCAAGGATGGAAATATTTCTTAGAGAAGGATTAAATTGCCTTCAAGGCAGAAAACATTGTAATGTCTGGCCTGGAATATCCCACAATATACGGATTAAGATTGACCATCAACCACACATTTGGGGATAGATTAGGCTCCTAAATATGATCACCTTGATTATTCCTTTTCAAAATTTTTCTTAAACATATTTAACCATCAAAACAATATTTGGGATATCCCTCAATATTTTTTAGTACACAAAAATGTTAAACAAGTAGGGTTTAGACTTCCAGTAGAGTCAACATTTCAACTCAATGAAAATAGGTTAAATTAAAGGTCGTCATACATGGAGAAGCTTAATAACTACTCATGATCTGCTTGTTAGCAGATGCCCTTTTTGTAAAAAGGCCGAGGAAGACCTGGAGAAAGACCTGGAGCATATTCTGATTCATTGTCCATTGATTTAGCCTGTAAGGCCCTTTTCTGGAGTTTGGGCTGGGTTTGTCCCCATTCGGTAAAAGATTTGCTTTTGGGTTGGTCTAACTTCCTAATAAGGAAAAAAGCAAGAAAGAGGTGGATGGCAACTCCCCTAAGCCTCTGGACTATTTGGAAGGAAAGAAACAAACTAGTATTTGAAGATGCCATCTCATTCTCTTTCAATAGACTGAAAATGTCCTTTTTTACTTCTCTTTTTCCTGGGTTGGGTTAATTGCTGATTTGAATTACACTATTGTAAGCTTTTTTGGTGCTCTCTCTAGGACAAGTCTTTCTCTTCCATCCTTTTTTGTACAGGCCTTCAGGCCCCTTGTATACCCCCAATATACGCCGGGGTTCTCTTGACTCTTTATTGTTAACAATACTTTTGCCTTTTGCTTATCAAAAAAATATTAGGAAACAAGAGCAATGCCATAATAACAATCATTAATTTGTGGAGAGAGCTTATGTTGACTGATATCAACCTAATATGGCAAAAAAAGGCCCATGTAACTGACGTCATAAGTTGGGGTAGTTTAAAACACCTCATTAGTGTCAAGGAATATGGATCCTACAAGATAGATGGGGTGAAAATCACCACCCCCTCACTATCTCTAGTTCATGTGTTGTAATACTTAAAATCCTCATCCATTAGCCACACAATACTTGAGAACTCAATTTAATGAAGGTCGTATACCTGGATCATATGCCACACACATCGCCAGGCTACCTTTGAGAAGACAGGTGCCATCATTTCCACCCAACTGCATGATAGATTTCATTTAAGGAACTTTATAAACAAAATTTATCATTGCTGGTGATAGTAGAGCCTTCTTTTTCAGTGCACCGAAAGAGATTTTACAGGAAATAAAAAATTGAACAAATACAAAAAGACATAATGCTAAAGCAACAGAGAAGCTAAGAAAATGGTGATTGCATACCCTACACATGGAGGAGCCATGCTTTGATCATCACACCTTCCACTACCTCTATTTTTGTAAGTCCTTCTGTCCAAGATATAATCAAAAATGGAAGAAATTAATCAAATTGCGCATAATAATCAAAAAAGAAATAAAATAAAATTCTTGCAAGGTGTCCAAGCCTCCGAGGAGTATAAGAGTTTTAGTAACCACCTTGCACATAATAATAAGATATGTGGTTTAAATGAATGATCAGAACACATCCTCTGGAAAGAGATTAGCAATTTATGTAATGTATGAGATTTTTATTAGTTCATTTTTACAAGTGAAGTAATATATATATATATGTGTGTGTGTGTGTGTGTGTGTGTGCGCGCGCGTGTGCGTGTGTGTGTGTGTGTGTGTGTACGCTTGTGTATGTGTTTATGTATAGGGATAGATATACACAAGTCATGGTAAGCTAGAAGAAAGTAATGCATACAGAGTAAGCTAGAGCAGAGTGCAGTATGAAATTTCCACCTTTGAAGCTAAATTTGTCCTGAAAATCATCATTATAAATACCAACCTGTGCACTTTGAATTCTCACACGTGCAGTAATTTGATGATGAACCCGTGACTTCATAGGGTCAAGTGCAGGCTGAGATATTTCAAGTCCTTCCTCTTTAACAATAGATATGTATCTGCAAGAGATCTATTATGTTAGAAATATAAACTGACTTTAGCAATTATGAAAGGGCTTACCATCTGCATTACGCGGTCTATCTTTTGAGAAAAAAAAAATTTTGAGTACTGCACTTTCAAGAGTTCAAAGTGCAGGCAATGTAATCAAATCGGCACACTGTTTTCATAGTAAGTTTTGACAAAACAAACCAGTTACAAAGAAATCAAAAACAGGCATCATTGATATGAAGCACCAGCATGAACTCTGAAGACTCCTAAAGTAAAACAATACAGCCTAAGTGATTGTTCACACAACCTGTACTTCACTTGTTAGTTTATTCCCCTATTAGTGGGTCCTGTATTTTGAGTATTAGTTAGCTTGATATATATATTCTGGGTTTATTCCTACAGTTTATGCTTAGGCACCCTAAACTTGAAGCATGAATTTGAAACTTGATCAACCAAGTTTTATGGACATCATACTTACCGTCCTGGATGAAAGTTCTCAACCCCAAGGTCTTCATCCCAAAGGAAAATATAATTATATTCGGCAACTATGTCTGGATGTAAGAAGCGTTTTGCAAACCACCTATGTCATTACATCAAGTATTCTTCGTCACACATATTTCAGAAACTTGTACCATCAAACATGTATAACTCCAGGCATAGAGAAAGAACAACTTGTAATGGATCATACGTTACCATTTTGTTTGATTAACTACAGTCACATGTATGGCTTGGTTACTCCATGCAAACTCTCTCCATTCATCCACGACACCATCATAATGGAAAAGCATAACAACAAAATTACTTAGGATAAACTGCCAACAAAACATGTGTCAATCACCAGATGGCCATAAAAAAGGTCTATACACAAGAGGACAAAGCAGGTACATTCGTCACCTTTTCTACAATTTGATTCACTATTTCCTTTTGTTTTATTCCAACTGCCATAGCTAACAAGCTCTTTGAAGGACTAGACTTTTCCTGATTCAAAAACATTGGGATGCAAACATCCACTAGAGAGTCAATAAGATCAATAGAATAATGGAAGAAAGTAGGTTTTGGATTATAAATTTGTGTGATTAGTATCTCAGAAATTACACAATCTCAGTCAGTATGGACACTACTGCAAGGAGTGGCAAGATCAATAGAATAGTGCAAAAAGTGAACATACAAATCGTGGACCAAGTGTAACTGTCATCACAATTAGTAGTGGAAATTACATTGCCTCAATAGCATGGACAATACTGTGACCAGTGGCACTAAGATTTTTACTTGTAGATTATATATAACAAACAATTTTTTATTCCACTGATGGAAACTAACATGTTGGCAAGTAAAATCACCCAAGCTTTTTTTTTTCCTTTTTGTCTTCGTGTCCAATGCATTTACTTTCACAGAATCAGTTAATTCTTTTTTTGAACATCTGATGCCTATGTTCAAATAATATAATTAAAATATAATGATTGTCAAATAATCAAATTGGAAGGACCACACAAATTATGACTTCCTTTAATGAGGTTGACCGCATTAGCACTCAAAAAGAAAATTCATATCTGAGGATTAGGACATACCGATTTGTTACCATAAGTCAAAAGTATATGAAACAAAGGTAGTTTTCTTGTTAAAATAATAAAAGAAAAATTCAATAGACTACACTTGTTCGAGCTCTAGTTTGTCTTGAAAAAATATTCATGTAATCTAATTACAATTCATCAAGGCTCACTAAAGGAAAAGAATGCTGAACCTTTGGTTATAGAAAGCCTAATTTTTTACTTTCTTCAAGTTGAAAATAAACATCAATTTATTATGTTAAATCATTGGTTACTATATGCAAAATGTGTAGTTTAAGTTCCAACAATAATTAGAAATCTTCACTTACATTATTCAGAGTGGCACCCCATAAGGGCTGTGCTTCCAGGTTAGATGTCTTGACAACAATTCCTTCTGGCAATGCCTCGCTGCCAGATGGCCTGCACTGGCTCTAAGAGAAGAAAAAAAGAACAAACACAAAAGACTTAAAAGAGAGAAATATAGAAAATTTCAGGTGAAGTTATGAGCCAATATATGTTCTAACTCGACATACCTTGCATTTACTAGATTGGTTATTCCGGATGCTATTAGAATGTGTATTCTGAAGAACATTAATCTGCCAACTTGATGATCTCTGCAAACATGATTTACAGAGCTGTTCAATATAAGCTCCCAGAGTCAAGTTCATAGTGATAATAATGACTTCGTGCAATATTTCCAACAGTTCTGAAAAAGCACAACATCAGTTATGGAAATTTCAGGCCTACATCCCCCTCAACACCACATGTCCCCAACTTTTCTCTTTCTGCTCCTTCCTCTGTTCCCAACTCATCGCAGTTTCGCATTGCCCAGCAACTCTCGCAACATTATTCTGACAATGAGCTCCTGAGATTTTGGGAAGTTCTCGATCCAACTCTTTTTTGGGTGGGATCTAAATTCAATAGCCACCCTTACATGGGTTTTAGCATCATTTTCTGGGTTTCAAGGGATACCATTTTCTTGTATCTACAAGTTTGTTAACCATCTTCTTGTCAACTCATCAATTTGGTGGATGAAGCATGTACTAGTAGGTCTAAATATGTCTATTTATCTTCTACTTGTCCATAGAAGCACATTTATCTTCCACTTTACTGATAACAGCTTTAGGTTTGGAATCTATAACAGGACCAAAATGTTCAGAATGTTGGACAAACTTGATATCCTCCTCCCCATTTTAATTACAATAATGCTCGACCTTAGGATGTGCACACATGTGGAACAAAGGTGTATTGCATAAAGTAATCTCTATCATTTGATGTATGACTTTCAGCAATACTTTTTACTCAATTTAATTGAACAAACTTACAAGAAAAGTAGTTTTAGTTTTTCCATCATTTTCAACATCTTCCTTTTTCCATTATTACTTAGCAAATTCTAGCTTATTTAGGGAGGAATCCATGTTAAGTCCATGAAAGTGATTGCTTTGAATGAGACAAAATTAAATTGACAGCAGTAAAGAGATGATTTATGACATTGGTGAAAACTTGAAGGCAAAAATGCATCTGGAAGTGCCGGAAAAAAGAACCAAATAAGAAATCACGAGATCCGACATACTTCTTTGTAATCCTTCACAGTAAATTCACTTGCAATGTAGTAAACCCCAGCAAACAAACAAGCTCCAATGAAAAGACTGCAGAGATATGATCTACTCTTCGAATCTGATGGTAGAGAAATCTGAAGAAAAGAAGTAAAATTCTATTATAGGACCAGACATTTTTATTTGCATGATCTTATTCATAACCATAATTCTCTCAATCTCATCATCAGGGATTATATTAAATGTAAAATTCAAAGTCTCCCAGATTAGATTCAATAAAAAGTATATTGATCAAGATTAAAAATTGATCAGATTCAAGTCTTCAAAAAAATAATGATCTTCATATCCCTATCAACAAAGGAACAAGAATGAACATACTGATGATCCAACAACAACCGATAAAAATAATTTAATTACTCAGAATTCAAAGTCAGTTTCTAAAAGGAAGGGGACAATTTAAAAGTGGGATAATCCCAAATTCCGGATATCAAACATGAAAATACAGATATTAATGGTCAAGAAAGCATTGCAACGTAACAAAACACCACGAAGAGTAGAGCTCAGAAGAAAATTTTGTTTGGTTGCTGAGAAAACAAAGAAGAATAGCAAAATCAACTTGAAGTTTCCAACTTGAAGAATGCGCAAGTTTTTCGGTCTGCTCTGATTTCTCAACGACCAAAAATATAGACAACAGACAGCATATTTGGCACTGTTTTCGTAAATGGGGTTCAACCAATCTACTCACTTTCATTTCCCTCCAACAGGAACATAAAAAATTGAAGAAAAAAAAAGAAGGAAGAAACAAATTTCATGGAGGACAGCTCTGACATGAGCATTTCCACAATAAATTTCAGAAAATTTGAAGGGGGAAAAATCGACGCCAATAGAATTTTTATCTCTTTATCTCAGGAACGAGAAAGAGAGGGGGAGTTTCCCCAAACACGCCCTTAAGATAATAATGAAAAATAAATAAAACAAATTATAATTACTATAGATAAACATGTGACAACCAAAGAATTCAATCTGTGACTTGAAGCATTTAAACACTGCTTCGCCGTTTCTTCTTCTCGAGCAAAAACTGAAACCAAACTCACCATTTCACCTGAAAACCAAGTTGATTTCCTAAATCAAAGAAAAAACAAGAAAACATTTCCCGGAAGAAAAAAAAATCATCCCAATGAACTTCCAGCTCATCGTTTCAGACAAACAGACAAACAATTTCCAGAACCGCAGCCAAACGTGCCGGTTACAAACTCCAAACTGAAGCAATCAGAATCACGTTTTCCAAACAAAAACTTATCCGAAAAAGCAAACAGAAATAAAGCTTAAAAAAAACCACTCCAACACCAATTGAGAAAACCACAAGCAATCATCACAAAAACCACGCAGTTGCAACCGAACTTCAATAACATCTAGAGACAAAAACCGATGATAGAGAGAGAGAGAGAAGTAAAAAGGGGGAAAGAACTTACACAACTCAGTGTCTTCATCTTCACCTAAGCATCCAAGGCAAGCTCAAAAAAGTAAGAAAAAAGACTAACTTTTTAAAATCACAAGTAGTCTGCGAATAAAGAAAAGGATAATAAACGCTAAACAGACAAATAAAGAAAGGAACTCGAAGCTAAGAAAAAAAAAAAGGGAGAAAGCGAAAGAAAATTTTTTATTTTCCAGGGCACCAAACAGGATAAATTCTTTAGAAGCCAGCTTGGATCTTAGTCTTACTTGTTGCTAAAGACCTGAAGACTATTAAAAAAAGAAAAATAATCCAGCGCTTCATCCAAAAGATTCCATGCTATCCAGAGTAGTACCTTAAACAAAGGTCATTAATGTCTAAAATGTACAACCCATTAAAGCGTAGTTACAAGAGAAGAACATGGACTCGCATGTAGACGATAATAACTCGGGTGGTAGTCGACAAGTTAAACGGAGGATGTGTGGTCGTGCGTGGAGGAGTTGGGGACCGTACAGTCGAGCGTGTGACACGTGTCAAATACTGTATACTTAGTGGGCCCCACCGTTACTTATCTTTAATATCCTAGTCGGCTCTTAAGAGTTAAGACCAAGCGGTTTATTCACGGTGTTATTTTAATTTAATTTATTATTAAAAACATTTTTTTTTAACGTTTGTTTAACGCCGGACAAAATAAATAGTTTTTAAATTTTCTATTTTTAAGAATGGGTTTTCAATTAAGACAATTAAAGTGTTCATTAAAAGCATGATTGGGGCTCTTTGGTTACTGTTTTCTCGAGAACAATTTTTAAAACTATAAAGGAAATCGTATCGGTGTTATCTGAAAATTATTCTTATTTTTTAAACTTTTTTATGGTTATGGGTGTTCAATCAACTTAATTTTTCAGGTTCTTAAGTTAATAGTTGAATAGACCTCTAATAATATAATCGAAAAATATATATTTTAAAAAGAAATTTCATTGATTTATAATAACAAGACATTATATTTGAACACGAAAATCAAAAGTCATTAAAAATAAGTAGAGCACTCCATAAAGATCTGGGATTAATAAGACAATATACTTGCTCTCACTAAATCGTAATCTATTGATTGATATTTAATTTTCTGTTTCGATCAAAATAGTTTTATCGTTTTAATCACCCACATGAAAACTAACGAATAGATCAATCGTACAACATAAATACATGTCGTAATAATTCAACAACAAAACCATAAAAATAAAAAAGCAGTGAAATCGAATTTAAATTAATGAAATGCAAACCACGTTACAAGAAAGAAACAAATCTAAGTAATTAACAATGGAAGAACTAATTTCAAAACAATAAATACCAAAAAAAAATCACCTTTCCTTTCTAAGGAAATAAAAATAAAGATTAGAAGGCACAATGGTTTCGAGATAACAAGAGAGGTGGGGAAGTTGATTACATAAAAAAACTGCATGAATTTGAAGAAATAAATAAATTTGTATTTTTTTTTAAACTAAATAAATTTGTATCTTTTAACTTTAAAAGTTTATTTATTTTCTATTATCCCTTATGTTGTTATAGAAATCAAAGTAATAAAATTATTTTCATTTATATTCCAAATCCAAATGATGGTTTATTTTATAGAATCCAAATATTATTGTATATTTTTTAAACCTCTTTCTTTTTTTTTTACAAGCTAAAATACTTTAATTACAATGTAGTAAATTATATTCATTATGACTCGAATCCAAGACCCTCTATCCCTATCAAGTTGGGAAATTCTGGTGACATCCCTCTAAAAATCTACGATTTACACTAACGAAAGCAAAACCATGAACAATGAAATAAAAAATTTATATTTTATTGACTTGGTAAAATACATACTAACTGGAATGAAAATAATATGTGAATCTTCTAGGCAATAACCGATTTGCAAGTTTTGACCATAGAGTGTGGGATCCAAGAACAATCCAACGCATTTTGCTTTCAAATCTGAGACACAGAGAAATTCTCTTTCCCTTTTAAATTAGTCTAACACTCTAAACATAAATATAATGTTATATTTATAATAAGGTTTAGTGGGTCATTGAATCTACTTGCATACTTAGGCCTATAATTCGCCAATATAAGTTCAATGGTCCAACTTAATTAAAACTCTAGTTTACTTATCTAGACTTAGTTATAACATTCTCCACTAGCCCTAAAGCAAGCTTAAAGGCTCATATGGATCATAAACTACTCATAACACTGGTCACTTACAAATGGGTTTGCCCGATGACCTATGGTACTTTTCAATTTTGGCTCTAGTGGAATTAATCAGACATAATTCCATAATTGGTCGGTCATACCACTATAGTAGACCAATTGCACTCAAAAATCGAAAATTTTCTCATTCAAAATCATTGTGGAAGATTACCAAAGCCTATTAATCACTCACACAACCTCCCCATGAACCCATATATGTGTCCTTTGTGCATCCACACTCACCCAAACATGTATAATATGTTTGAACTAGGCTTGAATGAACACAAGGATCTGAAGTAACTGAAATTAATGCAAATTAATTACATTATAAACCATGAAACTCAAAAACTAGAGAGTACATTGAGACCTATGTTGCATACATGAGAGTCAAACACATTAATCTTAAGTGCTTTAGTAAAAGGATCTACTAGGTTATCCTCAGATGTCATTTTTTCTACTATAATGCTCTCCCTCTCGCACAATCCCTCAACTAGGATACTTTCACGCGCCAGATTCTATGATTCCTCGTTCTTGGTCAGCACGCTGTGGCGCCTTCCACCCGACCGTTTGGGCGATCCGAACCGAGTCCCGATGCCACTAAAATCACTCAAAATCACTCTAAATCACATTTTGCGTGAAGAGATTTCAAAATTTAGATAAGCCCATAAACATTTATATTTAACAAAATACATTTACAACGGGGCGATTCAAGCCTTTTAAAAACGATTACTAAAATAGATGTTCGTGATTCAAATTGTTTATACAAAATATCCATATCAAAAAAGAACACATGAAATGAGGCACATGTCGGAGCATACTCCTGGTGATTTCTTTCTTTACGACCACGCCCGATCTCGGTCCGCTATCGATCACTATCTATCACTTCTAAGACTCGCACTGTAAACAATACGCTAAGCATTTTCATGCTTATAGTTCTATACAAATCCATTCCTAAATCATCCATGCAATTTAATAAATTCGAACTTTCAATCATTTGAATGATCGCGATAAATACAATACATATACTTTGTTATATATATACAATAAATTATAGTTCATTGATCATCTCCCATAAATACATTTTCATAATCAATATTTCACAATCTCAAATCAATCTCAAATATGCCTACAAATTCAATTCGCCATGACATTCAATTCAATTCGAAAATCAACCCACTACGCTAATCAAATCGCTTATGCCAATCAATTCAGCTGAGTGCCAATCAAATCTCATATTAATCACCCGGCGATGCCTTAACGGACTTGGTCCACACCTTCATGATACAGTGATATCGTGAGTCACCTAAGACGTCCGCCCGCAGCCTGATCACATGGTTTTATAACACAGCACGGTCCCGCTGGTCGCCGACCGGTTATAAACAATCAAAATAAATAACACTGGCTGCATACCTGCCCCACTGCCAAGATCGGAGTGACACATCAATAGCTCGCAGTACTGCTATTTGACCCTGGCTGGTATACCAATCTATCCCACGAAATAAACTAACATTCTATTAAGGCCATGCTCAAATCCTTTATAGCAAAATATAGTACAATATGTACGCTTGTATAAACAGCTTATTTTCAATAATCATGCAATTTTTTATATGCAACATTTCACAATCACTTTTCTCAAATCAATTAAATCAATTCAATATTTTTAGAACAAACATTTCAAATTTGAAACGAGGAAGCTATGGAGTGGCAGAACAAACTCAACAACAATCTCAGACTTCGATTCAATCTTAGACCTCAACTTGCTTTTCCTCCGTCGTCCCTATTCCAAACCATAGCAATATCAATATTATTCATGCGATTTAGGTAGTTTTATCAGATTGATTTTTTGAGGTTATTAAGGAGTTCCAATTTAAACAAGCTATATATAGATGGATTCTGACTCAATGGGCTTTCCATAGAGTCAAAGAACATCCTAATCGGAGCTCGGACTGCGAGCAAGACCAAGTTGGAGGTCATACACAATAAATCCTCGAATCGACGAGCGTATTCGAACCGACGAGCCTGTCTTTACCACCTCAGTCAAAACATCTCTATACCCTCAGGAATATTAATGTATTTTTGACTCAATGGGCTTTCCATAGAGTCCAAGAACACCCAAATCGGAGTTCAAACGAAGGAGATATGACCTCCCGTTGGAGGCCGTGTAGTCAACTTTGACGAGTCGGGACTGGACCCGGACGAGTCAAGACCGGCGATCGAGCCTTCCAGTCAAACACCTCGTCCGACATCTAACATCCTCCTCAGACATATGAATCGGCCTTGACTCCATGGCCGATAGTTCGCGAACACCCAAATCTAGTTCAAACGGCTGAGATACTTTGACCGTCGGAGTCATACATACCAACTTTGACGAGTCGCACCGAATCGGTTTGAGCAATCGCTTGACGAAAGCACCGGCTTGATCTAAAGCACCGCTTGATCGCATCAATCTGACGACCAACGCTTGATCTAATTAACGCTGGACTAATTCACCGCTTGATTTATTAATCGCTTGGACGAGCAATCGCTTGACGAATTAACGCTTGACGACCACTCGCAACGACCACCACCCACCACCGTCTACCTAATCGCTTGATTAATCAATCGCTGACGACTTCGCTTGACGCACCACCGCTTGACGACACCGCTTGACTAATTTAACGCTTGGACGTAATAATTATTTGACGACCACCGCTTGACGACTCCGTTTGACGCACCACCCACCCATTTGATCGTTCTAGTAAAAAAGACCATAACTTGGTTCACAGAAGTCCGAATTAAGAAATTCAAAAGCCTAACATCAATTTCATTGATGTGGCTACAATTTCACAGAAGGACTTACTTCCAAATTCTCTTTATTTATGATCCAAAAACCCGTTCTAAGGTACGGCTAGTTGACCCGAACCTGACAAACCGAATCTCGACTGCATTTAGTTGGGCCGACCTGGTGGGGTGTTGACCATAACTTAGCCTACGGTCCAAATTCGAGAAATTCAAAGCCTAACATCAAGTTAATTGATGTGCATACAACTTTACTAGGAAGGACACACTACCAACCCCTTCACTTCAGACCCAAAAATCAACTCTAAGGTTCGGGCTAGGTCAAGACTACCACAATGTGCACCTTCCCATGGTTTAAAATGTAACTAAACTTTCCTAAGGCCGTATAACCACCAACAACTTAGGGTAGAAGAAGACCAAGTAGGAGAAGACCCACTTACTAGCCTTTGTCGAGTCCCCTGGCTCCTGGCCTCTCACTCAGCTCTTGGTCACCAGGAAGGTGACTCTCTCGCTTCGGCCTGGAGACCTACTGCTTCGATCGTCGGAAAATCTGCAGGAGGCGTGTTCTCTCTAAATTTCCCTTTTCTCTATTTTTCTTTCTTTAAGGGGATCACTCTTAATCGTATTTTTTAAAAAATATGGTTTCCTCCCCTTCCTACATGCCACGTCATTTCTCGATTTTTTTTTCCTTTTACTCATTATTTCTCCTAATATCACTTGCATATAAACTTATTTACAATCATTCTTAAAGTCCCCATTTTACAATTCCATATTTTCTATTTTCACTTAAGTTTATTTCCTCGATTCAATAATCATTTAATCAATATTCATCTAAAATTTTAAAATACCTAAGTTGGCCTTATAATTTTAATATATAGCACTTTATTATAAAATTTTAGCAGATTTTACAAGTTATAAACAGCCTTCATTGTTATCACAATACAAGATCATAGGATCAACAACCTTAACTATGAATCCTAATTCCATAAGGAATTTCCTTAGCTGCCTTTAATGCTACCACATATCCAGCTTCCATAGTTGAATCAATGATACATAATTGCTTAATACTCCTCCAACTAACAACTACTCCTAATGTAAAAACATATCCAGAGGTGGATTTCAATCCCGCATCCGACTCGAAAGTCGAATCAATATATCTCAGCCAATCATCACCATAATGATAAACTAGCAAGCATATAATTTCTCGTTCTTCCTGGTGATTCAAAGATATGCCTACAAAATAAACTGAATGTTCCCTACCTGGATTATACTATTACCTATTCACAATTCCAACTAAATAACATATATCTGATCTAGTACATAAATATCACATACATAAGACTATCACTAATAAGCATATAGACGCCTCTATATATTCTTCTTCTTCAATCAGTTCTAGGACAAATTGTCCCAAGAAATATTATCTGCATTCTTAAAAGTGAATTATTTTTTAACTTTGTATGTTGTACTTAGACAATATACTATCTATATAATTTTCTTGAGAAAGTGCAATAATCTTATTCTTTCTACCTTGTATTATCTTAATACTTATAACATATTACACCTCTCCCAAATCCTTCATTTGGAATTAAGTAACTAACTGGATCTATACCTTTGACAACATCTCAAAGTCGTTTCCAATCAATAAAATGTCGTCCACATATAAAATCAAGAAAATCATTATATCATCATGCATCTTTCTATATACACAAGGTTTCTCTTCATTTTAATCAAAACCAAGAGATTTGATTACATGATCAAAACGTTTGTTCCATGATCTTGATGCTTGATTAGGTTCATATATGGACTTATGCAACTTGCATACCATGTGTTTTTGACCTTTGGTTATGAAACCATCTAGTTGCATCATATAGATTGTCTTTTCAAGATAGCCATTAAGGAAGGTTGTCTTGACATCCATTTGTCATATTTCATAATCATATTCAATTTGTCATATCTTGAGTGTATAAAATCCAAATATCCCTCAACTCCATCTCCTTTGACAGTAAAAGATCTCTTTGTCATTTTACCTTAGAATAAAATTTTGACATAGTGGTAGTTGCTCTAGGTTCAAAGTGGCTGATGGCCCACAACTCACTAGTTTTTGTATTATTTTCAAATTTATGTGACTAAACCTTCAGTGTTAGAACTGGGTTTGATTGATATTAGGCTATTTTCTTTTCAATGATATTTTCACATTATTAATTTCAATCACAACACAATTAATATGATATAGACTATTCATCAATGTGTCACACCTAACAACTTCATTTTATTTCATAATATAAACAAAAGTTTTATTAAAAGAAACTAAAGAACTGTCATTACATAATTTGGAAACTTAAACTAAATTTTTTATAAAATTTGACACAAATAAACAATCATGCAAAACTACAATTTAGCTCCCTATACTATGACTGATCGGGATGCTAATCCGAAAAGTTAAAGACATCAGTACAAGATAAATTTATCTTACTTTAGACAGTCTAGCTTCAGTTAATAAGATATATAATATAAATCAATCCCAAAAGTTACTTATCCCCTTAAACTATACATCGACTTACCCTTTAAACTTTGATCTCTTGAGAAAATAAATAAGGACTATTTTAGATAGTTGATCATTTTCTTCAAATTAAATGTATGCATTACTGATCTTATTTTCAATATTTCTTAAGTAAAGAGCTTCAACTTTAGGCTGGTTGTTCCTACTAAAATATTTAACTAACCATAAGGAAGTCTCTTAACTAGGATCCTCACATTTGTCCAACTTTAAGCTGATCCACACATAAATCCCAAAAAAATGGAAGGTTGTAGGCTTGTTAAGCCTTCTCTTTAGTTTAATTATTTTAAAACTCGAGTGTTTCTGCTTTTACATACCGTTTATTTGTAATTCAACAAAATTTGATTTCTAAATTTATCTAATTTAACAAATTTATATAGTCAAACTAATTCTAGAATAAGCACTATAAACATACATGATATGATTATCTTGACCATTTAAGTTATTTACTTTAATTTAATAATTTAAATACCTTAAAATAACAACACGTCTTAATTAAATCCATCATTTTATTAATAAATTAAATTATATATATTTAACATTTATCCATTAAAGGATAATTATAGTTAAAATATAATTTAAATTATTATGAATAAATTAAATTATATATCTATTTAACAATTATCCATTAAAGATAATACTTCTTCTTGTTCAAATATACTTACTCATAAGAATAAATTAACTATTTATCTATTTAACATTATAAGATAAATTTGTTAAAATATAATTTAATTCTATAATAATAAATTAAATTATTTATACATTTAACATTTATAAATATTCTTAAAAATAATTTCAATTATCAAAATAAATTAAATTATTTTATATATTTAACATTTATCTATTAAAATATAATTTAATTCCTAATAATAAATTAAATTATTTATCTATTTAACATTTATAAATCTTGTTAAAAAATAATTTAATTTCTCATAATAAATTAAATTATTTATCTATTTAACATTTATATATTATAAGATAAATCTTGTTAAATATAATTTAATTCCTAATAATACATTAAATTATTTATCTATTTAAAATTATTATAAATCTGTTAAAAATATTTAATTCCTCATAATAATTATATTAAAACTAATTTATCTAGGATTTTTTCAATGTACAAAAATAATCCAAAATTAGTTAAACAAATAATTTCAAACGAACTGAATAAAAGGAAATATATACTTTAATTAAAATTCTTCTACAATACAAAACAGATTTGTGTATCAAGAATTACATGAAACATATGGTTCACCAAATGGATTTGTGCACCAAACAAATTAGCCACATTGATGCACCAAACGGATCACATTGACCTATGTCAATATCTAGGACAGTTATAAATAATTTAACAATTAATAATTATATATCAAATATCAAATAAATAAAAAATTATTATTATTTATTAACTTATGAAATCTCAATATTTCAGATCTGGAATCTAGAAAACCTATTCTAATTCCAGATGTTAGAGTCTCGGGACATCCCTCCATAAATCTATAATTTTATACGCAATGAAAACAAAACCATGGAATGTAATGAAATATAAAAATATATTTTATTGACGAAACATACTAAACTAAATGAAATTAATCCGCAATCTTCTGCACAATAACCGATTAGGTGCTTACCACGCACGTGACTCCAAAACAATCCAACATCTGCTTTCGCATCCTGACATAGAGAAATTTTCTTTCCCTTTAAAATTACTTTGTCACCCTAAACATAAATATAAAGTTATATTTATAAAAGAGTTTAATGAGTCATTGAATCCACCTATATACTTGGCCGTACAATCAATGGTCCAATTTAATTAAAACTCTAATTCGCTTATCTGAGTTTAGTTCTAACACCTATATCATGCATTTTTGAAACGTTTTAGGCACAATGGCCAATCTCATGTTAATGTTTTATTTCTATTTATTTTAATGAGAGCATATTTATTCTATTATTTTCCTTTTTAAAAATCATATTCTATTTTAGAGCATTTGTTTTAATAATTGCATTTGTTTTTTAAATCATATTTTCTTTTTTTAATAATTGCATTTGTTTTCAATTTTAATGTTTTAGAGCATTTGGCAAATATATAATAAAATTTTGGAAAAGACAGATAATCTCCCGAATTTTCATGCTTAAAAAAATAAAAATAAAAAAATCAAATGGCATCTTCATGTGGGACTATTACTTGTCGTGAAAGCGTAATCATCAAGTGGATCCGCATCTTATAAAAGTAAAGACTGTAATACAAAATTATATTAAATAAATAAAAATATATTAATAAAAATTATATTATAGAGTTATATTAAAAAATAAAGCAATATAAATAAAATTACAATATAAAAACTAATGTGATGGTAAAAAATGTTAATTATTTAAAATTTAATGTTAATTATTGAATTAGTTAATTAAAATCTCAAAGTTTTATTATTTACAATATAAATAAAAATATATGTTATATCATTATCAAAAATAGTTTTAATAAAAAAATTAATTATTTAAAATTATTTATTTTAATATATAATTATAAATTACTCCAAATGAATATATTAAAATTATTTTATATGAAAATAATTAAAAATTACTGCACATTAAATAATGAAAATAAAAATATCTTTAAAATAAAATATGTTATAAAAATATTATTAAAATAATCATTTTATTGTTATAAGAATAATATAATGAGATATTTTTTTGGTATAACAATGAGATAATAGTAATATAATATTAAAATAATCATTTTTTGGTATAAATTTCAAAATATGGAGATTGAGTTAAAAATAAAGAATATTGGAGTTGCTCTTATAAGAAAATTTTTCCTATATTTAATGTTTTCACACATCATACACCAATATTTATGAAATTAAGATTTTTAGAGAATATATATTTGAAATAAGTTTCTTTACACATGATAGAATTAATATTATTTTTTTCTTTCCTTAATATTTTTCTTTCAAAATCCAAATGATTTTATGACCATTTTGGGTTACTATAAAAATAAATAAATAAAATAAATGGCCATATACTAAAATTATATAAAAATATATTAATAGAATTTTTTTCCTTATGGAAGAATGAAAAGTAAATAAAATGAATTTAAATAAATATATAAAAATAATTTATTAATATTAAATGTGTTTCATTTTCTTTACTTGTTTTTCTATTTTTCTTTCCTCCGTTAAATTTTTATAAATTCTTTGAATTCTTTGTTAATAATCTTAACATTTTTCTAGCATTTTCTCCTAAACAAACATATATTAAAATAATAACAGCATACTACAATTATAAAGAACTTATAGTTAAGGTATAACTTATAATTTATGATCTCATAATAAAACTCAAAGAAAAAAACCTCATGATAAAAAGTAAAAAATAGAATAGTCCATACTTTTTCAATATTTTTAATTACCCTACCTATACCATAACTGTGAAATAATAATATGCTGCTTGATCTCAGATCTTTGGGTCATGATGATGGGTGTGTTCGACTGCGTTAAAAAAAGTTAAAATAATTCATGCCAAGTGACATATCACAATCTAATTGGTCTCATAAATAAAAAATAAAAAATCAATTTGATGGTCATCCTCTTCCCCTCTCTCCTTCTTGGGTGTTTAATTAATCCTGTACTTTAATCTTAAAAAACTAAATTAATGTTTTTTAATAACAATGTCTTTTTCTTATTTTGTTCATTGTTTTGAAGATTTTTGGCAGAAATTTTCTCCAAATTTCATGAAGGTTATGCTCTGAGGAGATGTCGTGGAAAATTGAATTTTTTCAAATTCATTATTTAAAAATCGTTTTTTCATTTTGGTTGTTAAAGTGTGGTGAAAATATGGCTGCAAGTATGAATGTGTGACAAACACCCACTGATGTAATCATTTTTCCGCAAAATGAGAAAAACACGTGGAAAATGAGAACAACCAATATTTAAATAAAAATCCCATTTGATTTACCTTCGTCAAAACAAGCCTTAAAACCGTGTTTGAAACAAAAACGTTGACGAACAGGACTGGGTCGCCCTAGAGGTGGGTTGAAGGGGGAGGTGGAGAGAGAGGAATAAAACTGATTTTAAAAATAAAATAAAATAAAAAAATTTGAGAGTTAATTAAATAATGACATATCGTGAGAAAGGGTGAACATCAACATGATTTAAAATTAAAATAAAAAAAATCGACGCCAATTAGATAATAATACATGACTTTTTTATCTTGCTAAATTAGTCACTTTCTGGACGCGGATTACTGTACGCGCAATCAAACACGCATTATTCTAATTCAAACAATAATATACTAACTTAAATGTTAATTTACTAAATCAATATTTACTTTATCAATTAATTAATATATATATATATATATATATATATATATATATATATATATATATATATATATATATATATATATATAAAGTGAATAGAAAAAAAAGTGAATTGGTTGGGTACTTTCTATTAAAAATATTTTCCATGATAGTATTTTTTTAAATATTTTTAGAAAAAATAAATATTTTCACAAAAGCTTTATAAATACTTTTCAATATTATAAATGATTTTTCGAAAATTTAATATGTTTTTATTTTATTAAATAATTCATTATTTGGTGATTTGATTAAATGACATTTTTTTAACCCTAAATTTTAAATCGATTCTTCTTCCATTTTTGCTTCGTTTTTGACAAAAATATCTTGTATTTTTTATAAAATAACCCCTTTGTTATAAATATCGTATAATATTTTGATTTTCACCCACCATAATGCATTACTGACCGGACATAAACGCCATTCATTTATATAAAGCGTTACTTCTCACTACACGTAATACGATGCAGCGCTTGCCTTCAATATAGTTCTATAAATAAATAATCGCCATTTTAAATGTAAATCATCGACTTCACTCTTCTCGGTTTCCTTCCTTATCTCTAATTTTCGATTTACAACACGCACAAGACGTAAAGTTCGCATTAAAAAAGTAAAACCGTAAAAACGATATATTTCTTAATTTTTATTTTATTTATTTATTTATTTATTTTTGATCAATCTTCCATAAATGGGGTTTATGATGGAACCACTGCTAATAGCTTGAAACCATCTTAAGATTAATACAACCTTATACCGATAATGCACTAATCTTCCATGAAGCTATCCAATATTATTCCTTCAGAAATGAACTAATATTCAAGCCTGCTTGAAGACAAAAAATCAGTCACCGTTCGAAACTCGAGAAGGTTACACTATCATAGCTCAAATTCCCAAAGCCCCTCAAGCTTGAAGATAAAATAAAAAAAAAAGAAAAAAAAATAATAATAAATTTTTTTTATATATATATCTGCCCAAGTTTCAAGACAAAGAAAAGTCCTGGTCACCAAGCCTGAAGCTTTAAATAATAATAATAATAATAATAATAATAATATTTCATATTTTATTTGAATATATATATATATATATATATATATATATATATATATATATAAGAGAGAGTATATATATATATATATATATATATATATACATAATAATAATATTATTATTTTTATAACTTTTGTAGCGATAGCTTATACAATCTGCGATTTTTTAATAAAATAATAACTAAATTTTAGGACTCAAACTGATCTGAAAATTTGATCTCAAAATGCCACCACTTGAGCTCAATTACTTTATTAATAAATTTTAACTTGTAATTTTTATATTCTTTTACTTTATTAATATATTAATTATTTCGCAGTAAACGCCCAACATCGCTGTTTCACTTCATCATTTCTTGACATTTCACAAAAAATTATTTATCTTGGATTCTGGATGCTGAAATCCACTTGGATGCTATACTATCAAAGAAGGAAAATACCGCATCCTCGCAGGATCGCTGGGGCACTAATATTCCTTCGCTATCATATTTACTACTTTTTAGGTTTGAAAAGTAATAGATTTTAATGGCCATGATCCACGTAACCCTTCCGACAGCTGTTAACAATACCTAACAACTGTAAGTCGAACCGCTCGTAAAAAATTATCCGAAAGGCACAGTGGCCACATAACAAAAGGTTTATGAGATCGAATGTTACATATGTGGAAATTGAAGGTCACTGTCTGTGACTATTGTGACAAATTAAGCATTTTACTTAATTTTATCAGCTCCATAAAAGGAAAAGACAAGCAAATTGAAACAAATTTTATTGACTGAAGACAATACATCCTTACGATCCTTTCTTTGACGATGATGCAAAGACCTTTAAAACATTTTGATGTTTGCGATTTCAGGATCCAAGTGAAAATCTGTAATTATCTGATTTACACAAGAATGCTTGCTATGATTACCTATGACTATTATATTACTTTTCTTACGTTATTTATCTAATGCAAACTTTGATTTTATATCTACATTTGTTCTTTGGAAGATATATGGATTTCTTCCAACTTGATCAATTATATATCAATCACTGGTATGAATGTCTTCTGCTGGATCGTGCCACAACCCACACAATCCTACCTTAATAAGAAATATTTTCAAAACTTAACATTAATTTCATATCTATGTCCAAACTATCTCAGTCCCGTTGACCTAATTAAAGGTTTCCTAAGAGCTACAATCGTCTCACACGACTAAGTTCCAAATTAATAACGCCTTTTATTCTAATAAATCTAATAAATTTACTTAGTTTCAAGGATATTCGCATAAATGGATATCACATTGAAACTATGCATTGTGATGGAAATGAGTATTTACTCATTACTTCTATTATTTTTGGGCAAAAACAAATTCCTTTGAACAAATGGCTTTTTATCATGTGGCTATATCAAACAACTATAGTGTCTAATAATCCCATATAATAAACTAGAAGTTCAATGACTCTAAAGCATTTATATTATGGCATGAACGCTTGACATCCCGGGATTCTCCATGATGCGGCGATACAAATTTAATTTTAAGATTCATTAACAAGGCATAAATTTTAACATCTCATGATTTTAATTGTGTCATTTGTTCTCAAGGCAAATTGATTGATAGACCATCTTTACTAAAGTCGCGGTCCACCCGCTTAACATTCGCGATATTTTATAGCCTATTCACTCCACCCAGCTGAATTTTCTGCGTATTTATGGTCTTTAATTGATGCTCCACTCACTTGCCTCTACGATGCCTTCTTTCTACTGGTGAATGTCATATGGTTAGATTACTAGCTCAAATAATTCGACTAAGGGCCCACTGATCACCTATCGCATAATTCGCCTTGATAATGTCGGCAGAATTCTCATCTCAAGCCTTCCTAATTATTGTACGCCAATCGAATAGACGCTCAATAATTCAATCGTCACGCTCATACTGCATCGGCTTTACTGAATCCTTATTAGCCCTGTTATTAATCATAAGACCTTTTACTTTTGGAAACGAAATCGCTTTTATCGGCAGTACTGGGCATTATTATCTCACGCGCACAAGCTTAATTCGCCTACGACTCCACAAGAACCAGGATTTATCACCATTCCAACTTGTTTTAGGTTACCAACCCACATTTCACATCTACGTGTTTTGGCTGTGTCGCTTATGTTCCTATTGCTCCCACACATCGACCTAAACTAGGTCCTCAACGCCGCCTGGTATTTATGTTGGTTTTCAACTCTCATCTATTATCACCTATGTCGAGCCTCTCACAGTGAGGTTTTTACCGATTTGCGATTGTCATTTTAATGAAAATGCTTTCCCGCCATTGTGAGGAAAGCCAATTCCGTAAGAATTTACGAAAAATTACATGGAATGAATCATCTTTATCTCATTTTGACCCTCCCACAAAGCAATCGAACTAGAGGTTCAAGATAATTCATTTACAAGATTTTGCAAATCGACACTGATGCATTTATTGATTCAACAAAAGTTACAAATCACATATACCACCAGAATATCCCAAAGATGAATTGAAATTCCAATGGAAAATTGAAATATAAAGATGACCACGAGCCTAAGCCAATACTAAAACGCGGCGAATTCGCTCAAAAGACACAATTCCTAAAAGTGTTAAATTTAATACTCCTCGAAGAGACGCTCCGAAGAGCATACAAATGAAAAGGATTGACAAATATAAATAATAAACTAATAGCCTCAGTAGAGGCATCAATTGATCATTATTCATGAGTTTGTACTGGAAGACATAACAATGAAGAAATTTATCAATTATATACATAAGGGTAAACTGGAATCGAAATACTACTCCTTATAGATGATGCTTTTCTTTCCAAGTTTCGCTACTGCACATCATAAATACCTACGTAAGATCAAGACTGTAGCAAAATATGTACGAATGTCGACGTCTAATGATCGGGTTAAAATGGAAAGAAGCAATTCAAACAAGAGTTAAAGTCCCTATAAACGAGACTGGACCAAGAATAAACACCTAAAACACATAAAACCTATCGGATATGATAGTCTGCTCAAAACAAATTGAAGAAATAAAATAAATAAGGAGCATAAAGCACACCTGCGGGCCCAAGGTTTCTCACAAAGACTTTAAATTGATTAAGTGAGGAGACATATTCTCCCGTGAATGATGCAACTACATTTCGCTATTTAATATATTTGGCAAATTTCGAAGGACTTGATATGGCCGATGGATGTAACACAAATTTCTTATCGTATACGACTTTGATACCACGATATACGAAAAATCCCCGGGCCGATTCTAAATCGTCTCAAGAATGACCAAAACCACGCAAGATATATTCTGAATCAAGTTATAAACATCTTATACGATTGAAACAACCGTCGAATGTGGTATAATCGCTTAAGCCATTATTTACTCAAAGAAGGGAGGTGAATAATCCTAATTTGTCTCATGCGTTTTTATCAAGAAAGTAGCAACCGAATTTGCAATTATCACAGATATGTGGATGATTTATCTTAATTGGGACTCTTGGAGCTCATCAAAACAACTGACTACTTAAAGAAGGAATTTGAAATTAGATCTGGGGAAATGCAAAGATAACCCACCGCAGACGAGTATTGTTCAAATGGTGTATTAATCCATCAATCAACATATACGTAAAAGTCCTCAAGTCATGATACGGACAGATCCTTGGGCTTCATGGTTGTTAGGTCACTGTCGACCAAAGATCCGTTCCGACCTAAAAGGCAAACAAGAATTACTGGCCCCAAAGACCATATCTTAGCGCATTTGTGGCACTAATGTATCTTGGTAAATTATACCGACCGTGATGATTGTTTTTTCGGGGCTAATTTACTAGCAAGATACGCTTCAAATCCAACTGTTGCACCTAATGGAATTTAAACATGTATTAAGATATCTCCGCGAACGCAATGACATGGGATTATTTTATTCTAAGACATCGGAACCACAATTGTTTGCTTATGCGTGATGCAGTTATCTTCTGACCCTCACAGTTTCGATCACGCATAAGACATATATTTACTTAATAACATCGCTATATCCCTAGACGAAAATAAACTGGCATGGCCACCTCCTCCAATCATTCGTAAATATCACACGATGAAGCGCACCGGAGACGCGGTTACCAGATCCGCGATACAACACATCAGAATCATGCGATTATCTTCTATTAAGCACGAACCAACAAAGATATACGCAAGACACGCCGCATGTATACAAGTCGTGCCGAGGATATTTGGGCGCGATCGAATCCAAGCATATTTCACCAAAATTCTTCTATACCTGCAATCCCCAAAGTAGCCGCGAGATCAACGCGCAATGCATAGCGCCCAATGATAATCTAGCCAGATTTATTTACAAAAGATCGCCACGCAACGCTCTCAGTTAACTTCATATGGCCGACGCAGATGCGCCAACCGAAAGACTTCCGTAGAATCCAAGATTGGGCGTCACTATCGTGGCATTGTTAAAGATATTAAGATATCGACTCTTCCTTCACTACACTTTATCCTATCGTTTTAATTCGCCGTGCCTTTAATGAGATAAAGACTAATAATTCAGCACTGGCCATTCGCTTTTAGCTATTATAAATATCAGATAAATATCGGATTTTTGAATCTAATTACAACGACACACCGGACATAACGCTATTCATTTATATAAAAGCTTTCGACCTTCTCACTATTAATGATCACATTTATGTGAACGCTGCCTTCACTATGCGTTCTATAATAAGCTCTAATCAAGATTTAAATAAATCATCGTAATTTCATCCGAATTTCTCTCTTTCGTTTCTTCCTTATCTCTAATTCTTTGATTTACAACACCTTTATTTTATCAGATAATATAAATATATAAAATAGAGCAAATAATTCTTATTTGAAAATTAATTATTTAAAAAAAAAAAGAATGTTGTGATTCATAACTTAAGTACTTGATTACTTTTAATCCAAATATTTCTTAATTATTTAAGAGTAAACGTGATACATTTGTCCTCCACTATATCATTGTCTTTTTCTAAACTATATATATATATATATATATATATATATATATATATATTCTTTCGTTGGAGATAAGGTTTTAGGCATCCGACAATCATTTCCACGTGGGGTTTTTCCTATTCTTTCGTTGGAGATAAGGTTTTAGGCATCCGACAATCATTTCCACGTGGGGTTTTTCCTATTATTGGAAGTCACGATGATTATAATTAAATTGTTTTTTAAAGTTTTAAAACTCCCTTAATTGGAAAATACTATATGTTAATAAATAGGATATTTTAATAGAATATTTTGTTTAATTAATTATCTTTGAGTTTGTAAAATCTAGATATATTAAGAAGTTTTTATATCAGACATATTTATTACTTACTTTTTTTATGGGTAATTGATAGAAATAATCTTTAGTTTGACAAATCTTTTTTAATTAGTTCAACATACTATTTAATTATGAATAATCTCATGTATCCTATTGGTTCGGTAACCAGTTAAGCAAGTTAAAAAAATGATGTGTGTCACTATTTAATTGACCCCTAATTAAAAAAAAAAAAATCATTTTGATCCCTACCCAACTTTCTCTATTTTCTCATCACGTGTTATTATTTACGATAAGTGTTGGAAATGCAAATAGAGCTCACCCGCTGCCCCCAGCAGCTACTGCCCAATCCAATACCTGTGCCCCTGACGCCCTAACCCATGCCCGACCCGCTTAGTCCAAAGCACACCTGACGACCAGCGTCCATATCCCGCAAATCAGATTACTAATACAGAAAATAATAACCCCTAACAATATATCGTCCCGCTGATCCAACCAATCTTATCACAAGAACAAAATAACACAGATTATCACTCAATGATTCTCCGTTATATGGAAGATGATCCTCCAAATAAGTCATCTAAACTAATAATGTAACCACTGATATGAGTGTCCCATCCACAGAGTCAACTAGTTTGGTATCCAACTGGCTGGGACATCTACTATAAATATTACTACACCCCAATGGCAAAGGGGATGACTTGGGACGATACTCATATGCAACACATTCGCCCCTAAGCTAGCTCTCTTTCTCTTGTAGCAGAACCGACGAGGCACTGAGCGTCACGTGATACGCCCCTCACCGACCCCTTCTTCCTTTGTTTTTCAAATAGAGTACACGTCCAGAGCCCGCATCAACAAGATAGCGATCCCGCCCTACCAGACGATCCAGACGCCAGATCCCAAATTTCACAAACAATCCGGTCCGCCTTAGCCACCCTAACACGCCCAAATGCCAGCCTTCCTGCTTAAAAATGCATCATCAGCTATTGCCTCGCGAATCGATAGCCTTTATAAATATAATCGAATTCTCGCCATCGATCAGACACCAGAACACAAAGAAGAAAGAACGCTTAATCCGCCATGATGATCCGCCAGACGACGTGAAGTTAATGGGCCCCAGACATACATGTGAGCAATGCCCAATACGAACGGCGGCGCTCCGCCTCACACCCACCATCGTAAGAAAGAACAACTTACTGTGACAGACGCAACTCCTCCACGGAGACACGACATCTAGGAAGGTCATAACGCTCCCGCCGAGGAGCAAACATCAATACGATGACTTTGAGGTGACTCAACAAGCAAAAGTTTGGTCGAGCCAAATACCACAATTATCTGGGCTTTAAGAGGAAAGGAGCAATGCTCCTGAGGACACGTCGGGAGCGAAGACTACCTCACCCTAGCTGATAAAGAGAACAATCATGTATGCTAGAGGTTTAGGAGCTTCCTTCAACAAGAACTCAAATTGTGAAGGAGGTGGGTTAAAGGACGCGCCCGTACACTATAATATTCCTGGGTACAAAGAACCGAATCATCTTTTCACAAATGGCGTATACGCTTACCCTTCCAATAAATTCGTAATGCCATTGCGGAAGCATTCGATAATAAGATCCCAATGACCACCTCAATACTTACAAAATCAAATTGAGGTTACATAGTAATTACCGACCATTTGAGACCATTTACCACCAATGATATTAAAAATTGGTCGGTTTTATCTAATTTAATTCAGAATTAATTTTTAAACATTTTTTTGCCATTTTGAGTTTATATCTTACTTTGTGTCAACATTGAGAGTATATACATATACAGCAAAGAGCATATATATATAGTATATAAGAGCATATATATATATTAAGATTTACGTAAACAAAGAAAAGGCAATGTTGCACGACATTAGAGAAAAGAGTAGTAAAAAATATTTTAAAACAAGAAACTAATATATATATACCGTATATATATAGTAAATAAGTCAAGAGAAAATAAAAAACATGAATTCTATAAACCAAGCATATACATTTACAGTGTATGTAATGAGCACTCAATCATCCAATCCTATGGCCATCATCGTGATGCCGAGATGTATCCCCTGGTCCGTACGGGTGAGATGCCCGCATTGGGGTAGAGATGCTCACCGCCGCTAATCCCGATGCGCGAGCCGCAGCCGCCACAGAAATGATAGACGCCAGAGGGCTTTCTATTATTGGCTCGGAATTAACCAGATCACCGTGGTTGAACCATACCACCTTCCCCGACACTTCTTTGTAAGCTAGCCAAAACGCAGACGCAACTCATCCCTATCATCCTCATAGTCGATCATGCGCCGCGGTGATCAATTAACCGATATCGATCGCATTTTTCGATCGCGTCCCAAAGTCCCTCCATCGCAGAACAAATTCGAAATGGTCCCTCAAGATGGAGCTTCATAATCCGGGTCGCCTATGCGAGTAGAATGATGATGTCGACGAACCCGGACGCCATAGGCGGGCATCTTCTCCTTGCCATCAACAAACTTCATACCAAATCCGATTCAGATCAACTGGAACTCGATGAATGAGAACTACCAGCACTAGCACATGAACCTCGAAGTAGACTGGAATACGCTCAGTCAGCAAAGCAAATAACATTTCCTCATATCTCGCTCTAATAAACATGTAAAATAAGTATTTTAATTTATCTTCAAAAAAATAAGAAGTATAAAACCAAATCTTGGATTATATTTTTTACATGTTTCCCGGGTCCGCTTGACAACCCGTCAACTCGCTAATATTATGGATGTCGCAACCCGGTCACTTTGCATTGAGTCCCTCCAAGACTCGATTTAACCGAAAATAGTGTGGCAAAGTCCCTTTGTACCTGGGAGCTCTACCCAAAATAAAACATGTCCCAATAACATGGCAACCTCGTCCTAACATTTCACACCAACCACACCGGCCCACATACTGATAAAATGAGGCGAAAATGGCCACTTGGGCCCATACATCACTACTCACAAAAAATATATCCAATCAACTATATATATTACATGGTTCAAGTAAAGACAACTGTAATAATTCAAACATATATTAAACTCGTGATGCAACAACCGAATACGCTGAGTCGCAAGAGTTCTAACATTTCCTCATATCTTGTCTTAATAAACATAAAAATAAATATTTTAATTGATCTTCAAAAAATAAAGAGAGAAGTATAAACCAAATCTTTGGATTATATTTTTTACATGTCCGTTGGGATCTAAAGGGGCGCTTTCTTCTTAAAGATCTTTGCAAAGACTATTATATTTCTTATATGGTTTATATTTCTTTTTTTTTTTTTTGTTTTCCCCTTCAATTCCATATGTTTGTGGGAAAATATATTTTTACAAAATCTGTATTGACTCTTCTTAATGGGTTTGTCTTGTATGATTCCCATAATGCCCTTGTACTTTCTCCTAAAAATGTTTCTAAATATTTGTACAGTTTTGTGGTCCTGCTTCGTGGGTATTTTTCCGTGACGATACTACTATTGATATTTCCCTACATCTATTACACTATTCCATAATTGTGGATCGTGGAGATGTTATATTTAGTATTTGGCTTAAGGCCCGACCTTGAACTTATAGTTTTTCTATTGGGTGTGGTCTTCCTTTAGGTTTGTAATCTATAGATTCGTCATATGATTGGTTTGGCCTGGGTCTATTTTCATAATGTGCTTGTGGTTTAGGTAATTTTCCTCCTCTATTGTGTCTTACTTCCATAGGTTGGCTTATAGCAAATGGTGTAGACACCTGCTTTCCTCTGTGGGTCCGTTGACAATCTGCTTAACCAGAATATTGCACGGTCTGTAACCCACACCACTTCATTGATTCCCTTCTCCAAGACTAGGGATTTAACTGAAATCTGTGAGCTCCTTTGTACTAGGAGCTCTACCAAAATACAACGATGTCCTTAACATGGCAACCTGTCCCAGCATTTCACACCGACCACACCGAGTCCACATACCTGCGATAAAAATGAGTAAAATAAGTATTTTAATTTATCTTCAAAAAAAAAAAAGAGAAGTAATTTTATTTTAATGAAACTTTACATTTGTCGCACGAGACTTCGATCAACAAAAGTCCATCATCAAGCATCTTTCGTGCAGGTATCCGAATAAGCGAGGAGCACTCAGCTTCTTACCCTCCTTGCGTTCCTTAATTACAAACACATAATGCTAATTCAATTGAAAAAATCCTTCCGAGAAAAAAAAAAAAAAAAAAAAAAAAAAAAAAAAAAAATGAAAATAGGCATAATTGAACACAATTCACAGCAATAAACATAAGAAGTATAAACAGAAATAATACTAATGCTCGCTTCGTGTTCACGCATAGAGCGATCCACAAGTGTGTAGACATGCCACTACCCTCTCCGTACTCGCCTGAGCGACGACTGCTCTCTGCTTCTCAGCCACCTCTTCCTATAATCAAGATCTTCCCATCTTCTCCGCCACTTAGAAAAACATGATCTGTGACACTCAAATCTTGCTCTTCTTCTTCAACCATTTATCTTTGACTCGTACACTAAGTGTCTTATATAACGACCGGCGCATGTTTGTAGAACACCCTCGACCGCCTCGACTCAGGTCCACCTATAAACTTTATGCAATTATAATTTAAACATATTTCACAAGGAACAAAAGAACAAATAAAAGATGTAAAAATGTTAAGTAGTAATATATACCTTAATTTCTCTCCAAATCATCAACTGCCCTATCCGTCGGCTGACTTCCACTATGTCCATGAGGCTTTAAAGGACTTCCCCGAAAATTGTCCTCGCGTAACCCTAGAAATTGAACCGCATGCTCTAACTGGGCTCCGTAACCCAAAATTTCATAGCAAGTAAGAAATAAATTAAGAAATGGATAACCACAGTTAAGTTTCATATCTTACTATTATCAATTGTCTGGATCAAACTGAGCAATAGGGAGAGTCTCGTCTGTAGGGTGCTTCCGAGGAAGACTCTCCAACATCTCCATCCTCTCCCCTCCTCCTCCTCCCCACGCCTCTCTTGATTATTCATCACAATCTCGTGACCATGATGTGGATCACCACGATGTCATGTCGCAGATATCTTACAACCTCCCTTCTGGCCGGGCCGTGGGGTCTCATCCACCCTCGACTCTACCAAGATCGGGCATACCCGAGGCCTCACGCTTTTGAGCCAGACCGGGTATCGACCTGCAACGTGTCGCCTACCCGTCCACGCGCCATATCCTAAAATAATAAACAACACATTATTGATTAGTAAGCATCAAGTAAAATACATAAGGCAATGAAAATAAAACAAACATGATTAACGACAAACAACTAAAACTACTAACTACTCATTCTCATCGAATCATCTAAATCGTTAGTCTTCTTCTTCGCATGTAGTAACATCATTTTCAAACTCCTCTTCATCACTCGCTTCTTCCTCATGATCAATTAAATGTTCATCAACACTACATCCCCACTCAGATCCATCCTCGTACATGCAACTAAAAGGACGCCTTCGTCCCCCAATTACAAATTTCGATTATAACATCATTGTCATCATTTTGAACGGCCAGTTCTATGACATCATGATTGGTGATGCGGGATGTCAATTTGGTTTCTAGCTTTGATCTTGCACACAACTTTCCAATCCTGGGGACCGGTCCTGACCGGAGATTCACAATAACCCCGTGATGCTTAAAATCGCTAAGACAAAAGGTTCATACTTGTTGAATCTTTTATCGTGCACACGACAAGTTTATATCGAGATGGACAACTATACCGACATGGTGTTGGCCTAAATCCATTCACATTTGAACACAGCTCTTTTAATCGAGGGGCCTAAATTTAACTCGATCACTAATGAGTCCCTAATAGTTAGATTTGGTTTCCCCATTGTATATGGATCCTTTACCACTCTCATATTGTCTCATTGTTGCCCGGTAACTCCCATACGATTCAGTGTGAAATTTAAAACCATTCACACGTAACCTGCTGTAAGTCTTAAATCCTCTCTTAGGACCTCGTGCTAGTAGTTCAAAGATAATGATTAGAAATTTTATTTTGCACGTATTATGAACTCAGACCGAAATCAGCATTGTTGAGATTACAATTATAAATTTGTATCAGAACATTACAATTGCAATGAAGGAGTCTAAGAACACCCAAATCCAAGTTCTAATGAAGGAGTTATGCATGTTTCAAATCATGAAGAAAATCAGCACACTGCAGTACTGCAGCAGCGTGGCCACTGATTTTCTTCATTTTCGATAGGATATGACCTCAATTCTTATCAAGATATATATGGGTGGGATTCTAGACTCAAAGGATTTAGAGTCTAAGAACACCCAATCCAAGTTCTAATGAAGGAGTTATGCATGTTTGAAATCATGAAGAAAATCAGCACACTGCAGTGCAATTGCAGCAGCAGGGCCACTGATTTTCTCTTCAGCCATTTTCGATAGATATGACCTCAATTTATCGGCCAGGTATGCGGGTTCTAGACCTCAAAGGCCTTCCAGATAGAGTCTAAGAACACTCCAAATCCAAGTTCAATGTGAAGGAGTTATGCATGTTCAAATCATGGTATTAGAAAATCAGCACACTGCAGTACTGCAGCAGCAGGGCCACTATTTTCTTCATTTGCATAGATATGACCTCACTTTTATCAAGATATATATGGGTGGGTTCTAGACTCAAAGGGATTTCCATAGAGTCTAAGAACACCCAAATCCAAGTTCTAATGAAGGAGTTATGCATGTTTCAAATCATGAAGAAAATCAGCACACTGCAGTAATTGCAGCAGCAGGGCCACTGATTTTATGCATTTTCGGATAGGATATGACCTCAATTTTTATCAAGCTATATATGGGTGGATTCTAGACTCAAAGGTCTTTCCATAGAGTCTAAGAACACCCAAATCCATGTTCTAATGAAGGAGTTATGCATGTTTCAAATCATGAAGAAAATCAGCACACTGCAGTAATTGCAGCAGCAGGGCCATTGATTTTCTTCATTTTCGGATAGGATATGACCTCAATTTTTATCAATCTATATATGGGTGGATTCTAGACTCAAAGGGCTTTCCATAGAGTCTAATAACACCCAAATCCAAGTTCTAATGAAGGAGTTATGCATGTTTCAAATCATGAAGAAAATCAGCACACTGCAGTAATTGCAGCAGCAGGTCCACTGATTTTCTTCATTTTCGGATAGTATATGACCTCAATTTTTATCAAGCTATATATGGGTGAATTCTAGACTCAAAGGGCTTTCCATAGAGTCTAAGAACACCAAAATCCAAGTTCTAATGAAGGAGTTATGTTAATCATGAAGAAAATCAGCACACTGCAGTACTGGTGTTAAAAGTGTGGCCACCGATTTTCTTCATTTTCAGCAATAGATATGAGCTCAATCTTTATCAAGCCATATATATGGGTGGATTCTAGACTAAAGGTCTTTCTATAGAGTCTAAGAACACCTATAATGTAGTCCTTAACGAAGGAGTTATGTTGCAATCCTCAAGAAAATGAGCAACTTGTAGCGCAGAGCAGCCAGCAGCCAGCAGTGACAAACCAAAACTAGCTCAAAGAAAAATAATAAAACCAAAACTAGCTCAAGTGAACCCAAGATGGAGGAAAGAAGTACAAAACCCACATTCGATAATCACACCAACTCACTGCTCTAAATTATTGGATCTACCATAGTTGTTTGAATTATTTTTAATTTTTTAGTGTTAAGTATAGAAAAAAAACCCTCTCCTTCTCTAACCGATTACAACCTTAAGACTTTATTTCCTCAATCTCTACCTAGCGTAAAGGCAGCAAATAAGTCCATAAGGAGGTGGAATGGGCCGAACTTATCACTTCTGACCAATTCAGAACGCCCCGGGTCCCGAGAGAGTGCACAGACATTTACGCCGTAGGGGGTATAAGAGCACTAAATGTCATATAGTAGTATTTTGGAGACTAAATAGAAATGATAATTTATGGGAAACCGAGAGGGTGGTAAGAGCATAAGGGCATAATGGTCATTATTAAAAGGATATGAAAATTTTGAAAATCAAATTAGAGATGGGCCAAAATAGAATTTCAAAAGTTAAATTTCATATTAAAGAGTTGAGGGCTATCGTAATTAAAGGAAATGTTAAAATATTAAAATGGGAAAATAAGAGCCAAATCCTGATTTGGTCTCCAAAGGAATAGGCTTCCACGGGTTTTGGAGGAGAAGGAGGAGGAGAGCCAAGAGGAAGAGAAGGAAGAAGGCTGGGAGGGAGGAAAAGTTCAAAGATTATTAAGATGCTTATCTTTTTTTTGAATCAATGGTCTTTTGGATGTCTAGTATTTCTTAGGTGAATTTCTATGGAGAATTGATGCTTCTTGGTTCAGGGTTTTGGAAGAGATCACCAAACCCTAGATGCTTCTGTTGGGATTATGAGAGTTTTTCCCAATTGGTGTAAAGGAAGCATGGAATCATCAAAGCATGTGGTTTTAAAAAGAATTCATGACCTAGTCAGCTTCGATTTTTCACCGCGGCTATGTCATGCTCCATAAAGACCACAATAATTTAAGTGTCATGAAGTTGGTTTTTAGATGATTCCATGATGTTTCTTGAGGTGTTATGAATTATAGATGTTATATGAAGTGAATTGGTAGCAAAAGTGGCAAAAGAAGCAACTGAAAATACTAGGGATCGTCTGCATGTGAAATACTGCTTTCCTCGTTCGACCAGTTTTTGTATTTTGATCATAACTTGCTCATTTAAGATCTTATTTTGAGTGATTCAAAATTATGGGTAAAATAGACTTCTTAGGAAAATTCTATATCTGAAGAAAGTTTAAGCAAATTTTAATCCCAAAGTGCCTTAAAATGTTTCAAAGTGGAGCTATGGGTGTGATTCCTGCTTCGCTAAACTCAGTCATCTGCCAGGCAGATTGTGTTATGTGGTTGGGGCTTTAGAGAAGGGAATTTTAAATTGAAAATTTAAAGAGATGTCATTGATATATAAAGGGACTTGATCCCCGGGAGATTTTCATAAATTTTGAAGACCGTTTGAATAATTTGAGTCAAAAAAGTCTATAGAGTATTGCTGGAAAAAGGTTGGCCAAAATGAATGGGTTTTTAGTACTTAAGGGTAATTTATTCATTTGGCTTTAAATGAATGTGTATGGTGGATTCAATGGAAGCAATGTATGGTTGTGGTTTTCTTTGAAAGGTGAAAAGGATTATCGGACGGGAAGGAAAAGCTGGATCGAGCGGTGAATCTGAGTGTAAAAATGATGTTTTGCAAATTGAGTTTTAAAAGTAACGATTTTGATGTTAAAAGAAAAGTTTAATGTAAATGTTTATATTGCCTAAATGAAAAGTTTTGATGTAAATGAAAAATTTAAGGTACATGTTTATCGTGCATCAATATATATATTTATACTAAATTATATATGTATGCATATGTTAAGGTATTATGAAAGTTTAAAAATGTAAATAATGTGATATATATTTGCATATATATATATATGAGTTTTCATGGATAAAGTAAAGGATTTAAATCTTGGATTTATAAATGTATTTTGATAAATGTTTCATTGATGGTTACCCTAACCCCATATGACTGTTATGACTGATATCGGTCGAGGTACTTTAAGCGTGTAAGGATTTAGAGGGTAAAGTTATAGGTTACTAACTGAGGGAGGGAAATAGGTGTCTAGAGTAATATCCTTACACGTGATAAAGTGTTATGACTGGAACCCTCATGCAGCGCAGTTTCTTCATAGCCGTAGTGGTTATGACTGAATGTGATCAGTTCTCACCACAAGAGAACTGAAACTGCCGGCAAGCGTTTATTCCCGGGTTCCATCAAAGAAAGAAAGCAAAGAAAGAAAGAAAGAAATAAAGAAAGAAAGTTTAAGTGGCATAAAATGATTTTAATTATATAAGTATTTATTATAAAGAAAGAAAGAAAGTTTTAAAGCAATGCTTTATGCGTAAATTGATTTTAATTTATACATGTATTACTATATATACTCGAAAATGATATTTTAATGAAAATCGTACACTCACTCGTCTTTTAAATTTCATTCTCTTTCCATATGTTTTAAAACATTTTCAGGACCCGGATAGTAAGGCCGTAGAGTACCCTCCTCAGGCAAAGGAGTTGAGCCATCGAGAGACGACGATGAACTGCATCAGATAAATAGTCGTGATATTTTATATGTCGACAATTTGTCAGTGTATATATGCATATATGGATATATTTTGAAATGAATTACTTAGGCGTTTAGCTTAAGTCCTGGCCAGCTCAATCTTTTTATAAACTGTATGTAATTGAAGAAGTTTTGAATGTTTTGATGATTTTATGAATAAATGTATATGTGTATATATTGTGTTTGATTGGGTTGTGGACGAGGAGTCCTAAAACGGAAGTTGAGAAGTTGAGGATTGAAAGATTAGAAGTGTTTTCAAATGTTATCGCAGGTTTTGTAAATTTGGGAAAGTCCGAATAACAGACGAAACTCTGGCCAATTTTTATGAAAAATCCAAGTGTTTGAAAAAGAAAAAAAAATTTTTATCACTTCGCTTCCGCATTATTTTCTAAAGATATGTTAAGGATTGTGTGCGGGTTCGGCCTCCATGATTTTATTTAACTGCTTTAAGGAAAAGTTTCTATATCCATCGAGTGCCGGAGGTCCCTCGGCTCAAGGAGGCTAATCCGGTCGGATCCTTTCTACTCACCACAAAAAGGAAGTTAACTTTATGTGTGTCACCATAGTCCTTTTCTATTTGTATCCATGCATGAATCTCAATCGCAGCTCAACCATATATAGTTTATTGGGAAGCAATTAAACCCGAAATTATTCCTCATAAGCCCTAAAATATGGTTTGCAGAGTGTAGTTCTCTCGCATCACTAGCTAATTTTTTCAACTTCACAATCACTTGGTGGTTACTTATTCAAATAATTTGGGTGATAGAGAAAGTAGCATGAATAGATTTGAGAAGCACAAATCATACAAGATATAAACCAACCACAAACAAGTCCATCCTCGTTTTTAGTCGCATCAAAAGTGTGATACTGCTTCAGAAACCAAACAAAGATACCTAGTGTGATAACATAAATTTTCGTGTGGGGATGTGAAACCACAACAAACTAACCTCGGATCACGAGGTATATGCCGATAAATCTATGGCATTCCTCCCTGCCTATCTAAAATCAAAACAAGAAAAAGCAATCAAATTACTCCCAAACATGCCTTATTATCTAATCAACAATAAAAGGTAGGATGGAAGTGCAAAATGAAGTCAACTCCACTTTTTTTAGTCCGAAAATTGTGTGTTTGAGAGTTAAATATTCAAGAAGTTAAATGCAAAAACAATTACCATGTGAGACCAAGAACTTCAAGTCAAAATCGAGAAATAATATGATTAGAAAACCATTACCATTATTAGAATACACAATTTTTCTGATTTATTATTATTGTTTTTAGAAATGAGTAAGTCTAATAAATAACACTGTGTATTGGAAATGTCTTCAAGATGGGGAAATAATCACTGAATTGGACTAACTTATTCTCGCTTGATAAGCCAGAGGAAAAATCAAGGTAGAGGATATTCAATATTGACCCTACTGATACTAGTACTCTTCTTAGTGTGAAAGATGTTAATGAATCTACCCTCAATGAAATTAAAAAACTCAGGAAATCATTGTCAGAAGAATTTGGTTAGATCAATGATCAAATTGATTAAATGAAGGATGCAACATATCTTAAGAAAATACAAGACCAAATCAAGAAAATAAGGTTTCTGCTACCATTAAAATACAAGACCAATTTGGTCGGGTTAAACCGGCTCTAATTAAAATTATAGCAAGAACTCGGGAACTTTCCAAATACCCACGGAAGCTTAAGTCATATCATACACTCACCATTTGTAAGCAAAACCAATCCTAAATGGATCCTGAAGAATATATATTCATCAGAAACAAAGATACAAGCCACTTTTGTCATCCTCATAAATATTAAAAGCCATGGTAAAACAATTCAAAGTGTCATCAACAACTATATGCACAAAAATGTATAAAGAAATGGAACTTTCTAACTTTTCCATGGAAATGATATCAAGTCCTCAACTCGGTGACCTTTCTGAAGAAGAGGACTAAGCCCATCAACTTCTCTCTTGAAACCAAATAAAATTTAAGAGATTCATAAGAGCTGAAAGCAAAACAAAAACCACACAAGTATTATTATAAGGACAAAATGAAGAGTAACATGTAAATAGGGGGAAAAAATCTTTGAATAAACATACTAAAAGAAACTTCTTCAAATCTTGTTAAAAAATCTTCACACACAGAGCAAAACTACTGGGTCAAGCAAATCGTATAACTAGGATCCCCATAAACCCCAATTGATTCCCATTCTCAAAGTCGAAATCTTCGAGGTACAAACTCAATCAAATAAGCCGCAAGCCTGAGGGTTGGCCCGAGGTGTTCCGCCGCGAAAATTTCCCGTAGAAGAAAATGAAGGAAAATAGAAAAGAAAAAAGTGGGAAACCCGTGGTCAGCCGGAGCTTGGAGGGTTAGCGTGAGGGTGCTGTCATCACGGTGTTGGTGGTGCCGACTTCAGTGAGAAGGAAGGAAAGAAAGATGAGAACTGGATTTGCTTCGTGATCAGATTGTTGGCATTTTAATCTCAGAATTATCTACCATTTACCTAATTAAAATTTGGTTGGTAATTACCAGTTAAAAATTTTTGTCGCTCTATTTACCGACCATATTTTCTATGGTACTTATTTTTGGTCGGGCTACTTGGCCTGCAATTGGCTCCAGAATTTTCGCGCTAATTCCCACCTAATTTAAGGTACCAATTTCGACCAAAATTATTTGGCTCAGAATATGGTCGGTCTTGGTCTAGGTTTCTTTCTTTTGACCAAACCCCTTTTTGGTCTCTAAATGGTCGTGGATTTGTCAGAGAATTTACCCCACCAATTTTAGGGCTCGTATTTGGCTCAGAACTGTTATTTTTAGTAGTGTTCTCTTTCCACGAAAAAGAATTCATGTCCTACCCCCCGAGCATCTAAGAAGGGAAGGTGGAGGCCCGAACTGGCCAAGAGTTTCCCGAAGTGAGGGTGGAAGATTTGTCCTCGGGTTGCCCCTCATATCTAGCCGCTAGTGAAGAGAAGAGGAGGGAGTGATGGAGAGATGGTTGATCTCGTTCATAATTTTTGTTAGTAATAGTGCTCTAGGCCTATTGTATGGACATAGTATTTTGACTATTTATGAGAATTTATTATTATGATAATTTGCATGTTTATTATATATAATGTGTCCTTGAATAATATTATTAATTATTCTAAATGTCCATAATCGTTATTGTTATGGGAATAACAATGAATTCAAGATTAGTATAAGTTTTGATTGATATTCATGGGATGAATATGTATGAGATACAAATCAAATTATATCTATTTGTTGAGAACAAATATTGACAGACTATTCTCGAGATTAATACATGGATCAAAGTCATAAATTAATCTCTAATAGTTGTGTCATTAAATCCTTCGACCATGACGCTATAGTTCTCAACATAAGGAATATTGTGTTTTGATATAATCAAACGTTGTCTTTAATCGATGACTATAAAGTGTTGCATTTGAACATAATAAGAATTATGTGAAATAGATACGAGCGATTAAAATCGAATTTGTCCTCTTATTATAAGAGAGATATTCGTCCCTCGACAATTGAGATCGAGAAATGCATGAGCCGTGCTCAAATGAATTGATGGAGATCAATGTCATTTGTTTACCACTTTAATCGTATTCAAAGAATCAAAGATAGTAACGATATAAGGTTGACTTTGTCCATGCCTTATATTCTATCAAGATATCATGAGACAAAAGGATTATGTCATTAGCCATATTAAGGTCAGTTTCTGATCATGAGCTTTTCATTTAACTCGGGGTAGTTATAATGTTCACAGAGGCCACTCTATGACTTGTAGGATCAAAATGTGATTTAGGCCTACTGCCAATATTTAATGAACCTATAGGGCCTACATTAAGAACGACACACAATCTGCTATGGTTTTACTGTAGTAATTTAAAATGATGAGATTATTTTAAATTACAAATAACAATTAGTTGTTATTTAAATTGAATTTAATTTTGAGAAAGTTTAAATTGTGATTTTAAATTATAACAAATAATTAATTTGTTATATATCTTATCGATAAGGAAATAATTCGTAGCGGTTTTAAATATATAATAATATAAATTAAGCCTTTGACCGATATGATTTGAATTTGAAATTGTTATTATTTAAAAGAGTTTTAAATATATAATAATATAAATAAATTCGCTTTCCTTATCTAATAAGGATTTGAATTTAAATTGTTACTATTTAAAAAAGCGCTTTTAAATATATAATGATATAAATTTGTTTCCTTATCCGATAAGCGAAATTTGTTTTGATTTAAACCCTAGCGCATTTTTATATAGATATATATATATATATATATATATATATGTGAGACATATATTGGGAGTAGTCGTTTTACAAAGAAGGAACAACCAAAAAATAGAAACTCCTATCATGAGAAGACGAAACTCAATCCAGCATTCAGTAAGATCGTTCATTATTTGTTCGTGTGTGGATACTTGTAGAGGGTGGTCGATTTTTTAGAAAGGCAACACCTTTGAAGATCCGAATAAACCAAGGCGCAGACTTTGAAGGCTTGACGAATCGATCTACAAGAGGTAAGTTTCGCTAATTCTTCCTTCGGGTTTTTACAAACGTGATGTGATCCTTGGTGGGTTAAGGGATAAAAAAAATTATAAATTCCGCTGCATTTATGTTCCAACCAGATTGGATATTCTACCCGTAACCCAACAATTTTGGCGCATGGAAGCGCAAACAGGGCGCTAACTTCAAGCGGACAACAGATGCCACCCCCGAGGTGATTGGTGAAGTTGATCAACACCCAACCGGCGAGGGTTCGGATGGGCAAACAATAGTTGTTGTGGACTCTCCTGAGATGGGCTTTCATGGCCAATCGGCTTTTGAGGCCTCACCCTCGACTGATTTAGGAGAGGTTCCTCGAACTCATGAGGAGGTCCGGGAAGGTATTCCCTTGGAGCATATCACTAGCCTACTGCATCGAGACTACATCTTCCTAGTTCATGCAGAGGGGGCCGTTGTTTCCTAATCGACTGCTACTATATTCTACATTCCTTCTCAGAGGGTCTCGGCTCCCTATGGAAAAAGTATCGGCTCTTGGGCCTGAAGGTGCCCAGAGATTATCAATCGCTGGAAGCCATTCAACCGGGGTGAATCCCCGACCACCCATTTGGAACAAGTATACCTGGCAATGCTTCGGATGCTTGTAGATGTGCGGGCTAAGGGGAAGGGTGAAAAATATGTCGTTTCGATCCCTACCTACGCTTATAAGGAAGATCTCAAGCAGGTGGTCGAAGACGGCATGCTGATCCGCAATCGCAACTTTGTCCAATAAGCGGAATTGGTACGTCCATAACTGTTATGAACTGTTCTAGTATCATTACCGAGTTATTGCTTTTTTTCCTAATGCGTTCTTTTGGAGGCAGTTACGACTATCCGGAACATGACCTACCAACACCAAGAGTTCCACACTCAGTTGAGGGATGCGGAGAGGTTGCGACTTTATGCCCAATTGGTTGTTTCTGACCACAGGGTGCTGAGCACTTCCATAGCTGAAGCGGGGTCAAGCTCCCGACGCTGGGAGAATGAGGCCAAAGGAAGCCTTGAAAAGATGGCCCGAGCCGAGGTAGAGAGAGATGATGCTCGCCATGATCCCTCAATGGCCCGCATGGATGCCGAGGCAGTAGGGAATGTCAGGGCAAAGTTGGAGTCCGAGTTGGCTAGGGTACAAAATGCCTTGATAATTGCAAAGGAGGCTAGGTTGAAGGCGGAAGACGAGGTTAGCTGTCTGGCAGACGAACGAGTATCTTTGCTACTAGAACTTGGGACTTGCAAGGATGAAGTGTCCGCTATCCAGGCATAAGCCCTTAAGGAGAAAAAGGCCCTAGAGGATGCTTACGAGGAAGGCTTTGATGTAATCTTCAACTATGGGTATGGTTGTTGTGCTTATGCACATAACATTTATGGTTAACCAGGTTCCAACGGGATGCCCGATGACGCCCAAGTCGTTATTCCAGAGTCCACACCACCTGGCGCCCCTGTCTACTCCTACTGGTCAGACCATCAGTCTTGTCTCAAGAAACATGAAGTACACCCAAAAGAGGAGAGGCTCCTGCCTGCCTCTCAGATTCCACACAGCTGCATATGACATCCCTCCGTCCCACAATAGCACAAGGAAGAGTTTGTTTTCTCCCTAGAGCAACTATGGGAGTGAGAGCATGGTCTGGCCACTCTGACATCATTAAGCTCCTCTTCAACCCATGTTTCATCACGCTTTATTAAGAGTTTACACTGTCTCTCCACTATCAACATGCAAACATTTGATTGATCTGATGTGAGGTGTTTCACTTCATCAATCACATAATCGGCCACTGGTCATGTAAGAAAAAAGCAGATGTACCTTGAGTATGGAGATCAACTTTAGATATCCCTCCCATAAGGTCCACTGCTCCTCTACCCTTCCTCCCACTTGAGTTTGAAACAACTCATCAACCATGATAATTTAAGAGGGCATTTAACTACCTAATTTCAAAGTAACTAGCTGTGAAGACCAATCATGATTGTCAAAGACATCAATCTTTAGTCCCTGAGTTGATAACCGGTCTGCATTATCATACCTGGTCAAAGAGATATCCATCCACCGGATTGTATCGAACTGCCAAGATCAACCGATATCTTCAAACAGAAAGATATCAATCTTGGTTCGATTCGGCAGAAGAACCAGTCTGCATCGCACCATATCAGCTCATACACCTCCTTCCAGACAAAGAAAACTCGTTTGAACCCACAGAAGAACTGTTCGCCCGCCGACCGACAAGCTTACCATGCCTGTGCTCCTCGCTAAAATCGCCGGAACTCGTATTTGAAACGTGGGTTATAAATGCCACTTTCTATCAAAATCACACCTTTAGATTTAGCTTAAAATCCCAAGCAGCATAACGATCGCATCGCGGGTCAAGCCCAAATACAAAATCACCCGTATAACAAAAAAATATACACTCCTAAATGTTTTCCTAAATGTCCAACTATTAACAATAAAGGACCTCCGGGTCCTCATCAAAATATAAAGATATAAAAATCAATCCAACATAATTTCATATCGCAACCTGCTTTTCTCAAACCATGTGCATGCATATTTTACAAAAGATATTTACATATACAAAATGTCACTCTTTAAGTTTTACTGGTTTTAATTTACACCTTATCTTATATATAATCACAAAGACAAACGCCTAGACCGGGTGATCCCTCGAAGGTCTTCTCGCTTCAACACTGCACTCTGAAAATTTATTTTTAAAACAAAAATCGTGAGCCAAACGGGCTTGAGTACTATGCTTCTTAAATGCCGCCGGTCACGCTTATACCTCCCAATATGAAAATCAGATAGAAATGGTTGTAAAACTGCTATGAGAACCGGTTTTTAAGCAGAAAACCATTTCTCGAAACTAGTCCAAAACTATTTCGCTATTGAACCGCTTTTGTCATTAAAATCGGCTTCGAACCACCCTATCGCCGAATCTGCTCAAAACTATTTCGCCGCCAAAATCAAGCTTAGCCGCTGTTAATATCTCGAAAGTGCTATATCAGAAACAAGTACCGTAACCATCGTGGCCTATTTCAAATACCCTAGAAGTGATGCCTCGGAACCCTGGCTCAGCACTGTAGCGTAACCTCGAACACTACCCTACTAAGATGGTCCGTGAACATTTGGGCAGGATCTATATAGCATAAATTCGAACCCTGAATCAAAACGCTTCTGACGGAACCCCAACCAACACCTCATCGCATGTACTAAAAGTCATAATCCATATGGCACTTAATGCGTAGGCGACTCACTATATAAATATATACTGTATCTAACCCCCAATCACGACTGTGCAATATAGTTATCATAATATCCCATAACATTGCCATGCAATAATCCGAAATACATCCGACCGAAAACCGAAATGCGCTTACTCCAGGTTTTGCTAAACCACAAATCAAGTTTAACATCAAATCAAACTTTTCTCGCCGGGAAGATAACAATCGAGTAACAAAATGCTTTATAAATCTATTTTCAAAGCACTTACAAACTCTCAGAATTTAAACACTCCGCTTCGTAAAATGATTTTGAGTACTCACCTTTTCTCGGCTAATTTCTTTCAAATTCGCTATTGACTCTAGACATTCCTCGTCTGACGCTCAAATCGCCTACACAATTCATTCAATTACTTAAAACGCCGCTTAACGTGCTTAACCATAAAACATACACGCGCTTCAAAACGACCATATCGAATCCAACTCTCGATTCCAACAAAACTTTAATGCTACAATTCCATTCGATACGACATCGATAATACGACGCTGAATCGAATTAAAACGTCTATACACATTAAATGCTCCATAAAAACTATCTCGCTTTAAATTAACTCGACTCTACGGACCCTTCCATGTAGCCTGGGTAATATCCGAAACATTTCAAAATTCGGTCCTGACTTGTCCGACTACACCCGGAATTTCAATCAAAACTCGTCCATAAATGGGCCCTGTGGTCTCTACTGACCGTCCGAACACAATTCCAAAATTCCTAAAAATTCCTAAACTCGGGGCCTAAAAATTTTTAATTAAAGTTTACGACCTTCACAAATTTTTAAAAATTTCGCCTAATACATAACCTTTGCAAATAAAATAACACAATTGGTGCAGAAAATTTTTCTACCTTTAAAGCTGACAAAAGCAAGATATTTGAGATCATACAGAAATTTCCTTTCGCTGCAGTCCAATTCTTACCTTCGTCATTTTAACGCCTACTACTCCAATTTCCTAGATCCTACCGGTAGTTAATCAAGTGAGAAAATAAAAAAAGAAAAATCGTTTTCTCCCTTTCTCTCCAATTCGTCCATCACGCACGGGCCGTCTCCTGCTGCTAGATTTTTATCTTTTTTTTTTTTATTATTATTATTCTTTTTCTTTAATTATTATTATTATTTAGATAAATAATTTATATTACCCCATTCGAAATTTCATTTCTATCCTAAAAATTTTATTTATCCTAATCAATATTTTTAAATATTCGTAATTTTTCGAGATTTTTCGGAAATCCCGCTGCGCTTCACTCTAAACCCGTCGCCTAGAAATTCATAAAATATTCCGACTATCTCGGAATTTAACAAAACTTCCCTGGGTTACTAGATTTCGCGAGACGAACTTAACAAGACAAACGCTTCACATCCGAGACTGTATAATTTTCGGTACTTCCCGAACTATTTTTAAGAATTTATTATTATTATTTTACTATTTAAACTTCCATTAATTATACTTCACCCCCTCCACCTTCCTTAATCGTAAAATGTTACCACCTCAAAATTTTATACTCTCACCCTTAAACCAATTTCAAAAATCCCATGACACTAAAATAATCCATGGTTCTCAGCAAGATACACTACACACATACCCGCAGACACCCTCTCGTGACTTGACGTTACATAAATCCTCCCTCTCCTGGGCTGAACATTTCTCGGGCCTCGAAACTCCAACAAAACTAATATAGTGCAGTGATAACTCGAAACAACTCGAGATATCGACCACGCATCCAGCCTCCGACTTACGTAGCTCTTTAATCCCACGATTCTTCGTATAAACTTCGACTAATCCGAATGACCTTATTCGCAAATCGCTTCGTGATCTACTATCCGCACGGGTCGTCTTATTGGCCAATTGTCCTTAGTTTACCTACCGATCTCTAAGACACGAGATCCGGCGCCGTACTTGCGGAGCATGGATACACGGAACACATTATGAACCCCAGACAACTCGAGGAAGGTCTAATCTATATGCTAACGGTCCCACTCCTGAATAACTTCATATACCTCATGTATCCGGCTCAGTCAAGGCCTTCCAAATTCGAGGACACCTTTCCAAGGGAACTCGAGGAAAAACCCTATCGCTCACCTTAAACTCAGATCCTACTGCGTTTACCCGCATAACTTTTCTCGTCACCCCCGGGCTATCTCAGTCCGTCTCGACAACTGGATCTTATCTAAGGTAATCCGCACTAACTCCGGGCCTCATCGCCTCCTCTTCTACTTCATCCCAAAGATACCCGAGGCACGAGACACTTCCTACCACATGCCAATGCTTCAAATGGAGTCATGCCTATGCTCGATTGAAAACTGTTGTTGTAAGCGAACTCCATCGTAGATAAACGCGCATCCCAAATTCTTCCCTTAAACTCTATCACGCATGCCTAAGCATATCCTCTTAGCCCGAATAGTTCTTCCCGACCACTCATCACCCGAGGATGGAAAGCCGTATAAAGTGCAATTGAGTCCTATAGGCAATCTCGTGAACCGGACTAAAACTGATGAACTGGGGTCTCAGCCTCGAGACTATCGATATAGGAACACCATGTAATCTAACGACTTCCACATATAATCGCCAACTTGTCCAATCTGGACACACATTAACTGCGGAGAAAATGCACCGATTTCGCGGGGTCATCCACTATCACCCATAAGCATCGCGGTCGCCTCCGAAGCTCTCGAAGCCCTGAACAAAATCCATAGTAATCTTATCCCACTTCCATACAGAACTGGAAGGGGTCAGATCTTTCCCGCGGTCGTTCTCGCTTTAATTACCAGTTAGCATTCCGATTACAACCCAACTTTCGAAGTTCCAATCAATCCTCACAATGATGCATCTTGTAAATGCCAGTGATGTTAATATATAAGAGTACTTCTTCCACATCTTTGTTCATCTTTCATTTGGTATATTATTCATCTTCGATCTATTAACATCTTCGATCTGAACTGGTTCAACGCCTGAACCCCGCTCCCAATCCAATTTGATTCAAAATCGCCCAATTCTTCCTTCCTGAACTGATCCATAATGAGATCAATATAAATGATGTCACGTTAGCTGTCTCGATTCAATACTCCGCAACATTCCAAGATCTCAACTACTCAACGCTGGTGAGAGTCGGTTTTCCGGTGAGGCGACAGAACCCTTCTTCCCCGGATGGTACTCTATCGTGCAATCATAATCCTTAATCAATTCCAACCACGGCACGCCTTAAGTTAAGCTCTTCGAGTGAAAATATATTATGCTCTATGATTAGTGAATATCTCGACAGTGGAACGCCATATAGATAATGTCTCCGTAGATCTTTAGAGCAAAACCACCGCCGCTAGTTCTAAATCATTGGCCTAGTCATCATGCTTCTTTAATCGACGGAAGCATAAGCTATCACTCTACCATCCCGCATCAAAACACATTCCTAAACCCTTTGTCTCGAGGCATCACTATATACTCATATAACCGTCCTTTCCCGAAGGTAGTGCTAAGACCGGAGTCGCTGCTAATCTCCGCCTCACCCTCAAAACTATATCGCGTGTATCCGACCACCGAATTTCCGATCCTTTTCAATAGATCGTCAACGAGGTTACATCTTCAAAATCCATTAACAAATTCAATAACCCGCTAATCCAAGGAACCGCGAACTCGTAAACATTTGTGGTTTTTAGCCCAGCCACTATACTCGATCCATGAGGATCCACACTACCTTCAATAAATGACATGACCCAAGAAAGCTACTTTGTCCAACCAAAATTGGCACTTACTAAACTTAGCGTATAACTGACGCTCTCTAAGAATCCGCACATCGGTCTCAAGATGCTCGCATGTTCGAACTGCCTGAGTACCTAGAATGTCATCAATGAATACGATCACAAACTTATCTAAATACGGACTGAATACCCTGTTCATCAAATCCATGAACGCAGCTGGGGCATTAGTCAATCCGAATGGCATCACTAGGAACTCGTAGTGACCGTATCTCGTCCTGAAGGCAGTCTTAGAAACATCATTCTCCTGAATCTCTCTATCGATGGTAAACGAATTTCCAGTCAATCTTAGAATATACCCCAGATCCATGCAATTGGTCAAATAGCTTCATCTATACGAGGAAGCTGGAGCATCGGGTTGCGTATTGTCACCCGATTCGGTTGTCTATAGTCTATACACAACCGTAAGCTTCCATCTTTCTTCTTTACGAAGAGAACCGGAGCTCCCCACGGTGAGGTACTAGGTGGGATGAAGCCCTTGCTTAGCAATTCCTCCAATTGTGCCTCAATTCTTTCTTAACTCATTGGCGCCATTCTATATGGAGGAATGGATACTGGGCTCGGTCCCCCGGAACTAGTTCAATAACGAACTCAATTTCTATCCGGGGTAAAACCCGAAATAATATCCGAAAGACATCCGGGAACTCTTGACCATGGGATGTCTTCCAAATTGCGGTCCCCGTTGTCTCCTATCCACTACAAATGCCAACAACCCCGGCAACCTTCCGAAGCATTTTCGAGGCGGTCATGGCATTAATGAGAGACTAGGAGACTCTCTCCGATTCCCGAAATATCACGCCCGGGTTCCTCCGTCGAACCAATCTTATTTCCTTCTTATAGCAATCTATAGGCTCTATGCCTGGATAACCAAATTCATACCTAAGATTATATCGAAATCATAGATACCTAACACTATCAAGTCTCATTGAAAATCCTTATTCTCGGGATCAACAATCTACTAATTGAACTATCCTTTCTGGATGTCATAAGATCCCCATTGGTACCGAAACCACCATACGACCATCTAAAGGTCGGGACTCTATCTCGTGCCTCTCGAATGGTACTAAAATAAATGAATGAGTGGCCCCGGTCCACTAATGTAGGCGATCATGATCGTAAACTCCAAATCATACTAAGAATCACTGCCCGTGATGACCGCTCCCATTGTGTGGGACCGTGAATACCCGAGCCCGAGTACGAGTACCACTCAATCAAGCACCTGGCACGCTCCTTCGCTCTCGAATCCACCCCTACCAAACGACCGGACCGCGTGCCCGGGGTAGATGCTAACGCACCTACCCCGAGGTCTCGCAACTACTAACTGCGGGATGTTTCTGATAGTGACATTCCCGCCCGCAATGGAAACATCCCGTCATATTCATCCCGCACTCTTCGAGATGCCTCCGACATGTGGCACACGGAAAAAAGATGATCCTCAAGACCTACCACCTCCTAGGGTCAGCCGTGATCGAACTGATCCTGGCAAGAATGCTACTCGCCCCCAGCCCCCACCGCGCCCATTTCTTCCTTTCTTCTACTAGGATCACTATCACCGTCGACTAGTACCGGGAGCACTCTTACCGTCTGGGTCGCCCTCGGTTAGAACCGAAACCGTCCTTTCTACCTTTAGTGCACTTTAAACTTTTCTTGCTAAAATCGTCGTTGTTTTTACTTTAAAAGTTTCTGTAAAAACTTTTCATAAACTATTTGCTTGTTTTTGTCAGACTTAAGAAACACTCGAAACTCAGATTCCTACCGTGCTGCTGAAGAACTCAGGTCCATCGGCCACCTTTTTCCAGCAATTATGGTGGAAAGACTCCATGTCTACATCACCACATAATAGCTAGAACACTTTAACCCTATCTAACCATACCCGCCTCCCTGGTCGCCCACTCATCATAAGTTTTAGCCCCAATTTGTGCAGCACGTTTCCATCATGCCCCTCCGCTCTTCCTCTCGAAGACTCCCGTGAACCGACGGGTACCGTTGTAACAATCAGATAACCCGATCCATCGTCAAGGTACCCCTGGGTCTCGCGGCCCTCGATGGTTCTACCTGGGTCGATTCATCAAGCATCTTTCTCGACTAAGGGGTGTGCTCGACATATCTCTCGGTGGTGCTCCTGTATGGTCCTAGATCGAATTCTATGACCTCGTCCGTACATACGTCATGAACTTCAAGATTAAAAGATTCAAAGGACACTTTTCAATATTTGATGCATGCAAGGATTTAGCAAACAATATAGGTTGCAATAGTACATATTGATCAATTTGTGGAACGGAAACGCAACATAATCCATCATCAACTGATTCGATACTAAGTCGGCTGCACTCTTCCTAGTGACAGAAATCGCCGGGCACCCAATAAGAACCTCCCACCAAGCTCGTCGACCGACAAGTTACCATAAGCCAAGCCGTTAAAACCGCTGAAACCGTATTTGGAAACGGTGGGTTATGTAAATTTTTCACTTTTCTATCAAATCACACCTTTAGATTTAGCGAAAATTCTAAGAAGATAACGATCGTACCTGGGTGGTCAAGCCCAAAATACAAAATCACCCGTATACCAAAATATACACTCAATGTTTTCTCCAAATGTCCAACTAATAACAATAAAGGACTCGTCCTTACCAAATATAAGATAAAAATCAATCCAACATAATTTCATCGCAACCTCGCTTTTTCTCAAACCATGCATGCATATTTTACAAAAGATATTTACATATACAAAATGTCACCTTAAGTTTTACTAGTTTTAATTTACACCTTTTATCTATATATAATCACAAGACAAATGCCTAGGATCGAGGATCCCGAGTGTTCTTCTAGCCTCTTCAACACCGCACTAAAATTTATTTTAAAAACAAAAATCAGAGCCAAACGCTGAGTAATTATAAGTTCTAAATGCCTGTCATTGCTTATACCTCCCAATATGAAAATCTCAGATAGAAATGGTTGTAAAACCGTTTATGAGAAATCAGTTTTTGCTATGAAACCATTTCGAAACTAGTCCGAAAAACTATTTCGCTATTGAAACTGCTTTTGTCAAAACCGTTTCCGAAACTAATTCACGTACAAACTGCTCAAACTATTTCGTCATTAAAACCGGCTTCATGGTTAATATCCGAAGTGCTATAATCAGAAACAAGTACCAACCACTGTGGCCCATTTCGAAATACCCTAGAAGTGATGCCTGGAACCCTGATCCCAGCATCTGCAGTGAACCCCGAACACTACCCGCTAAGATGGTCCTGAACACGAAGGGATCTATATAAAGATAAATTCCGAATCCCTGAATTAAAACGCCGGGTGATGGAAACTGAACCAACACCTCATCGCTATGTACTAAGTCAGCGCGCTAACTATACCTCGAATGTGCAGAGCGCGAATACCACTATATAAATATATACTAGATCTTAACCCCAATTGCCGACTGTGCAATATAGCAGCCATTATCCCATAACATCACGCACAGCATTAACCGAAATACATCCGACCGAAACCACCGCGCGCCATCTAGTGGGTTTTGCTAAACCAGCCAACCGTTTTTAAATAATTAAATCAAACTTTTCGCCAGTATAACAATTGGGGTAGTAACAAAATGCTTTATAAATCTATATTTTCAAAGCACTTTACAAACTTTGTAATTTAAACACTTCCGCTTTTAGAAAATGATTTGAAAGTACTCACCTTTCTACTAATTTCTTTCAAATCTTGCCACTCTAGATTCTCGTCGGATGCTCAAATCGCACACAATTCATTCAAATTTTAAAATGCCCCCGCTTTAACGCTTTAACCATAAAACATACACAGTAATTAAATGACTATATCGAATTTAACTCGATTCTAACAAACTTTACGTAAGCATCCCATTCGATAAGGGACATCGATAATACGACATGTGAAATTGACCAAAATGTCCATACACATTAAATGCTCCATAAAAACTATCTGTTTTACTAACTTTTGACTTAAGTACTTTCCATGTAGTCTGCAAAAATATCCGAAATATTTCGAAAATTCCGTCCGACTCGTCCGACTACACCTCGAAATTTCAATCAAAATCTATTCATAAACAACCTTAGACTTAGCCCCGACTGTCCGAACACAACCTAAAATTCCTGAAAATTCCTAAACTCACTCTAAAATTTTCGTGGAATTAAAGTTTACGACCTTCATACGAAGAAAATTTCAAGCCATTACATAACCTTAGTTTGAAATAACACAATTGGTGCAAATTTTCTACCTTTAGCTGGAAGGTGCCACAAGATATCGGTGACTTATGCTGCAAATTTCAGAAATTCAATTTACCTTCGTCCGTCGAATGTCTACTATCCAATTTCCGTAGACCGGTAGTGTTAATCATGAGAATAAAATAAAAGAAAATCGCTTCTCCTCCAATTGGCCCATCACGCGACCGTCAGCTCTCGCTAGATTTTATCTTTTTTTTTTTATTATTATTATTCTTTTCTTTAATTATTATTATTATTTAGATAAATAATTTATATTAATTCCATTCGAAATCCATTTCTATCCTCAAAATTTTATTTATCCTAATTGAATATTCTTTAAATATTTCAAATTTTTTCGAGATTTTTCTAAAATCTCCGCTGTGTTTCAATTCTAAACCCGTCGCCTAGAAATTGTGAAATATTCGACTATCTCGGAATCTCTAACGAAACTTCCTCGGGTTACTAGGATTTCGGCGAGACGAACTTAATCTAAGACAAATTGCCACATCCGAGATCTGTGAGAATTTTCTAGACTTCCCGAACTATTTTTAAGCAATTTATTATTATTATTTCTACTATTTAAACTTCCATTAATTATACTTTTCACCCTCCACCTTCCCTTTAATTCTTTGGGTAAAAGTGTTGAAGCAATTCTTTGAAAATTTTATAATTTCACCCTTAAACCAATTTTCAAAATTCTATTACGACACTAAAATAACTGGCGAGTTCTCAAGGCACATACTGCTACACATACCGTATTAACCCTCTCGGGATTCGATGTTACACTCAGACATCAACCTTACCCGGACTTTGTTAATGAACCAGTTGGGCATCAACCATATTGGGCCGATAGGACATCAACCTTACCCAGACTTTGTTATTAAAAATCGAGGCGGGAACAAAGTTAGAAATTGAATTATTCTTTATTGATAGTACCTTTTGAGGTGCATAACCTTCCACATTCTAGGTACAGGCGTCCCGTCCAATTTATCTAATGCATACGAGCCGGATTCGCCTGCCTGTGTTACAATATATGGTCCTTCCTAGTTTGGTCGAACTTTCCCACCATTTGACGGACGTGTTTTCAAAACTTTTCTTAGACTAGTCCCTTAGTCGAAACATACTAGGGTTTAACGCTACCGTCAGATAGCTCGTAAGCCCATCGTGGTATGACGCTATTCGCACGGCTGTCGCCTCGCATAGTTCGTCTCGCTGTGTCTAGATCTTGATCACAGCTTCAGCATTCGATCGCTCGACAACCGGCCGAGCGTGGGCATGCCGATTTATGTCGGGACTATACCTCCATTCCATGAGTGCGAAGGTATACCTACGCCGACTAGTTGTCGCTCGATGTGCCCATAACACTACGGAGTCTACGCACCCACTTGCCTTTAGCTGAATCTAATCGCTTCTTTAAGGGTGGTTAATAGGTCTATTTGATAGCTTTGCTCGCCATTTCTACGGTACTAATTTCGAGTGGAGTATAGATTCTTTATCTTCAATTCCCGCGTGGTTCATGTATGTCCGACCGTCTGAGACCGTTATCTCGATACAATTGGATCGGGAATATCGAACCGATGACGATGTTTTTTCCGCATGAATCAGTGACATCCTTATCTTTGATTGATGCGAAAGCCTCGACCTCTATCCACTTGTTGAAATAATTAGTGGCTACCAGCAACAATTTTTTCTAAGCCAAGGCGGTGGGAAGTGACTCGACTATGTCAATTCCCCACTGAGCCAAAAGGCCAAGGGCTCGTGATGGACATTAAACTCGAAAGGTGATTCAAGATACGTAGGCTAGTCGCTAAAGATCGTGATCACACTTTGTATGTGGCCGACGTCAGATCTCATGGTTAGCCAATAATACCCATGAGTATAGGCTTTGTGCGCCAATGTTTTACAGCCTAAATGATTACTACATATCCCTTCATGCAGTTCAACCAATACATATTGCCCTTTGTTCGTAGTTAGTTAATTTTAAGTAATGAATTGGCCCAGTGGACCGTTTAAACAACTCGCTCGCAACCGTGAGAGAACCCGACTGACCGGATTTGGATCTCGCGAGCTTTGTTCTTTGCTGCTCAGGAGTTCTCCCGTGTTGATATACTGCACTATGGGGTTCATCCATGAAGGGGAGACCTTGTCCACCTGACTTACATAGGTAGTGACAATTGACGAATCCAACTGATAATAGATAGGCAGGAACACTGTTTCTGTTATCGGAAGAGATGCGGCAACGACGACCAAGGCATCCGATTTCTATCATAGCTCTCGGTGATGTGTTCGAAAGCCTGTGCTGAAAAAATGCCCAAGCGTTGTTTATTGTGGATACATATTTCTTTGCCATTCAGGGTCTCGCGAACACTCATATTCTTCGGTTGCTTCGTCCCACGATCAACCGCGGAATCACTTCAAATCGGGGTTCGTCGCCAGACACAAGAATCGCGAAGTTCAATTCGTGGCTTAGATGACCTCATATTATGATTCGCTGCTGGATACGGGCTTCCAAAAGGATAGTCATACCAATTTTCTCCCGATCGGGATTTGCTGCAAAACCGATGTCGCTTCTTGTTTGTCGAGATGCCCCATCTACATTAAGGGTCCACCTACCACGCCGCTCGCTCGTCTCTGACGGGGGATTTCTAATAAAAATCTGCAAGAACTGGCCCTTTAGCCAATCTCGCTTGTACTGACATCGACTGGCCAATTCAATTGCCCATCGAAACATCCTCCCGATAAGTTGGGCTTGTGGAATGGGTCTCCTCGAAGAGGAAGGTCGCTTAGCATAATAATGGTGTGTCATAGCATGGACTCGAACTTCTTTCATCAAGCACCCGAGGGCTAATGCTTTACGCTTCGAGGTGGTCAGATTCGGGTTTCTAAGATCGACTAAGGACTTAGTGACAAAAAATAGCCTAATAGTTTATTCCTCATCTTCCTGAACAGGCAAAGACTTACCGAGACATTTGAAACTCCGCTAGGTACACAAAGAGTGTCATCGACTTCAGGCTAGTGAGACTGAGGTTCTGGAAGATAACAGTTTACGATGTGAAGGCTTCCATCACATTCTCATCCCATCCGCCCATTGCTCCCTCAGGTAAAGAACGACTTTAGACTCGGCTCTCAGGAACCGAGAGATGAAATCCGCCCCTGTGGCTCAACTCTACCAACTCGTCAGAGTCCTAAAGGTGGGAGACTGGACCTAATAACTTAAGCTGAAGTGGTTGGCTTCTATACCCCTTTGAGTCACCATGAAACCCAAGAACCGGCCCCCGCTGACTCCGAAGGTGCATTTTGAGATATTGAGCTTCATACTGTATGCCCTTAGGAGTCCAAAAGCCTCGCGCGTCCAAAGATGGTCCACGCGCTCTTCGACTTATAAGCATGTCATCAATGTAAACCTCCATGGCTTTTCCGCAGCAATAAATTGATCTTGGTCACTAACCTCTGATAAGTTGCCCTAGAATTTTTTAAGCCAAATGACATCACATTGTAGCAGAACAATCCATGTGGGGTGATAAAGGCTGTTTTCTCTCGTGGTTCGCTGCGATGTAATGGGTATTTGATGATATCATGAAAAGATCCAGAATGACAAATATCCTACGCCGACCGACGATCAACGATCCGTCTATCCGGTGCGCAGGAAGTCGCTCTTCGAGCATGCCTCGTTGAGATCCGCGGTAGTCCACGCAAACTTCCATTTTCCGCTTCTTTTTGGGACTACCACTACATCGCGCCCATTTCTGTGTGTATTCCATTCTCCGATGAATCCTGCTTCCAAAAGATTATCCACTTCCACTGGTCAATCCCGATGTCGGTCCGGTGGTCACCACTTTCTCGTTTAACCTGGGCTTCGTCGAAGGATGACATTAAGCTCAGGAGAGGCATGTGGGATTAACGCCGCACCACGCCTAAGAGGGTCCAAAGTAATACATCCATATCGCTGAGTAGAACCCGTCAGATTTGTTCCTTCTTCGCACTGGATAGGAGGGAACTAACATAAGTGGATTTACCCGGCTCAGCTAGTGACATTGATTCTAGGGGGTTGACCGCCAATCTCTCCCTGTCTTCCATCCGCGTCTGGCGTGATCCAGAGTTGATATTCGAGGTCCGGGGTTTCTGCGTCGATCAGAGCTTTCACGCTACTAGTCAGGGTCGCCGAGATCAACTTGCCCAACACTGGTTAGATAGCTGATCATTTGATGGTAGGTGGATGGCACAAATATCGCATGTGTTACGCATCCACAATGGCGTCAGAGGCCAAAGCCTTCGGCTGCTTGAAAACAAAAAACCTACCGAACCATCGGCCCCGCTTATGACGGGAGAGTAATGTCACCCATCACACCGTGGTCATCTACGCTTCTATAGGATTCACCGAACTTAGCCCGCCCAAGGAGATGTTCATCTCCGTCAAGGCGGGCAATTGCAAACTAAATCGGGCCAGGCCGGGTAGGTCAACCCGGCACTGTGGCACATCAAAACCATTGATACATAGCAAGCATAAGGGTATCACGGGTGAGTAATGACCCTGTGAGGGTTACTGTATGGTGCTACAGGCGTCGCTGGATCTAGCCTGGATTGTCGTCACGCTCAGCGGATGTGTTTATCCGGCCCGGACGGCGGGTCGCGGTAACAACTCCTTCTTCCGCTCTGACCGATAATCGATCGTCACCGGGTCACCAAAGATATAGCGATGCGTGAGGTTCGCGGAGCTCTACGCCGACCGCTATTCTTTCAATCGCAGGGGCGGTCTCAGCCACGCAGATCGTCTCCCGGATATATCTCCTAAGGTGGCTGGCCCTGATTAACTTTTCCACCATAAACTTCAGGCTTCGGCATCGGTTGGTCTCATGCCTGTGGTCTTTATGGTAATCACACCTTAAAGATCTGTCAGGAGCCGCGGATCCGACTGAATTCGTGTGGGCCACTTAAAGTCGTGGTGATTCTGATGAGCGGAAGGAGCCATTATATGAGATGTTCGGAGGGGTAAATTAAGTGGGGTTCCTTCTTTTATCTCCACACATCCTGAGCATTTCCGGTTCTTATTCTCGACTTTCCTCGTTCAGCCGACTTTTAGTGGCCTGCCACGCTGGTCGCGGATCATGACCGTCTCGGGAGGCCCCAATATCACTCTCCAAAGGTTGAATACTTATCCGCCCGCTTGTATAATTCTTCCATCATTGCAAAGGACCAGGATAGGGAGTGGAAGAATGGTGTGGTAGGCCCAAAACTCCTTCGGAAATTCTGGAGGACCGCATCCATACTCTACGTATCAATTTGTTGGATGACCCCTCTGAATCTTCTGGTGAAATCGCGGAAGGACTCGTCCTCCCGCTTGAAGATGGTTTGCAAAGAGATGATGTTTCCCTTCTATTGAACGTAGCATAGGTACTGGGAAACAAATGTAGCCCACAACTCACTAACGAAGCCGAGCAGATCTCCTCGGGAGCTCAGGAACTGTGCTGTAGGGCCCTTCAAGTCGGGGCTCTCAACACTTTACAGCAAAGGCTGCCTCCCCATATTGAGTATCATCACTTGATCAAGTGCATCATGTGGTCAAGGCTGTGTTAGACGAGCCATCATACGGCGAATGATCTAAGATGACAAAGCCACGCTACCGTCAGAATCCTTAGATGTGGGCCGTCCAACTAGGAGGATAACATTTCTTCAGTCCCTAAACAGAAGCAAAGAAGCATGTACTGGGCCGGGTGCATCCTCGAAGGTATATACGAACTAAGTGATCTGGCAGCTTCACCCCTATGCCACATGGGCATATTTTCAGGGGCCTGCTCCGAGTGTCACCTTTCTCTACTGACTTCTTTCCGTACTCGGTGAGGCATGACACTAACGGACGGCTTAGGAACGCGGGGGCCCTCTTCCTTTCGATTCCATTTCCTTCCTCCACGTTGTTCTTCAAAGTGGGCAGATTCGGGGCGTAAGAGAGCCACTATAAGACAACTCACGCTCGCCGCCGCCATCCAGCCTGATAGCTCCGCTTTTATTTTTGTTTCTAAACTGTGTGGCTTGTGGTACGTCTCGTGCATTTTCAACCCGATTTTCTTCCGTGACGAGTTCAAGAGCGACATTTTCGGCCCAGATGGTCAAGACTCATCCGTAATTCATCCATTTGTTCGCTCCTATTCTTCCTACTCGCTCCATATCTCGACGCTAGCGAAGGAATCAAGCCGTCATTGCTAGCTCACGGTCTTCGACAGCGCACCTAAGCCCCACACGCTTGCCAATGCGACTTTTTGCTCGGGTCGTTCCCACGCACGCGCGCCAATTGTCGGGCTCTGATTCTCGTAGTCTTCTCGGATCAGCTCTGAGCATTAACCTGACAACAAGAACTTGTAAAACAAACAAGGCACCGACGGTGGTGTGCTCTCCGATGCTTAAGTTAGGTAGAGAGATAGAGAGCATAAAAATGTGTCTTGCAGGCGTATATTTTTTCACGTACCTTTTCCTTAGCATTGCTTCCCAATTTACGGCTATGACGATAATCCACTTTTATGGAAAGCCGTGATCGGCTCGTACCTAAGGGAGAGTGCAGCGCTTCGCGTTAACCGCTTCCTTGATAAACTAAGTTGCCCGAGTCTTCGCTCAAAGATCGCTGATCATCTTAAGGACCTGCTACGTATGGGGACTACGGAGAATATGTTCTTAAACCGCAAGGGATCGCACGAATCATCGGGTCACCATCTTCTTAGAGATGGCAAACCGGCTCGAAGATGACGCGGCATCCCATTAGAAGAGGGCATACTGGGCCTTTACTGCGGATCGGATAGCCTAAAACTGACTTCGTGCCTGGGGATCCGCTCATGCGGTGATATTTAGGGCTTTTGAACTTTGATTCGCTCAGCCTGAGTCGATGTCGGGCCAAAAGCCACGTGGGCCAAAAGTCACAGACCTATAAAGTTACGCCCGATCGATCACCTTTCTAGCCTATACGATCATCAAGATATGTTAGATGATGTCCCTCATAATAAAATTCATATAATATTAGACATTCATAATTTCCTAAACTTCTTTTATTAAGTTAAGTTGGTTTTATCAATTATGAACATTAGGGAATGAAAATCAAGTTTCAAGGGTATACTTCCAAGTTCCAACTGTCACTTTGGAAACCCTTTGAGCTCTAGGGCTCAATCTCATTACCTAGCATACAACAATTGAATAAAAACCTGGAAATTTATAGAACCACGTCATAAAACCTTAACACAAGATTATATTCACAAAATCATTCGATATAATATATAAACCAAACACCAATATTCACAACTAACCATAAAGGAGGATTTAGCCACTCATAAAAGCCTCAAACCCCAACAATATCATGCCTACAATCTATTTATTTTAATAACAACATATTTATTCTATTATTTTCCTTTTTAAAATCATATTCTATTCTATTTTTAATAATTGCATTTGTTTTCAAGCATTTGGCTAATATATAATAAAATTTTGGAAAAGACAGATAATCTCCCGAATTTTCATGATTAAAAAATTTAAAAAAAAAAAGTCAAATGGCATCTTCATGTGGGACCAATTACTTTGTCGTGAGTTTTAGTCATCACAAGTGATCCAATAGCATCTTATAAAAGTAATGGTCTAATATAAAATTATATCAAATAAATAAAATTTTAATAAATAAAAATATATTATATACCTAAAAATGCATTTGAAACTAATAAATATTATATTATAGAGCATTATGTTACATTGAAAAATAAAGCAATATAAATAAAAACTATATAATAAAATTACATTAATCAAATGATAAAAATATAATATAAAAACTAATATGATGGTAAAAATGTTAATTATTTAAATTTTAATGTTAATTATTGAATTAGTTAATTAAAATTTCAATGTTTTATTATTTATAATAAAAATAAAAATATATGTTATATCATTATCAAAAATAGTTTTAATAAATATTTTAATTATTTATTTTAATATATAATTATAAATTAATACTCCAAAATGAATATATTACAATTATTTTATATAAAAATAATTCAAAATTAATAAAATGATAGATAATAAAAATAAAATATCTTAAAAATTAAATATGTTTTAAAAATATTATTAAAATAATAATTTTATTATTATAAAAATAAAATAATGAGATATATTTTTGGTATAATAATGAGATAATAGTAGTATAATATTTAAATAATTATTTTTTTTTGTATAAATCTCTAAATATGGCGATTGAGTTAAAAATGAAGAATGATTAGAATTGCTTTAAATGAATATATTTCCTATATTTGGTAATGTTTTTAACACACCATAGATCAATATTTATGAAATTAAGATTTTTAGGAGAATATATATTTCAAATAAGCTATACTTTTAATTACATTTGATTGTTTTTCTTTACATGATAGAATTAATACATTTTTTTTCTTTTAATAATTTTCTTTCAAAACTTTAAATAATTTCTACCATTTTGGGTTACTATAAAAATACAAAATAAATAAATAAATGGCCATATACTAAAATTAGATAAAAATATATTAATTTATTTTTTTCCTTTATGGAAGAATGAAAGTAAATAAAATTAATTTAAATAAATATATCAAAATAATTTATTAATATTTATTAAATGTGTTTCATTTTTTATTTGTTTTTCTATTTTTCTTTTTCCTCCTCTTTAAATTTATAAATTTTCCTGAATTTTTTAATAATCTTAACATTTTTTTGGCATTTTCTCCGAAACAAACATAGTTTAAATAATAAATAGGTGGTGCAATCATGCTACAATTATAAAGAACTTATAGGTAAAGATAATTAAGATCAGATAATAAAACTCAGAAAAAAAAAACCCAAATATAGAATGTCAAATAAAAAAAGTAAAAAAAAAAAATATATATATATTGAAATATAAAACTGAAGAAATATGAAATTTAGAGTGAGTTTGTTATAATCACATGACTGAGGTGGTAAAGATGTTAGAGTGAATTTGTAAACATCTTCATTAAAAATATTTCCCACCATAGTATTTTCAAAAATATTTTTAGAAAAAATAAATATTTTCACAAAATATTTTTCAATATTATAAATGATTTTTCAAAATTTAATATGTTTTTATTTTATTAAATAATTAATTATTGGGTGGTTTGATTAAATGGCCTTTTGAACCCCCAATTTTTTAAATCCGACCCTTCTTTGATTTTTGGCCTGATTTGACAAAAAAAAACATCCTTATTTTCTTATAAAACAACTTTGTTTTAATAGATACTATAAATATATAAAATAGAAAAAGGAATTTTTGTTTGAAATTAATTATTTAAAAAAAAAAAAAGCATGAGAAATATTGAATCTTTCTCTCCTCGTTGAGAGCTTTGTTCCCTCTCTCCTCGTTGAGAGTTTAGGTATTTTTCGGCTTCTGTAGCAGGTGCTGTTTTGCTTTTGTAGCAGGCGCAGTTGCTAGAGTTCTACAACAAGCGGGTTGTTTCATCCACAATGCTTGTCTCGGAGGGTTGATATGGATATGGAGTCTCGAGTAGCCCAATTATCTTTGAACGACGAAGAGGAGGAGGAACTCGCAATTACGGGTCATCGAACTGAACTTGAGGTGCCAGATCTATGCCTTATAGGGAGGTTTCTGACTGATAAAGCGATCAACTTCCAGGCGACGAAACACTGTATGGCGGGTGTATGGAGTCTAGGTAGGGGAGTCACGATTACGGAGCTTAAACCAATGGTTTACCTATTCAAGTTCTTTCATATAGTGGATCTTCAAAGGGTGCTTGAATTGGGCCTTGGTCCTTCGATGGGCATCCCCTTGTTTTGCATCATCTCAAACCAGGCGAAAGTCCCACCACAGTTCCCTTGGTACAGGTGCCATTTTGGGTCCAGATCTACGATTTTCCGGCAGGATTTATGTCCACGGGTGTAGGAGAACAACTGGGCAACTACATAGGTAAATACATGGAGGCCTTGCTTTGTTCTGGAAAGAAGTTGCTTTATGTACCCTTCTCCACTTTTCTAACAATTACATAGATGTTGAAGTTGGTGAGCAGAATGGTCTCAAATGGCGCCTCACAGGATATTATGGCTTTCCTGAAAGACACAGATGTCGGGGGCTTGGAATATGATTAGATCTCTTAATGCTCGTTCAACTTTACCGTAGTGCATAATAGGTGATTTCAACGACCTGTTGAATGAAGCGGACAAAATGGGTAAGTCCAACCATCCTCCATGGCTTTACCATGGTTTTCATTCAGTGCTTTCGGATTGTTCTCTATAGGATCTCTCGCTGGAAGGCCATCCGTATACATGGGCTAGGAGCAAAGGGACGCCCAGGGCTATCAAGGAACGGCTTGATAGAGCTCTGGTTAGAACCTCATGGATGTCGATGTTCTCTGAAGCTAGGCTGCGAAATCAAGTTGCAGTTGTATTAGATCACACACCTATAGAGCTCAATACAAGAGGCCTGACACATTCCTGTCGCTGTCACGACCATTTAGGCTCTGGAAAATTAAATGGCTAAGAGAACCAGGCCTGGATAAAATAGTATTGGAAAGCTGGGAACATTCGCAAGGCAGCTCCCTAATGCACAAACTGACCTGTTGTGCAAACTCCCTAGATAAATGGGGAAGGAGGTTGGCACGTCGATTTAAAGATAAGATTGAGGAGTGTAAACGAATGCTCTACCGTCTACAATATTCAGCTGAACATATGGATATGACAGAATACAGCAAAACGAAGAGCCGGATGAATGACTTGTTAGTTATGCCAAGAAGAGGATTTCTGGAAACAAAGAGCAAAATGTCACTGGCTGGAGGGGGGTGTGTAAGGTTTTCATTAAGTGGGCTTCATTAATTGGAATTAAAACTGAATTAAGATTGGCCCACCTGGGCAGCGCTATCGGGCTTCTTAATAAATCATACTGGGCTCTACTTCTGTAACAGTTCGGCCCGCCCGTTATGAGGGCCCGTGGTCTGAATCCCCATTTATGAAAGCCTGCCCTCCTAAACCCTAGCGATACATTTCATCACATACGACACCACATACTCGCTTCTCTCGGTAAAAGTGATCTGCGAATCCTGCAGCCGCCAAAGGGTCGCTTTGGGAGAAGATCTTGAGATCTTCGAGACGGCTCTCTTTCAGCCTCTTCATCGCCCGCATCAACAAAGAAAGAGACATTACTGATTCCAGCGTATGTAATTTACAAATATTTTTCTCCATTAAATGATGTTTGTGTTCTTCCATGGTGATCTAGGTTGTTAGAAATTGCATCCCACAGCTTGGCATCGTGAGCCAACCATGGATTAGAACTCAAAACATACTGATTCGAGAAATTTTTTTTGGTTTTGAGGAAAAATCTGACATCATTCAATTTCTACTTTTCTTATACATCCAAAATTAAATTTTTTACATATTTGGAACCTTCTCAATGAGAGACGATCACAACGGTGGCACGTCACGGAACCGCCGCACGCGCTCTCATCGCGCCACGCGCCACCACGCGCTGAAGACGACTGCCACAGGCAAAGACACGCCGGGATCGAATCCAACGGGTCGCCGACGTTACTGATGACGCCAAGACGACCGGCCAGACCGACCGGCCAAACCGGATTCACCCGATCCGCTTTGTCAACCCGGGCTCATTTAGGTGGCGCCGACGTACCGGGCTGACGTATCGCCGACGCGGGCCGATGACGCCGCTTTGACCCAACCCGCGGACTCGACCCGATATCGACCGACCTGGGCCAATCGGCTGCAACCCAACGGCCACCGAATTCAACGGCCAACGGCCAACCCGACCATTAACGGGTCAACCGGGTCAACGGTCAAACCCGGACTGTCAACTGGCCAACCGGTCAACGGCCAAACCCCGACCGGCCACGTACCCCGCTGCACTCGGCACGCTGCCGCCACGTTGGGCTTCCACACGCGCGAACCTTCCTGCATGCGAGGCCATGTGAGGGCATTTCGGGGCAATTTTTGATAATTTCCATGTATTCGTATCGGAATTTCTACAATTTGGTATATTGACTTAGCATGTTTGAAGCTTTTACAGATATGAAAATACGTATAGAACCCTATGTATGCCTAGTTATTAGGGTATTTTCACGTATTCTTGGTATTTCTCTATGGTTTCTGAAATACATAAGGTAACTAATATGAATCACTCACGTGATAAGTGGTCAGTGGTAAGTTCTAAATTTTCACTAATTCATTAATGAATTGAACAAATATAATTGGTATTACATATATTGAATGTGATACATAAAGTTTATATCCTTGGTATGAGGATTTTCGCGATTCAATCGCCAGATCACAAAGCGGCACACTTGATCGGGATTTGAGAAACATCGCCTCATATCGTGGGATGTCTCATGTTTTATTACGTGGTCATACTCCTGAAAGGAGGTGATCATGTGTTGGGCCTGCACGGAGGGATACATGATGGCATGCAATGAGAAATGATCATCTTAGTGGTTCATACACCCAAAGGTGGTGATTTCAATGAAGGATTAGAATATGTTTTCACGGCCGCTTGATTGGCGTGGGTAACACGTATTAAACTACATGTCATATTCTCTCGCCCAAAGGTGATTGGTGGATGATGTATGTAATTGCATGGTATTCACATGATGCTGATCAGATCGCTTTGTTTTTATTTTTTCTGGCCAATTTTTCGCGAAATGCAATTCCATTTCAATGTAGATCCTTATCGATTAATTTTAAGAAATGGAAAGAGGACTTTCGCTTCGAATGGAGCCGCAGATGTTCACATGGCGCCATAATGATACTCTAAGCAGATATCACATCCTAGTACCGGTTAGAAAACCGACTTTGCTACTCCGAGAGGAGCAATAGGATTTGCTTGTCGATTAAACGGGGCAATCCATACAAAGAACACTTGAAGCTGCTCACAAGATCGCATCGCATGAGATGATGGCGCCTTATGTAAAGTAAATCGAGTTTCATCCAATGCCGAGGTTGGAACACTTTTCAAAAGCTCTTCAACATGAAGTATGATGGTACAAATTAAGCCAGAGATTATGTCCTCGTGATGGTAGACCTAAAGGCGGCTCCAAGCTCTTAATGTTACCATCTCGAAGCTTGCATCAGGCATCAAGCCTCGAACACCCTTCCACCTCGATTTTGGGATTATAAAGACAAACTACAATTCCTAAGATGAAACATGGTCAGAATGACTTGATAGCAAGGGGCGGTATGTGAGAAGAGAAGCTTAAGAAGGATAAAGAGCATTGCGGGCCTTATATACGCTTAGTCTCATAAGAGAAAGAATAAGAAGTTCAAAAGTCTAACTCAAAAAGGTGCTCAAGAAACTACCTAATAACTGATAATATAGGTCCAAAGAAGACATTCTTGAAAAGGATGGTGATCGCTTCTTTTGTAAGAAGAAAGAATACGTAAGGACTGCAAAATTCAAAGCTCGATGTCCAAGCGTGGCATAAGTAATGACTTTTTAATACTTGTTTGTGAATCCAACCTATCCAAGCACCATCCAGCTTCTTGGTGGCTTGATAGTGAGCAACTAATCATGTTGCATTTACCATACAGTGGATTCATAAACCTGGAGGAAACCAAACAAGGATGAATCAAAGCTCAACGTGGGAAATAACGAGAAGGTCAAGTCATGTTCGTGGGAGATGTAATCTTAGTTTTAGATTCTCGTTTAAGTTGATGTTGAAAGACATTTTATGTACTTCTTTAGAAGGAATTTAGTTTCAAGATTGGCGTTTGGATTCATATGATTATTCTTTTGAAATTACATAATATTATTTCAATATTCTTAATTCAAATAAGGTCACATATGTCCAATGGATTATACAGATTAAGTTTATCTCCCGATGACATATACGTAGCTTATACTACCGAAAAGGTCAAGCTTCTAAGAGACCACTACCTAAGGGATGAGTCTTTATGCACATGGCATAAACGATTCGCCATATTCCTCCTATGATGTAGTAGAAAGGCTAATAAAGACTAATATCCCATCTTAAAAATGACTTAGAGATATGCGAGACTGTCAGAGGGGTAAAATGACCTTCAAGATAAGAAAGAATCGGCAGCCCATAGTTCCGACTTGTTGGAAGTCATTCAATTCCGATATAAGTGGGATCTTATGTGGCAAACCTTGTGTAGAAATTTTTATTTCATCACATTTATCGATGACTATTCTCGATATGGTTATTTGTACTTGATTAAAGAAAAGTCCGAGTCTCTTGAAAAATTCAAGATTTTTCTGACCGTCGAAACAATCGGGAAAAGTCATAAAGGTTGTTAGATCTGACCGAGGTGGAGAGTATTATGGCAAGCATGGCGATAAGCCGATACCTTAAGGCCATTCGCCAAATACTTAGAGGACTCTGGGATAGTGGCACAATTTACTATGCCTGGAAGTCCTGAGCAAAATGGTATAGTCGAAAGGCGCAATCGTACTCTTATGGAAATGGTAAGGAGTGGCGATTAGTGGTGGACAAATTTACTCCGCTGGGTGAGCTTGAAAACAAATTTTGTACATTTTGAATCGTGTACCTACAAAAGCTGCTCCATTGACTCCTTTTGAGTTATGGACTGGCGAAAGCCTAGCTTAAACCATCTTAAGGGTTTGGGGATGTCCCTGTATAGTTATATAATCCAACATAAGTAAGCTGACTCCGTAACTACTAGGTGTTATTTCTGTGATCTTACCCTGAATATCTCGGCGGGATATAGGCTCTATAATCCCAACGAGGCACAAGAATCAGGGAATCATTGCATACTAAGTTTCGAGTTTGACGTGGCCGATGAAAGTAGCCGCTTCGTACTCATTGAGGATGATAGTATCAGTGAGTAAATGTGGCATTCAGATCTCCCTCCCATACAACATCAGGGAAACTCCCACATACCATAATAACCCTGCTGGTACAGGATCCCGTTGGAGGAGACAAAATTCCTAATGAAGTTCATCAAGGCTCTCGTGCGTATCGTGGCTATTTACTACTCCAGCATGAGATCCACTAGTGGAGAGACGCATCGCCTATACCAATCGACTTAGTCTATATAGAGAGCAAGACTACGAGATCTGCCTTGACTCCATCCAATAACTTATGAGGAAGTCGTCATTCTCAATCGAACTGTGGTTGATGCAATGGTGAGATGAAATTCAATCTACGAGGCATAATGGAGTTTGGGAACTTATTGAATTACCGAGGGTCATAGACCCATCGGGCCGCAATGGGTGTATAAGACTAAAAGGGACTTCTAAAGGAAAGATTGAGAAGTTTAAAGCCATCAGCCAAATGTTTCACTTTATATGAGTAGACTATGAAGCAACTTTTTCTCCTAAATTTCTAAAGATTCTTTCGTAGTGATCATGGCATTAGTTGCTCATTTTGGATAATGAGCACCTGCATGGATGCTAAACCGGCCTTTCTCAATGGAGACCTTAATGAAGAAGTCTATATGATGCAACCTCAAGGTTTTGTGGCAATGATTCGTAAACTCGTATGTAGACTGAAAAAGTCTATTTATGGTCTCAAGCAAGCTTCTAGACAATGGTACTTAAAGTTTCATAGTGTTGTTGTTTCATATGGTTTTGTTGAGAACAAAGTAGATCAGTGTATATACTGCAAGGTCAGTGGGAGGAAATTCATTTTCCTAATACCTATGTGGATGATACTGAAGCTGGCAAAGGGGAAATGACCTGGTCTACCGCATGAGACAAAGCGGATGTTGTCAAATAACTTTGATATGAAGGACCTCATGGTCGCCTATCTCAGCATTGAGATTCATAGGATCGCTCAAGGCACTATCGGGTTTATCTCGAGGGCATATGTTGATCGTGGCTTGAAAGATTCAACATGCAACTATGTGTCAGAATTGCTCCCGCCCCAGAAGGTGATAAGTCGAGCCCATCACAATGTCCCCATCTCGGGACATGTGAGAAAGCCCAAATGAAGAATATACCTTTATGCTAGTGCACTCGGGAGTATTATGTATGCTCAAGTATGCACTCAGTTCGATATCGCCAAACCCAGATTACGATCATCAAGTTGTCGCTAAGAAGGTTATGAGGCACTTAAAGAGGACAAAAGACTATATGTTGATTTACAAACATGTTAAGGACCCGCGCCTAGCTGGGTATTCGGGACTTCTGACTTTGGTCGGGCCGTCAGGATGAAAAGAAGCCAACAACCGGTTATATCTTTGCTAGCAGGAGGTGTGATCATGGAAAAGGAGAAACAAATTAATCAGATCCTCTACCATGCAAGTTTAGTCAGGAAGCATGCTTTTCAAAGAACTACCAAGCAATTTGGCTCAAAACCCAATTAAGGAGTTAACCGTGTTTGATTTTGTGGATAGGCCTGCTACAATTGTATTAGACAAAGAACTCGCAAAGGTTGTTTATTAACAACAAATGTATGCTCCGGGCGGCCTAAACACAACTGACAACACCTTGACCATAAAGCGAATTAAAACTGATCGCCAGTAAAGGAGCACATATCAACGGGACGACATATATCATAGATCCGCCAACTAAAGGCCTTCGCTTCTTGTGTATTTGAACGACATGTCATTAACACGGGCTTAGGAGTATCATGGGATACCGTGGAATTAGTGAGCTATTAAGTTTTAAGTCGTTTAATAAAGGTCAATTCAATTTCATTACATTTTTTGTAATAATTGAATATGTATCAATCCTCTTACATTCAATAAGGTATTTGTGAATGTAGGTTTATCGAAGGAGTACATATAATCATGGAAAATATCAAGGCATTGTATAAACCTTGAATAAAGGCTACAGCAATTTTGCATTAGCCTCACTAGCATATTTATTACACATTAAGTAAAGTTACCTATCAAGGTAACATATATACTGTGTTCGCTGAACCATAATGGATATTCTCCGTGACACACTCAGGTCTGGTGGACACTTAAGGAGTAGAGAATTTGACTAACAAAATGGATAACACATGAAGTATCACTCATTATGAGGTATTGTCCATTTAAACACACCACCATATTGAATCCATATCAAGAAAGTCAAGCACTCGTGACCATGGAAGGGGTCACAAGTGAGCATGCAATTACCGCCATGATTCAGTTGTTCAGACTTTATGGGATCTAGATTGACTATTAAGAATAAATCTCAGACCAATATAGCAGGGCACACATGAGCCACTAATATCGCCTCAAGTGAGAATGCGTTTTCATTAAGCGCTTCATTAATCTGACTAAATCGAATTTAAGATCGGTCTAATTAAGTAAGGTTATTGGCTTCTTAATAAATCATACGGGTCGGCCGGGTGTGTGGGTTCAGCCTGCCTCTCACTGCTATGAGAGGGCCCAGGGCCTAACTTCTATTTAAGGAAAGCTCAAGTCCTCCCAAACCCTAGCGATACATTTCTATCACATAATGCATAATTCTCTCATACGGTTTTCTCTGGAAAAGGGATCGGGCAATCTCATAAAGCCAGCCAAAGGGTCGCTTGGGGAGAAGATCTCGAGATCTTGAGATCTGCCTCTTTTGCAACTCTTCATCATTCCGCATCAACAAAGAAAGAGACATGGATCTGCACAGGCACACTCATGCTTGTTTTTTCTCCATTAAATGATGTTTGTGTTCTTCCAGGCGATCTAAAGGTTAGAAATTGTGATTTCACAGGTGACTCCAACTCACTAGACATGCAATGCTTCATCTAGGAAAAGAATTAACATAATTGAAAAGCTTGCGGATAAAATGTGAGGTACGGGTGTTGAATCGTAGAGGATTCGCTTCAATGGAAAGGACTATTTAAACTTCTATTTTAAATAATTCGAATTGGAGCTTTAATTATCATTCATTAAAACCAGAGTTCATGTGATGAGAGTATTAAATTATCCGCACCTTTTTCGACCGACGAAGGAACATGCTTTGTTCCATATGCACTCGACAAATTCCTCCTGTCCGATGGGCATAATCCGACATTCTACCGTAAATTTTGGGTCCTTGTGGGGAGGATATCTTACAAAGAGACACTACCGGTTGAAGGAACCGTACTCTCCCAAAACTCACAAGACCACTTTAACTCGATGCCTAAATGTACCCATCCTACTTCGACGAAGGACCTGAGGCCAAATTAAGCCATGAATGTGGAGTACAAAATAATGGCTAAGGTGTCGGGTCAACCGACTGGTATGATTTGGCCGCCTGATCTCTTAATGCCTACCGCTGTCATGGAGATCGAGATCTATATGTGATAACATGCGCGACTTTTGAGTAATTCACTACATGAAAAGAAAGACGAAAGGCAAGAAAGGAAGTGTATCCTTAAAGTTAGACATGAGCAAAGCCTATGATCGTATCAGTTAGAGGTATTTGGAGGCAGTCGTGCGAAGAATGGGGTTCATTTCTCACTTCATAGATATGATTATGATTTGTGTAACCACAGTTCAATACCTCGTATCTATAAATTGTTGGCCATGATATTGCCATGTCTTGAATCACCATAGTTAGAAATAAAACACAACAATGCATACCTGGTTTGGAATCCATCGTGCTTGATGCGGAATTGGCGACGATTCACTTGTATACGATCTCAAAATCTTCTCCCTTATCCCCTTCGTGAATACACTGGCCTAATGAGATTGCCACTTACAATGCAAGAGGAAGGAATTCTCTCTCTCAGTTTCACGTAAGTCAAAATGTGCAAAAATGGTAGAGAAGGGTTAAGGGAGGGACTTGAGCGCTATTTATAGAGTTTTGACCACGGGCCCTCTCATCACGGGCAGGTCGTACTCGACCCACACCGGCCAATCCATATTAGGCCCGATTAAGAACCATATATCGTACCTTTATTAGACCAACCTAATTTAGTTGATCTCGATTAATAAAGCCCAGCGTTAGGAAAATCTTATATTCTCCTTGGGCGATATTAATTGAAAGCGACGTGTGTGCACCCTCGTATTGGTGCAGAGATTGTTCTTAATGGTGATCCCATCCCATAAAGTCTGAGCGAATCGTAGGCGATAGCTGCATTGTAATCCTTGTGAGCCTTTCATGGTCGCGAGTCTTTTTGACTTTATTGATATGGATTCGATATGGTAGCGTGTTAAATGGACAATACCTCATAATGAGTGATGCTTCATATTTATCCATTTTGTTAGTCGAATTCTACTCTCCTTAAGTGTCACAAAACCTAGTGTCATTAGAAATTCTCGTCATGGTTCCAATGAACACAGTATATGTCTTATCTTGATGATTAACTGTACTTTATGTGTAGCAAAGACATATTGTTAAGGCTAATGCGAGATGCCCCACCCTTTGCACAATGTTACAATATCTGCAGAAGTTTCGCAATTCTCGTACTTAACGATAAATGCGCGATCACCAATGCTATATGCCTCATTGAATGCCAAAAAAAATTGATACATATTCAAATATTCCCAATATAACAACGAAACAAACTTTATGAGGGCGACATAAAATTAACGACTCCCACTAATTGGCGGTATCCCATGATACTCCCACAAGCCCATGCTAATGACATGTCGATCAAACACACAAGGGCGAAGGCCTTTAGTTAACGGATCTGCAATCATATCATCTGTTGAAATGTGCTCCTTTATAGCGTCACGGTGCGAACTTTTTCCTTTATAGTCGAGGTACTTAGCCCTCTCCATGTGCTTAGACCCCTTGAGACCTACATTTGTTGTTAATAAACAACAACTGCGAGTTATTGTCTGGCTACATTGTATGGGCCTATCCACAAAATCCAAATACGGTCAACTCCTTGTGAGGTTCGAGCCAAATTGCTGAGTAGTGGCTGAAAAGCATGCTGAAACTCCGGCTTGCATGGTAGAGGGGATCTTTATTGACCACGTTTTACCCGGCTTTTCACGTGATACCGCTCATAACTAATTTGAAGATGTAACTTTGTTGTTGATTTCTTTTCATCACGACCCGGCCCGGCCAAAAAATTAGAGATCAAATACCCAACTAGCTCTAGGTCACGAACATGTTTGTAAATCGACATATAGTCTTTTGCAGTAAAGCTTTAAGTACCTGTAACCTTCTTGTGGCCCGACCCCGATGATCGTGTCACGGATTTGGCGATATACGCCTAGAAGTCTGATTTACAAAAGGCAATATCGGCCTAGTGCATACTTGAGCATATAATACTCCCAGAGTGCACTAGCATAAGACACATTCTTCATTTGGGCTTTTCTCGATATCGAATGGGGACATTGTATTGAGACTGACTTATCGCCTTCTGAGACGAGAGCAATTCTGGCTTACATTGTTACATGTTGAATCTTTCTAAATCGATCAACATATGCCCTGCGAGATAAACCCAATAGTCGCGAAGCGATTCACATGTGAATCTCAATGCCCGAGGACAAAAGACGCCTCTGCAAGGTCCTTCATATCGAGATTCTTTGATAACATCCGGCTTTGTCTCATGCGGTAAACCAAGGTCCTTTGCTATGAAGCGGGATATCATCCACATAGAGTATAAAGAATGAATTTCCTCCCATTGACCTTGCGGTATATGCGTTGATCTGCTGTTACTCCAGCGAGCCGGATGAGCAACAACACTATGAAACTTTAAGTACCATTGTCTAGAAGCTTGCTTGAGACCATAAATAGACACCGGTCTACATACAAGCGTACTGAATCATTTGCCACAAAACCTTGGGTTGCATAATGAACTTCTTCATTAAGGTCTCCATTGAGAAAACCCAGTTTAACATCCATGCGGGTGTAACTCCATATCGAAATGACAAGCTAATGCCATGATCACTCCTGAAAGAATCTTTAGAAGAGACCCGGAGAAAATGTTGCTTCATAGTACACTCACATACTCTCTGAGTGAAACCTTTGGCTACCAGTCTGGCTTTAAACTTCTCAATCTTTCCTTTAGGGTCCCTTTTAGTCTTATACACCCATTTGCAGCCAATGGGTCTATGATTTTCAGGTAATTCAACAAGTTCCCAAACTCCATTATGCCTCATAGATTGAATTTCATCTCTCATTGCATCCAACCACGAGTTCACGGCGGGAGACAGAAAGCGGCTTACGCATACGTCATTGGATCGTACGAAGCGGAATATCGTAGTCTTGCTCTCCTATATAGACTAAATAGTTCGGTGGTATTGCTGATCGTCTCTCCCTAGTGGATCTCCTTACTGGAGTAGTAATAGCCATATTTTGCACCTGAGAGCCTTGATGAACTTCATTAGGAGCATCTCAAACAGGATCCAGTCCAACCGAGGTTGATATGGTGTGTGGGAGTTTCCACAAGTATGCAGCATGGAGGAGATAAATATACCATATTACCGCAAATGCTAATATCCTCAATAGTATGTATTTGTCTTTCTTGATACATCAAGCTCAAAAGCAGGTACATGCGTGATTCCACAATTCTTGGCCTCCATTGGGATTATATAGTAGATATCCCTTTGAATATTTAGAATTAGATCTCACAAAGTAACACCGAGTGGTTTTGGAGTCCAACTTACTTAATGTCGGATTATATAACTTCACTTCTGCAGGACATCCCTGTGGACCCTACCCGATCCACGGGCCGACGCAACTCGCTTTTAAATGGAAGGAAAATGTGAAAAGAAAATGTGGGTTGATTTTCGAGTTTTGGAAAATCCGTCCTCGAGGAGGAACGGTTTTGCTTTGGAGTCGCCACTTGCCACTTTTATTTTTATTTTTAAGTGGAAAACAAGTAAGAACAAAAAGCCCCAATGACTCGATTATGGAAAAGCGGTCTAGCGAAAACTAGATTTACAGGTCGAGGGATCAGATTACCTATCGGAAGGTACCTCATGTAGAGGTAGCACCCCTAACCGGAACTTCGGTCTCTACTAGTGAATTGGGTATGTAGGAGCATATGGGTCAAAAATCAGATAGTCTCATAGGCTAAATATACAACTTAGATCAGACCAACCTAATTGGTATCAAGCATGCTTTAAAAACACTCAACCAAAAGCGAAAATGGTGTGTACCTCGGTCACGACCCGCAGCTACATCGAGTTAGCCAGCCAAAACATATCAAGCATGCATGGCACTCAAACACAAAGCATCCATGTGAAATTCATTACCCGACACTAAAGCACACTGTGGTCCCTAGCCAAAGCGTATAGAGAGGTCGATCAGCGTTGGGCATCACGTTCTCAAAATTAAATATAAAAAGCAAAGCAAGCTAGGAGAAGCCATACATTGCATCTCAGCCCACTCGGTGATGCTCTGATACTTGTCGGCTATACAAAACCGTCCTATCCATCTCAAAGAATCGGTCTCGACAAAACACTAGATTATTGGTGCTTAACTAATCACCCTTGGACCCGCATAGACCCTGATTCTCAAGGATCCAAAAATGGAACCGACTATTAACCAGAAATAAACCCCATTTAGACCACAAGCCTTAGTCCTACATTGATTTGGGCCGAATGGGCTGGACTCACAAGGTCATTGGGCTGGTGGCGAAATCGGAAAGGACCATGAAACCCGGCAAAGCGACCGATCTAGTTCCCGACCGGTTCAGCCGGTTGAGAGAGAACTCCAAAATTTTGCAAAGAACAGCCACCAGATTCATGAATCCAACAAGACAAACGGAGTTCAGACTCAAGTAACCAAGAACCAACACAAACAAATCAAACCACCCAAATTGCCGTTCAAATAAGGCCCAGACAAATGAACCTGACTGGTTTGGTTTTAACAATTCCAGATGGTTGACAAAATATTTCAAAAATCTTAAGAACCTTCCTTACAAGTCAGGAATCAACAAGACAAACAGAGTTCAATTCCGACTCGGTAACTAAGAACTAAACACAAACAAATCAACCACCCAAACTGCGTTCCAGCAAGCCAATCAAATGGACCGGTTAGTTCAGTTTCAGTTTGGGCGGTTGAAAATATTTGAAAAATTGTCAGAATCTTCTTTAGGTCAGGAATCCAAAAAAAACAAACGGTGATTGATTCTCAGCTCGGATGAGTGAGAACCAACCAAAACAAATCAAACTATCAAACTGCCGCAGCCGTTTCAGCAAGCCAAACCAAATGGACTAGTTGGACAGTTTTCCAACCGGTCTGGACGGTTGAGAAAATATTTGAAAATTGTCAGAATCTTCTTTAAGGAGTCAGGAATCCAAAAAAACAAACAGTGATTGATTCTCAGCTCAGTAGTGAGAACCAACCAAAACAAAATCAAACTATCCAAACTGCCGTAACAGCAGTTCCAGCAAACCAAACCAAATGGACCGGTTGGTTCAGTTTTCCAACCGGTCTGGACGGTTGAGAAAATATTTGAAAAATTGTCAGAATCTTCTTTAAGGAGTCAGGAATCCAAAAAAACAAACGGTGATTGATTCTCAGCTCGGATGAGTGAGAACCAACCAAAACAAATCAAGCTTTGCGAGAGTGCGGGTTCAGTGAGAAACCGTTGAATCGGCTCTCACGTATGGCGTGAAAGCCGGTTCAAATGGTTGAGTAAAACCTAAAATTTGGTCAGAATATCTGTATGAGAATAGAAGTGGTGCCAGGTTCCATTTCTTACCTCTTCACATAAAGCGGCTGAACGAGCAAGCTACACATCTCGGAAAAATCCGACCAAGCGTGTGTCAGAGGCCAGTGTGCCTCAAGGTTCCTTCCAATCTGATCTCTATGTCCTTTTATGCTAATTCCACCTCCAGCCATCAGCCTCTTCGTTTTCTCTCCTTCAATCTTTGGAAAGGGCCCTAATCGGAGTCTCGAAATAGCTTCCCCATTCACTCCCCTCCCTCATTTCCCATGCAAGGCGAATCACTTAAGTTTTCGACTTGCTTCACTACCAAGTATCCACATGGGTTCATGGTGGGCTGTATGTAACCTAAGACAAGGCCCAAAATAGACCCACAATACTTCCCAAGGTCGATCTGGAGCTTATGGGCCCGAAACATTAGGATTTGGGCTCCAAAATCACAAAAAACAGCGCTCCACACAAGCTGTCCCAACTAACCTGTTGAATCGGATGCCAACCGGTCGAGCCGGTTGAGGAAAATTATGAAATTTTGATAGAATGTTCCCTGAAGAATGGAGACCAGCAAAAAACACGGTGCACCATTCTAAGTTTGGATGAAATATGATCAAAACAAGGAGAATTGCTTGCCAAAATCACCCAAAAAAAAGCAGTGTTGTATACATACTACATCGGCCGAACCAGTCAAGCGATTGGTCAAGCGGTTTACCAAAATTATGAATTTTAACATAAACCTCCTTGGCGAATAAGAATCAACAAAACAAACGGTGAACAGTGCGAGGCTCGGATAAAGGAGATACAATCGAAACTCAATAATTGGCAAATTTGACATACTCCATAAACTCCGATTGAGCTAAACCCTTGGTGGGGGGCCCACCTTCTTTCTATGGCACGATGCCAATAACTGACACTCTGATGACACTCGAGAGTGAGATACATACATACTCATGGACCATATACTCGCCCACCCGAGGCTCGGAGAAAGACCAGGCCTAAAAGTGCCTAAATGGTGTTATATGAGAACAATGGGTGAGTATGACACCCATAGGATAAATGCAAGTGCTTAGGGACAAAATTGAGGGTCAACAATCCCCAAACCTTAAGATGGTTTAAGCTGGGCTTACGCCCAGTCCATAACTCAAAAGGAGTCAATGGAACAGCTTTTGTAGGTACACGATTCAGAATGTACAAAGCTGTTTTCAAAGCTTCACCCCACAGAAAACCAGGTAAATTTGTCCTACTAATCATACTCCTTACCATTTCCATAAGAGTGCGATTGCGCCTTTCGGCTACACCATTTTGCTCAGGACTCCCAGGCATAGTAAACTGTGCCACTATCCCAGAATCCTCTAAGTATTTGGTGAATGGCCCCTTAAGCTGTCCGGCATTGCCATACTTGCCTATAATACTCTCCAACTTTCGGTCAGATCTAACAACTATGACTTTTCCCAACTGTTTCTCAACTTCAGTCCAAAAAATCTTGAACTTGTCAAGAGACTCAGCCTTTTCTTTAATCAAGTACAAATAACCATATCGAGAATAGTCATCAATAAATGTGATGAAATAAAAATTTCTACACAAGGTTGCCGTATAAAAGGTCACTGTCGGTGTGAGATGACCTCAATGATCGAACCCCAGTTTGCGGAGTTTTCTTTCTTATCTTGGTCATTTTACCTCTACAACAGTTTACGCATGTCTCTAAGTCATTTTTAAGAGCAGGCAGGATGTTAGTCTTCAGCCTTTCTACTCTATCCTTAGAGATATGGCCAAGCCGTTTATGCCACAATGCATAAGACTGTTCCTTAGGTAATGGTCTCTTAGAAACAACCTTTTCAACCGTACAAGCGACGTATATGTCATTGGGAGATAAACACAATCTGTACAATCCGTTGGACATATAACAACACCCAACCTTATTTGAATTAAGAAGCAGAAATAACATTGTTCTTGATTTCAAAGAGTAGTCATACGTGTCGAACCACGATCTGGAAACTAAGTTCGTCTAAATGAAGAGTACATAAAAATGTCTTTCAACATTAATCTAAAACCCGGGGAGTCTAGAATCAAGATTACATCTCCCAGTATAACATGACTTTCTCGTTGTTTCCCACCGGTGAGTTTTTGATTCATCTGATTTGTCTTCCTCAGGTTTATGAATCCTTGTATAGTAAACATAACATGATTAGTTACACCGCTATCGAGCCACCAGAGCGGGATGGTGCTTCGATGAGTTGGATTCTGGCTCAGTGCTAAAAGAATCATTACACAGGCTCACGTTTAGACTGACTAAGCTTTAAACTTTGCACGATCCTTCTTTATGTGACCTTTCTTCTTACAAAAAGAAGCCGGCGATCACCATCCTCTTGAAGGATGTCTTCTTTACGGATTATATTATCAGATTAATGGTAGTGTCATATGAGGTACCTTTATGAGTACGATTTACGGACTTCTTATTTTTTCCTTTTGTAGGAACTAGAAACATATAAGGCGGATGCCCTTCTCTCCTTCTTAAGTTTACTCTTCTCTGCCGCCCACCGCACCTTTATCGAGTCATTAAGCGACGATCTCATCTTGGGAATTGTAATTTGTCTTTATAATCCCAAAATCAGGTGGAAGGGTGTTTAGGGCTTGATGCACAATGCAAGCATCAGGAATAGAAACATTCAGAGCTTGAAGCTTCGTCTGTAGGTTTACCATCCTAAGGACGTAATCTCTAACCCCAGCAGAACCATCATACTTCATATTGAAGAGCTTTTGAAGAAGTGTACCAACCTCAGCATTGGATGAAGTGCGGTTTCTAGCCTCTAAGGCTTCCATCATTTCCTTAATGATCACGGTCCCGATTTGGTAAACCACTTTTAAGTGTTCTTGAATGGATTTCTTCATTGTCGATAAACAAATTCGATTGCTCTTTCCAGCGGCATAGTGCATTTTCCGAGTTTCGATATTGGTGGCCAAGTGATATCTGCTTAGGCTTGTCTTTTGAAGAGCGATGTGAACATCGCGGCCTACATTCAAATAGAAAATCCTCTTTCCATTTCTTAAAAGTTCAATCGGTAAGGACCTCAATCGAAATGGAATTGCAGTTCTGAAAAAGTGGTAGTAAAACAAAACAAACAATACAATCAACATCATGTGAATACTTATACAGAGAATTACATACATCATCACATAATCACCTTTGGGCAGAAAATATGACATGCAGTTGTACACTCTCCACATGACAACGGCCATGAGAACATATTCTAATCTTTCGTGAAATCACCACCTTTGGGTGTATGAATCACTAAGATCAGTCATTTCTCAAGCATATGCTATACATGTACCCCTCCATGAACTAACACAAGATCATCTCCTTTGGGAGTATGATCATCTGATAAGCTTGAGGAGACATCCACCACAATATGGGGCGATATTTCTCAAACCCGATCAAAGTGTGCCACTTTGGCGGTCACAACCCGATTGAATCTGATAATTTCTCATACGGGGATATAAGCTTTGCCTTGTATCACATTCACTATATATATATATATGTAATGCCAGACGTAAAAACAAGGGCGTATGTCTTTTACATTACATGTCATGCTAATTATACATTGTTCAATTCATTCATAGATAATGAATTTATTACACTCTACCTGATCATATGTGGTGATATAAATGTGAGCTACCATACATATTTAGAAACTATAGAAATTCAGAAATTCGCAAAATATACCTAAAATTCGGTGTACATTGGGTTATTTACGTATTTTCACATCTGTAAGCAAACTATCTGTCGATATACCTGTGTAGAGCATCGATCACGTAGCGTCGGTACCAAGATCGTCCAAAGCGGGCGTTGAATGGCGCTCCCGCCTGCCGGCCGGAAGTAGAGGAGTCTGAAGCCGATCGAATTCGAGTCGAGTCGGGTCGGTCGGGATCAGGTCGGATGGCGTCAGGCGAGTCGGTCGATGGCGATCATCATGGCGTCGTCGGATCGAGTCAAACCGGGCCCGGGTCAGCCGAGTCGGGAGTGGGGTCGGACCGAGTCAAACTTCGGGTCGGTATGACGTCATCATGACGTCAGCAAAAGGTTCTGCCGGACGAGCGCGCCCGGTTGGAGCGGCGCGCTTCGTGTCGTCCGCAGCGCCCGTCGCCTCTCACACTTGCGTGGCGGTAGCGTGTAACGCGTGGAAGCGCGTCCGGCCTCCTCGGCGGCGTGCCGCATCGTTTTCGTTTTACGACGAGTAGATTCAAAATATGAAATAATATTCAACTTTCATTGGATAAAAAAAATTGGCCCGGACAAAACCTCTTTCGGAAAAACAAACAAAAAAAACGTTTTTTTGTATCATTTGATTCTAATCTATGGTAGGCTCACGATGCGAATGTCGGCCGTGATATTGCCATGCCTTGAATCACCATAGTTAGAAATAAAAACACAACAATGCATACGGTTTGGAATCCATCGTAGCGATGCGAATTAAGCGACGATTCACTTGTATCTTTGATCTCAAATCTTCTCCTTATCCCTTCATGAATACCGCGGCTAATGAGATTGCCGCACAATGCAAGAGAGAATTCTCTCTCGGTTTCACGTAAATTAAATGTGCAAAAATGGTAGAGGAAAGGGTTAAGGGAGGGACTTGAGCGCTATTTATAGAGTTTTGACCACGGGCCCTCTCATCACGGGCGGGCCGTACTCGGCCCACACCCGGTAGTCCATATTAGGCCCGATTAAGAACATATATCATTACCTTTATTAGACCAACCTAATTTAGTTGATCTCAATTAATAAAGCCCACATTAGGAAAATCTTACATAAATGGCGTGTTAGTTGGTCCCATCTCCCCTGGACGTGGACTGAGACAAGGAGACCCTTTATCTCCGTACTTATTTATTATATGTGCAGAGGGACTCTCGGCATTGCTGAAGGAGGCAGAGGTGAGGGGTGATTTGATTTGCATGGATGCCGCATCAGTAGAGGTGCCCCTTGTATCTCACATCTTTTATTTGCTAATGATAGTTTTTTATTTTTTAATGCCAGTGATCAGGAGTGTTGTAAAGTGTAGTCCATTCTTGAGTTGTATGAGAGAATATTAGGGCAAGCAGTTAATCTCTAAAAATCTGGAATATTTTTCAGCAATAATGTTTTGGATTCCCTAAGAATGAACATTTCTACCATATTAGGTGTGTCAACCCCTATCAATACAGGAAGATATCTAGGATTGCCTAAACATTGGCGGGAATAAAGATCGATATTTGCCTTTCTCACGAGAAAATTAATGGAGCAGAACTCGAATTGGAGCTTTTAAAATAATACTATTATTTTAAAAAATATTATTTAAAATAAGGTACAAAAATAAATATTTAGGAATCTATAGCACTTAGTGCCAGCAAAGCGCCACATAGGCATTTTAATGTAAAATTCTGAAGTCGTGTCTTCAAGACACGATTTCAGTGTAAAATTCAGAAATCGTGTCTTCAAAACACGATTTCAGTGTAAAATCCGAAAGTCGTGTCTTCAAGACCGCGATTTCGATGTAAGTCGAAGTCGTGTCTTCAAAACACGATTTCAATGTAAAATTCTGAAGTCGTGTCTTCAAAACACGATTTCAGTGTAAAATTCTGAAGTCGTGTTTTGAAGACACGATTTCAGTGTAAAATTCTGAAGTCGTGTCTTCAAAACACGATTCCAGTCAAACCGAATCGTGTCTTCAAAACACGATTTCGGTGTAGAACCACGAAATTAAGTGTTTTGAAGACATGATTTCAGTGTAAAATTCAGAAGTCGTGTCTTCAAAACATGATTTCGGTGTAAATTCGAGAAGTCATGTCTTGAAACACGATTTCGATTAATAAGAATTAAAGTCGTGTTTGGCTCTGTTCAGTCAAGAATCGAAGTCGTGTCTTCAAAACACGATTTCGGTGTAAAATTAGTCGTGTCTTCAAACGTTTCAATGTAAGTCGAAGTCGTGTCTTGAAACCACGATTTTAGTGTAAATTACGAAGTCGTGTTTTGAAGACACGACTTAGGTGTAAATCTTTACACGATTTCATAAATATGTAAAATGCGACATCTTCTTCCACTGATTTAACAGGTTCATAAATAAAAAATCAAAGTGTCCTTCCAACATCAATAAACTACCAATGATAATGTCAAAATATATATTAATGTCGAAATGATAATGTCTAGAAATATATATTAATGTCGAATGATAATATCCAAAGTATGTGTTAGTAGAAAGTGTCACAAGATTCTAAGTACAAGGTCATTAAGTCCAACTTATACATAAAACCACTAATGCGTGCCACATGAAGGAACCTTCTTCTTTCTTTGTGGTCGTCTATCATATACTTGCATCTCTGATATATTAGAAGGACCCTCACGCGGTACTCGATATCCTCGCCCTTGTTCTCTTCCTCGTCCACCGCCTCGTCCTCGTCCTCGTCCTTGATCTAATGGTTGTGGTGATGGCATAATTAAAGGTGTTAGTAATGGAGTAGATGGCTCTGACTCCTCAATATTGGATGGTAACTCTGAAGATGTATGTGCATTATGAGGTACTTCAGTAGGCATGGTGAACTCTGTCTGAGGTGGTGGGGTGAAAAGGAATGCATGTGGTGCCACATCATCAGAAGAACGAGGATCTAAGTGACGTGGGTTTGAAGATGGTCGGACTACATTGCACCCCTCTTGAGACGCTTCACCTCTTTGTATATTTACCCTGGTTGGCCTTGTTTTAACCCTCCCTTCGTTCATGCGTTCCCTCCTACCTCGAGAGGGTAACTATGTCTCATCAATGTTGGAGGATCCTTGAAGTCTATCCATTTCTTGCACAACTGCTAATGTAGAGGTGCATAACTGACGAATGTCATGGTCATCTGGATGTGCTAGATGGTATATTTGTTGCAAGGTGTTATTCTACATAATTAAAGAAAAATAAAGTTAAATATTTATTGAATTGTATAAAATGGTGTAATAAAAGTAAAATTTGCTGGTACCATTACCAATATGTGATGAAATGATCCATGAGGAGTAACAAATAAACGTGTGATCGAACGATACCAAACCATATATGGATCATTATATGCAAGTACTTCTGAAAAAGCTTCAGCATTGGCAATATGGTCACATCGAGAATTCCATCTTTGAATATATTCTTGATGTCGATCCATCCAATTATCTTCTTGTCGTCCCCTTAGATCATATCGATGCAAGATGGCCTCTGTATCACAAGCCTCTGGAATCCTGGCACATGGCTTGTCTCAATACTGCATCGGTCTATGCCACTCTACAATGTGAAAACATATGAGAGGGGAGATGGTCATCCATATGTCAACACCAAAAGTACAAAACGTTGGAAGTTTATTCATGATATCATCTGCGTATGGCTTCTAGATAATCTACAATCAAAGAAAAAAAATAAAGCGTGAGAAACTATTATAAAGAAATAAAACTAAACAAAAGGTTATAAGTAGGTATAGCAAAATGGTAGTAAGTAATGAGTAACAAAATGGTTAGTTGAATATTATTTCTGATTTGATCGTAGTCGATCGATTGATACCTATAATGAGCTAGGCGTGAGTGGATATCTTTGTAGTGCAAAACTCATCTCTCGACTATAAGATATAAAAAATTAAAGAAATGGTTATAAGTAATAGCATAACTAAATGATTATATTATATTGATGCATATATAAGTTGTGTTAGTATTATAATATGCAGGTAGTACTTGATGGAGTTCACGGCAAGCGTCACGTCACGATGATGCTGAATATAGTCGTTGAGGTGCAATGAAAGGAAATCTATCCCATATCAACAATTGTAATATTATGAGTGGACTTGATATATCACGTGCGTCGATATGAGATGCTTTCGACACAGCTCTATCTGACCAAACCAAACAAACACTACCATTTGTAGGTACTGCGGTGTCGAAGTCTTTCGAAAATGGCAAGAACATCAAATGAACTTTACTATTTGACTTGTCTACGTAAAGGCATCCACCAATGAGCTGTAATATATAAGCCCTACAATAACATCGTATTGACTCCTCATCGGCATTTGGTGGTAATGTAGAAAAATTTATCCGATAGTGAGTAAGATGAAATTCGTGACCATCATGTCTCTATCTCGGGGTAACACGAAGTAATCATAGCAAATACGTCTCAATTCATATGTGTGTGTGACTGATGATAGCATCTCCATCAATTTGGTAAGCTTCTTAAGGCAATGATGTCTTGGAGTTGATAGTACACTCTCGTGAGAGCCAAATGAAATGTATGTGTCTCTGGTCTCCATCTCTCACGAAATCTTTGTAATCAAATTACCAATCTAATTGAGATAAATCCTAATCGAAGCGACACCATAAAATCACACTTTGTAGGAGAAGTGGAATGATCTAGATCATCTAATCTTGATAGTGCGATGAAGGATTGCCTCTCGGCGTCTGACATCGAAGCTCTCCTAAATCTTGCCCAGAAGTAAATATTAAGATGATCTATGTGTTGATTGGGAATGGAAACGAAGTATCTAATGGGCTGGATCCATATGTAAAATATCTGTAAATATCTGATAACACTGCATGTGGGCGAATAAAAGCATTCATTACAAACAAATAAGATCATTTGTTAAAAATAAAATATAATTATCATAAATAACAACCAAATATCTTAACCAAGGATAAATAGATAATAAAAATGTCTAAAGAAACATCTCATTACAAACAAGAAAAATCACAAGTCAAACATTCTTAAAAACAACTCATTCAACATTGTTAGAGGATTGTCCTTCAAATTTTGTAGGACACTTAGAAATGATTATGTCCTCTTGTTTGCATATTCTATGACGTATTTTGACGCTTGGTTCCTCCAATCCATTTCATTTCTTGCTCCTTAGTGTGCAGAGATGAATCTTTCTCTCGTAAAGTGTTGGTTGGATGAAGAATAGGAAAGTTTGGCTCATTGATATGGTTTAATAATGGAATGGGAAAAAAGCGTAGGAGTACATCTTGCATATGTATCCATAGTAAAGTATCTGACCAACATATTGCCAACTATCAATCCTTGCATAGGCACAAGGCAAGCACGTGTGAGCAAGGGATGCCAAATAATTGCCACACTTAATACAACTACATTTGTTCTCTTTAGGATTAACAGATTTGCTTATTTTTTTCCTTTATCCATATGGAACCCATGAGAACATGTGGTCACCTCAGACATCTCATTCTCTCTATGGAAGGTGAAACGAGAATGTCCACTAGCTTTGATTCATAATTTACAGCTTTAGTCATGGCATATAAGGTAGCATATATCATTGCAATTCGAGCTCTTATCTCTGCACAACGTTTCTCAAAATATGTGACACATCGATAAGTCACCTCCCACGAAGTGCGTGATAGGCAACATTCTAGCCCCTTTCAATACCCCGTTTATGCATTCAACAATGTTTGTTGTCATCAACTATGCTCGAAAACCATCATATGCTTGGGTCCATTTTTTATCATCCATTTAACAAACCATCTGACATTTGTCATTCAATCTTTTTAACTCTTGTACACCATTCATACTTTAAGTGGTTGATGTTGACATCCCGGCTTGATAAGCCAAGTCCTTTAAGACTTTGTTCTTGTATTTCTCATTAAAATTGCTAACCATATTATGCGAGACATCTTGATAAGTTTCCATCCATTGGCAACATCTCTTACAACACCATTTATTCCTGCATGACGATCAGAAATCAAGCATATTCCTTCTCTTTGAGTGACTTGAGTTTTTAATGCAGTAATAAACCAAGACCAGCTATCTATAGATTCCTCCTCAACAATTGCACTCAGAGAATCCTGTGTCCATTAGGATCAACTGATGTAGCAATCAATAGTTTCCCCTTGTACTTGCCATATAAGAAAGTACCATCAATTTGTATTAATAATTACAATTATTGACCTTGATAGAAACTCCGAGCCCAGACACGCATGAAGCGTACATTGCCATGAGCATAAGCAAGCGTTAATGTTTTCCAAACAACTTTAAGTCCGGGATTAGTAAGTGAATGTTTGCTCCCTTAGGTAGAATATAGTACAGACTCATTAATCACCAAACACCTTTACTAAGTTGCTTTTCTCCTTGCTGAACTCTCATATAATGAACATCATAGCCAAATTTATCTTTCACTATTTGATGCTGGTGTAGCAATGGATGTGGTAGGATATCTTTTGACTATACTTTGTATCTCCCTTGCAATCAATGTTGAGTCCAATTGAGAATGGTCTTGTGATAGTTTAGGATAAAAACACGTATGCGGACCGTTGTATTTTGTGATCTCAAACATACGATGTGTTTTGCGACGGCACGCACGAAGCCTCCACTTGCAACCATCAATTGATTTCTTGCACTTGACCGTCCATAAGTTTGGATCAGACTCACAAACAACAAAATGTTGATTCCTATGTATGGAATAACGTTTCACAACATACTGTAGGTCCGTTTTATTTTCAAATCATAGCCCTTCATATAATTCATTTGATTCATTCCACAATCCATCACGTGAAGTGAGAGTCTCATCACTCATGGCATTGATTACATCCCAATTCAATTCTTTATATAATGGGGATGGGACTTCATATTCGCCACCAAGTAAGGATGATTCAGTTTCTAGAGGTTCATCTTCCCTTGACATCATCATTTTGAACTGGGATATCAACAAAATTCTCAGCCATTAGCATAATTGATTCAATGACCATTTCTGAATTCATTCTTGTTTCAACATCTTCCTCATAAGTATGACCATCAACGGGGGAGGACATCCTATCATAACCATCGAGACATATCTCCCCTCAACTATTTGTTTCTTTGACTACAACCAATTGACATTGCATGATGATCTATAGGAAAGCGTCTCGAAGTACATTTCAATGGTAGCTATTTGGTGGCGGCGTGCTGACGATGAACGCATTCCCACGACATCATCATCATCATCTTTGATAGGTATTTGGATATAGTTACTGATCCCATTGGCCCCAATCGCTGAATCACAATTCATCTTTAGCGAGTTTGCATGCGATCGAACAATGATTGACAAATATTTGCTTCAAACTCATCAAATGTTGTACTAGTGTTTGTCACAACAATCTTTGCAGGAGGACAACTATAAACGTGCGCCACAGACAAGTAATGATCCTACGCCCATTCATATAACACATAACATAGTGGTATGAGTCTTCATTTCTTAACTAATAATAGAAAGAATAATATTTATAAGTTACAAATAAATTGAAAGAAAAAAATATGACGGTATTATTATGAGGTGTTGTGTGTTGCATTTTCAAAATTGCATTGTATGAATTATTTTAGTATTTAGAGTCTATATTAAATGATTTTCTATTTTTTTTTAGTTTTATGTCATTTTATTATAAAAATACGAAATTAATGGTTTGTTTCGGACTTTAATGAAAGAAAAGAAGTATGAGGTTTTGAGATGGGATGAATCTTAAAAATTCACATATGCATATAGTTATCAAAGAATAAAAACAAAATAAATTGTGCAGCATGAGAGCATGGGAAAAAAGTATATCAACACATACATATACAACCAGAAGACACTACAGGATTGTGTTCACAAATTTAAAATCATCTCCTAGATATTCTTTTCATCATGTCTAATGACTAGAGAACTTTAATATATTAATGTCTGAGATGACATCTCTCTCCAACAAATTTAAACCTACATAGAAATATCAACCATAAAAAAATGGTATAAGATGCAAGCCAGCTAACACCTAGTGTTTGTACTACTTTCAAGTTCACGCTAAAAAATGGTCTCCATGAAAAACCAAGAACTTATACCAACCATGGAAAAATAAACTTGGAAAAGTAAAACGAGAACTTATACCTTCTACAGTGGCAGGGAAAGAAGCATAAGTAGTGGAATGAGTATGGATCCATGAAAACAAAGGAAAAAAACCATATAGTGAGACTTGACAATTTGGCTGCACATTATGTCGGTACAATAAAATCAATGCAGAATAGAACATAACGAGATGAGCACAAAAACGTTTATTGGAAAACAGTTTGCTTAAAAAAAGACCGAAATTTGTCAAAGCAGTTCCTCTTCATGCCTCCCCAAGATTGGAGGTTTATCTTATGCGTTAATTTGGGGATCCATTAGAATTAGTCGAGGGTGTGCAAGCTAGTCAGACATCAAGATTATCAAAAAATTTAAGATCCTAGTCAAGGTGTCGTAAGGCGGCCAGGACATACACTCTGAATTATCGGAAAAAAAAAAAAATCTACTCATCCTCGTAATCGATCAATCCAATGGATTCCCTAAAAAAAAAAAAAAAATCAATCCAATGTAGCATTTGGGTTTTCAATTGACCATGCAGTGGATTATAGACTTACAAAACTACCCAGTCAAGCAAGCGAGACCGTGTCGATGAAACGAAACGTGTCAATAGTCTTAAAAAATAAATAAATAAATGTATATAATTTTATTGGGTTATATTTGATTAATGGTCTTAAAAATTGATTTGGCATGAACTATAAATTAAAAATGAAGAATGACTGTAGAATTATAAAATGAAGAGGCATGTGAGTGGCTGCTTATTTAGAACTAACAACAATGGAAAAGAAAAAGATTGACGGGGCCAAGGCCCGTAATTAACCAACACAATGCGGTAATTCATTAAAAGGAATTAGCAAGGACCAAAGACTAGTAATTAACCAACCGCAGTCTGATGGTTGCCAATTATTGAAGACGAGATAACAAGAAGTTACGTATTGAAGCCCCATTGCAGATTAGAAGGCGTATGGAGCGTGCTTAATCTGATGTCTTTTGATTGGTAGAGCATAACTAAATGCACACTCTATTGCAAGGGAGTAGTGTTAGATTTCTAAGTTTGAATAACAAATCAATTCTGGCGATACTACCTGCGGTGTGTTGGAATTCAAATCGGCTAGAAATATTGTCGAGGAAGCCGATTAGTTATACGAAAAAGAACATCTGAATATTCTCTTCATTGGTCAATTTTGTGTGCGTGTTTAAGAAAATAACTACTGTCAAGTCGTCTGACAAAATATAAGACTGAATAGTGCTAATTGAGTATCTGCAATAAGTTTGTCATTGGACTTATTTTAGTGAAATGACAAATAAGATGTTTGTAATCATGTTTCTGGATGGTATAGTTGCAAAATATCCTTACCTTCAAGTAATATGATGTATTATATTGTTAGGATATTTGTTTGATATATCTTTCTTATTATGTATGCCCGATCTACAAGTTTCTCATTAGAGCGAGTTATCCTATATGCGGGTGACTTTTCATGCAACTGCGGAAGTTTGAGCAATTCCATTTGAATAAAGCGTATAGTGGCGGCATGCATAAGAGTTTTACATGTTGGCCCGGACTCGTATTCAATTGTTTCTAAATTTCTAAGTGCTAAATTTGAGCTTGTTCCGATCTGTGATTTGTATTCGAAGCGGAGTTGAACCAAAAAAAAAATTACTATTAGTGCGGTATTCGGAAACGACGAAGTGAATAAAGCGTGCGATATAAAATTAACATAAATAGAATGTTTTGCAAACAAAACGGAAGCGGTTCTGATCACGGCAAAAAAATGGTTTTACAATGCGACGGAGAGAAATAACGTTTTGCAAAAATTAAAAAAATAAAAGAAGAAGGTTCGTCGAGGCCTCTATTCCTCGAGCCTTCGCCTATGTTTTTCCCGGAGACCAAGCCTACGCGCCGCTAGCATTGCTCGACACCATTAGGTTTTTTGATTGCATCGTCGGGTCCCTCCAGGCCCGGCCGTAGATCTCACGGATGTAGGCTGCGAGGAAAACCCGGAATCGGCAGCCGGCGCTTGGACGGATCACAGACGATTGTAGGGTTAACTACCTGAAATCTCTGAAGGGATGAAGAAGATAACAAATTTCTTGAGTTGGATGTGCGGTTAGAAGATGTGAGGAGAGCGAGTGCGAGGGAGAGGGAGGCAGGGTGCGGTTAGGGTTTGAGGATACGAAATCATTTTCTTTTAATCAATTAAAAACATAAAAATTCTTTTTTTTTTTTAAATCTGCATATGTGGCAGCTATTTCATATCCACATGTCAAAATCCACCCTAATTCCCTAAATATTTTTTTAACTCTAATATTTTAAAGTATTTTTTAAAAATATTATTTTTAAAAAAAATCCTCAGATTGGCGGAGCAAGGATTACTGTCCCAAGTAGGAAAAGAGGTTCTATTAAAGACAGTGGCCCAAGCCATACCCTTGTTTTGCATGAGTTCCTTTTTACTGCCCATGTCCTTATGCTAAGAGTTAGAGAAAATGTTGAACTCGTTTTGGTGGGGTTAAAAAATGAATGGGGAAAGGCGCATTCACTGGATCAAATGGGATACCCTTTGTTTGAGAAATGAGCAAGGCGGTATGGGTTTTCGGAGTTTTCACGCTTTTAACCTAGCCATGTTGTCCAAGCACCCTTAAAAATTTCATCTCTAACCCTAATACTCTAGCTAGTCGATTGTTCAAAGCTAAATATTTTTCGCATGGAAACTTCCTATCCCTCAATTGGGATCAAACCCGAGCTCTACTTGGAAAAGTATTTGGATGTCACAGTTCATTCTCAAGGAAGGATGCAGATGGCGTATCAGAGATGGAAGTTCAATTAATATGTGGCATGACCCTTGGTTGGCATGTGAATGCGCCTCCAGCTACTCTGCCTATCATTGAGGGCTTAAAAGCAATGGGGGTTCAAGACCTCTTCCTTACCACTTGGATCAGGGACTGGGATATCGAACTCATAGAAGAACTGTTATGCTTAACAGACTGTGAATGCAATAGTCAAAACACCATTGGTCTCACATGATAGTCAAGACCGAATCATTTGGCACTATGTAAAAAATGGTATATACTCAGTCAAGTCAGGACATCGGATTGCCATGAACAATAACACTGAGCAGTATATCCCTAATTTTCCTGGAAACTGGTCAGCCATATGGAAATTAAAGTTGCCTCCACGCATTCAGTTGTTCCTTTAGAGAGCTTGCATGGGCTGCATTCTAGTCCATGATGTGTCTTGCATAACGAGGTATGCAAATTGGAAGAACTCAAGCTGCCTTGTGTAATAAGGGCCGAGATAGTCATGCTCTCTCATGCGATAGGATTAAGAGCATACTTTGACAACTTTAAAATCAACCCACCGGTTTCTGGGTTCCTTTGCAGAGGCCTTCTTCTCAAGCATCAACCATCTCAGTGAGGAGAAAATCAATGCCTATGGTACAACAGCATGGAGCGTATGGAAGCAATGAAATGCATAGGTTTGGTTGGGTCATTGCCCACCCAGGACTCTCCTTTGTAGAAGCCTGGTGCTAAGCGCAGAGGCACTTCACGGGAAGTAAGTCCCCACAAACCTTGGCCCATGCACGATGGTCTCGGCCGGAACAAGGTTGGATTAAATGTAATTTGGATGGGGCGATCTTTGGAGATTCAAGCCAAGTCGGGGTGGGTGGTGTTATCATAAATGACAGTGGGTATGTGGTGCTTGCATTCTCCAAAACACTCTCGGGTTGTTTCGCTCCAACTGAAGTCGAAGCTTTGGCCCTTCGCGAGGCACTCCAATGAATTCACCAGCTATAATTGAACAACACCACTTAGAAATGGATTGTAAAGAGGTTGTAGATGCATGTCACTCTTTCAAGGCTGACTTCTCAGAATTCCAGGTGTGTGTCTAATAAAGGAGTGTGAACCCTTTCTCCCTTGAGTGCAAACTTAAAATTATGCTTTATAAGAGAACTTAAGTAATTGTAGCGCATGCTCTTGCTAGAGCTACCCGTTTTCATGCTAGCCCTTCAGTTTGGTTTGAGACTCTGTCTTGTGAATGTCCTAGCCTCTTACTATTCTTCTGATTAATTAGTAATATCCTTTTCCTTGACTTTAAAAAAAAAAAAAAAAACATGAGAGATGGTAGATTCACAGATTTAAAAGTATTTGATTTCTTTTTTAATCCAAATATTTTTAAATTATTTAAGATACATTTGTCCTCCACTATATCATTATATATATATATTTATACTATATACCATATATATATATATATATATATATATGAGAGAGAGAGAGAGAGAGAGAGAGAGAGAGAGAGAGAGAGAGAGAGAGAGAGAGAAAAGCTTTTAGGCATCCGACAATCGTTTTCCACGTGGGGTGTTTCCTGTTATTGGAAGTTACGATGATTATAATTAAATTGTTTTTTAAAGTTTTAGAACTCCCTTAATTGGAAAATACTATATGTTAATAAATAGGATATTTTGTTTAATTAATTATCTTCGAGTTTGTAGGCATCCGACAATCATTTCCACGTGGGGTGTTTCCTGTTATTGGAAGTCACGATGATTACAATTAAATTGTTTTTTAAAGTTTTAGAACTCCCTTAATTGGAAAATACTATATGTTAATAAATAGGATATTTTGTTTAATTAATTATCTTCGAGTTTGTAGGCATCCGACAATCATTTTCCACGAGTTTGTAGGCATCCGACAGTCACGATGATTATAATTAAATTGTTTCTTAAAGTTTTAGAACTCCCTTAATTGGAAAATACTACATTTTAATAAATAGGATATTTTGTTTAATTAATTATCTTCGAGTTTGTAAAATCTAGATATATCAAGAAGCTTTTTTATTGTATTATTATTTATTACTTACTTTTTGTGGGGGTAATTATGATAGGGAATAATTTTATAGTCCGACCTTCTTTAATTAATCCATCTAAGTGTTTTAATGAGAATAATCTCATATCCAATTGGTTCAGTCATAAAGGTAAAAAAATTACATGTATCACTATTTAATTGACCCCCATATTTTATTTTTATTTTAAAATCAGTTTAATCATTCTGTTTCGTTTTACCCATTTTATGTATTTAATAATAATTGAACAAGCTTGTTATTGTGCTTTATCGTGACGACTGTGATATGTGTTTGTTTGGTACATTACGATCTTTTATTTGTATGAGGATGATTCGTATGGAAACCAAAGCAGGTCGATTAATTGAATATTTCAAATTATGATCATCAGGTATGTTAAAGAACTAAAGTCTTAGATAATTTAGTCATTATATTATCAATCAATTTATTTGTATTTTGAATAAATAATAATATCAATCAATTGAATATTATTTTGAATAAATAATAATCTTTTTAAAAAACATAATGTTATTATTAAACACAATTAATAATTATATTAAAGAAATAATGACCATTTTTTCCTTTTTGTTTGGAGGATTATCATCTTAATTTATGTGGATTTATGTCAAATTCTCATATTTTAATTGGAATAAAAAGAAAAAGGGAAAAACGGAGAATCTTTCTGAACGACTGGCAACTAAACTATCGCCGCTTTCCAACAGAATGGCGTTTACAGCCGCCATCCCAATACCCTCTTCGCTGCCGCTTTATCTCTATTCCCCTCCATTCCATAACGAGAATTTCGTTCCTCTTTCTTCTAATAACCTGAAAGTCAATGACAGGCCCCGTCCGCAGCGACGCCCCGCTGATCGAATTGAAACCCAAACTCATAGTTGCCGCCCCTGAAAAGGCGAGGAAGGGCAGTGATGTTCTCGTGGAAGCTCTGGAGCGGGAGGGCGTGAAATACGTCTTCGCATATCCAGGTGGAGCTTCCATGGAGATTCATCAAGCCTTGAATCGCTCCAGCATCATTTCAAAACGTGTTGCCGGGGGCAGGAGTGGCGTCTTCGCCGCCGAAGCTCGCCCGCGCATCCAGCTGGCCGGGGGTTGCATCGCCACCTCTGGTCCCGGCGCCGCAATATCGTGAGCGGCCTCGCGGATGCATTTGCTCGATAGCATTTCCGATCGTGGCGATTGCCGGTCAGTTCCCGGAGGATGATCCGGTACCGATGCGTTCAAAGACACCAATCGTGGAGGTAACTAGATCGATCACGAAGCACAGTTATTCGGTTCTTGATGTTGAAGATATTCCCTATATTGTGAAAGAAGCGTTTTTCCTCGCGAATTCCGGCCGACCAGGTCCGGTTTTGATTGATATACCCAATGATATACAACAGCAGCTCGGGGTTCCGAATTGGGACAAGCCGCTTCAGCTGCCCGGCTATTCGTTCAGACTTCCCAAATCGCCTGAAACCGGACATTTACAACAGATTTTGCGGTTAATTTCAGATTCAAAGAAGCCTCTTCTTTATGTTGGTGAAGGGTGTATGAACTCCAGCGAAGAATTAAGGCGGTTTGTTGATCTTACTGGTATACCAGTGGCGACAACTTTGATGGGTCTTGGGGCGTTCCCTTCAACCGATGAATTATCTCTTCAAATTCTGGGTATACACGGGACTAGGTATGCAGATTATGCTGTGGACAAGTCGGATTTGTTGCTGGCATTTGGCGTCAGGTTCGATGATCGTGTGACTGGTAAAATTGAAGAATTCGCCAGCAGAGCTAAGATTGTTCATATCGACAATGATCCAGCCGAGATTGGGAAGAACAAGCAACCCCATCTTTCAATATGTGGGGATGTGAAGAAGGCGTTAGCAGGGATGAACAGGCTGTTGGAGGAGACTGGAGTAATGTACGATTTCTCATCTTGGAGGGAAGAACTTAATGAGCAGAAAGCCAAATATCCATTAAGTTACAAAACAATTGGAGAAGCCATTCCTCCACAGTATGCCATCCAAGTTTTGGATGAACTGACCAATGGTAATGCCATTATTAGCAGTGGTGTTGGGCAACATCAGATGTGGGCTGCGCAATTTTACAAATACAGGGAACCTCGTCAATGGCTGTCCTCAAGCGGATTAGGCGCTATGGGTTTTGGTCTGCCTGCTGCCATGGGTGCTGCAGTTGCCAGACCTGATGCAGTTGTAGTAGACATTGATGGTGATGGAAGCTTTATAATGAATGCCCAGGAGCTAGCTACTGTTCGGGTTGAAAATCTGCCTGTTAAGATAATGCTATTGCATAATCAGCATCTGGGCACGGTTGTTCAGTGGGAGGATCGGTTCTATAAGGCTAATAGGGCTCACACATATTTGGGGAACCCCTCTAAGGAGGCTAAAATATTTCCGGACATGTTGAAGTTTGCTGGAAACATAACGATATACCTGCTGCAAGAGTGACGAAGAGTCTGAGGTTAGAGAGGCAATCGAAAAGATGTTGGAGACTCCTGGACCTTACTTGCTGGATGTGATTGTACCCCATCAAGAGCATGTGCTGCCTATGATTCCGAGCGGTGGAGCTTTCAAAGACGCTATCAATGAAGGTGATGGAAGAGCAGCATACTGTTTACTGATGATCTTGCTGCATCTAATCTGGGTATTGTAATACTTGTTCTATATGTATTATATGGTGTATTTGCAGCTGATAGAATGTAGTTTTGTACTGTTGATCCCTTTATTAGCCATTAGCTCCTACTTTTGTAACTGTATTAGATACTTGTGTTTTCTATTTATCTGTTTAGAATAAATTTTGGTTTTGAAGTTTTCAGGGAGCTATTTCGCCTTTCTTTTTAATCTGTAGAACAAATATGAACTTGTGTGATGCAGGGAACACTATGTTACAGTGTTAATTGACGACTAATATCGAAGGATTTGGAGCATTTGACTCATGGACTGCCATGCTAAAGGAGTTACTTTGTTGAAATGGAAAATTATGCTACTTATTTGCTTGCGAAGGACATCTAACCTCTCATTATCAGTATTGTTATGTAGGTATTATTATTCCTTTCTGAAATTTCGATTGTGCATCGTTTAGGAAGCTGTTCTGTAACCACTGCAACTCAAGAAGAGATCCTAATTGACAGGGATGGGGATCGGTAAAAGTTCGGCTGTTTTCATTTATATAAAAGTTTGGTCAAAAGCAACCTAATCCGTAATTTCACAGATCACAAGTAATATAGTGGTTTTTAAATTAAAAACCTTAATATGTCGAATCCATAGGAAAGAGATGGTTTAAGTGGGGATTAATTACCCCGGCTACTCGAGAATTTTACTATTCGAGCGAAATAAAATATTGTGAGGGGTTGTTAACTAGAAATAAAACTAATTTAACTACAATCTACTCTAAAATATTATCAAATACTTGGGCTAAGATGTAAGAGCATGCAGACTGACACTGAGACATTATCTCCATTCATGCATTGATTGCTTATGTCCATTAAACGCCGATTAAGTGAAGATACTCTTGTGCCTACCCAAAGAACTCTGCATGAGGATCGAGGATCACTCTTTCAAGTCTCTCCTCAATTTCTCACACCTAATTCCTATTCTCCTTTCGATCCATCTAGGTCAAAGGATGTGCTACTTGTGCTAAGGTAAATCAGTCCTTGGGAATTTTCATCTGTCACTTTCAGTCCATGCAATGAAATTTCCGGGGTTATGCTCAAATCGATCACCTTTCGGTCCATACGATCATGACATAAGGTTAGATGATGTCCCTCCTAATAAAATCCATATAGTATTAGACATTCATAATTTCCTAGACTTCTTTTCTTAAGTTAAGTTGGTTTCATCAATTATGAACATTAGGGAATGGAAATTAAGTTCCAAGGGTATACTTCCAACTATCACTTTGGAAACCCTTTGAGCTCTAGGGCTCAATCTCACTACCTAGCATGCAACAATTGGATAACAACCTGAAAATTCATAGAACCACATCATAAAACCTCAACACAAGATTATATTCACAAAATCATTCAATATAACACATAAGCCAAACACCAATGTTTACAACCAGCCCTAGAGAAGGATTTAGCCACTCATAGCAGCCTCAAAACCCAACAATATCATGTTTACGACAAACATAATGCTAAAAGATTAAGAGAAAGAGAACGGTTTAGGGATACAAAACAAATATGATGAGGTCCCCCAATAGTGCTTCACCACACTATAAGAGAAGTCCTCTAGTAAGCGGATCTTGCAACTTGGCTCCAAACATAAGCTAAAAACTACAAAAATCTACAAACCCTAAAAATAAAAGCTTAGAGAGAAACCCTAGATATATGCCAAACTCCAAGCTCTCCAAGACTATTATATCCTTTCTAAAAATATTACAAGGTAGCATTTTATGGTGTTGATGACAATGCAGAAATGGGGCTGAGGCTGAGGGCATTTTTTGTCCCCGACCAGGCATCCTTTGCCTAGGCGAAGTGCCCTTCGCCATGCACGGTGAAGACAGGTGTCTGCAATCAAAGTGAACTTCCTTCGCCTAGGCGAACCCGAGGCCATCTTGCATTTTTGGTCTTTGTCTTCGCCTCGGCAAAGCTCTCCCTTTGGCTCGTGAAGCGATTTGCCTAAACGAAGGTGGAGAAACCGCCTTCTGCGAGCAGGGCCTCTTGTCGGGTTACCTTTCCTACTCATTTTTTGCTTGTTTTTCTTTAATACCTGCAAAACTCACAAATGTGAGCGATTAGTGTAATATTTGCGCAGAAGGGTGTGAATCTAGCATTTAGGTTGCATAAACACATGAGAAACATGGTGGAAATGCTAATATGATTCACCCCTATCAGTAAACTCTTCCTATTTGATGAAATAAGTTCATTTAATAGGATTAGTTTCTGCATATTTTCATTATTTATGTTCCTAAGTGAAGATAGGAGGTGCTGGCTTGCTTGATAATTAAATCACCTACTGCTGGAAATAGATTTATTTAGTGGAATTTCCAACTATAAGTTGTTGCCTTTTATTTCCGAGAATGTTTTTATCAGTTCTTTGTGTTTGTACCTTAATTGGCCTGAGCATTGACCTTCATGAATCATCTGAAGCTATTCATCCAATTTTAGCTTCTGGATCTTGTCATTCACCTGGGGATCTTTCTTTGATCAATAGTTTTATTGGTTGTGGAGCAAATTGTATTGTACTGCCTCTACTGAACTGACAAAAGCATTTGATCAATTTTTCTCGAAACACTGCATTTGGATCGATATCTGGGTTCTTAGGTACTGCTCTAATCTCTTTTTCCCGATTCAGTCTACTGTATTAACCATTTACAATGTTTGGATAAATTGAAATATTGATAGTTTCAAGAAAATGTATCTTTTCATTTTCTTACTAGTTGGAGCTCAAGAATACCAGAAAACAAGAGATTATCTCATGTTGTGTTTTGTTGTATAGATTGGGGTGTAGTCACTTTGGATCTTAGCCTTCGATTTTGTGATAGGTAAAAAACTTTTGAACATTTTTACCCTCTTCTCTCTCTCAAAAATTGCATGCTTCTTTACCATAATTTTGGATCCTTTTTAACCAAGGAACTTTGCTACTGGACTAAGTACAATCTAACATGCAGTTTCTTCTACTTCTCTCTCTAATGGTCTCATCTTCTTAGTGGTTTATAACGCTTTTGCACATTTTATTGTGGTTTTGATGTGAAAATTAAGGCACCATCAAATTTCATTTGTTTTTTATGTTCAGAAGTTGAATGAAAATTGATACGATCCCATATCGATTCCACATAAGGTTGTGGAGTGGTACTTAATTAAGCTTGATGGGTTCTCTTATCTATCAGGTTGGTCTTTTGGGTTTGACTCTCTTATTAGCCTTGGGTACCTATCATTGGTGCTTTCATTGAGAGCTTGTGCGTAGAGGGAAAGGGCTACCTGGAAGAGGGCTACCTAATGCCTTAAGAGAGGGTCCGGAGTGAATGTTATCCAGAGTGTGAGCCTTTCGAAGACGTTATACTTCTCTAAGGGTTGGCAATGATACGATCACACATCGGTCTCACATGAAATTGTAGAGTAGTACTTAAGCTTGAGAGGTTCTCCCACCTATCAAGCCGGTCTTTTGGGTCAGGCTCTCATATTGGGCTTAGGTACCTATCATAAATTGTCCTCACTGGGACTCGAACTCGAGATCCCTCCCCTCCGTATGTTTTGCCTTTTTTGAAACGTTAAGCGCTCTACCACTCGAGCTAGGTATGATGGGCAATTCTTGTATTCTTTTGTTTTCCTTTAGATAAATTTATTGGTTCAAGTTAGCAATACAATCAATAGAGACACAAAATTAAAAATGTTAAAAACTTTAGATGATGACGCAACATCTAAGTTAATGGAAAAAGGGATGGGATCAAGGTCTACATATTTGATAATCCAAAAATGCTTAAAATATCTAAGATTCTAGATCTCTAGCATGTTGATGAACATGGTTTGATTAGATGACTCCGTCGGATTGAAACTTTGCCAATACGAAAACCCATAAAGAAGCGAACTGTCGATGACATTACTGCCCATCTTAACAAGTCGGTGAAAAAACACGTCGCAACAAGTTAGCGACATAAACATGAAAAAACAAAGGAAAACTAGATTGGTGTGGAATCAATCTATTATTTTTAAAATTATTAATTTTATATATTTCATTTTAGTTATATAAAATAAATGAATATAATAATTAATTCTTTGTGAGAATGATGATAATAAATTATTTATCATAATAATTTTATCATTTTGGATTTGAATGAGACATTTGTTGTACCGTCCTTTCGACGGAATTTGGTTTCTATTTCTGTATTGGACAAATTTGGTTATTCTTGTTCTTTTGGAAATAATAACTTTAGTCTTTTTCAGAATTCAAATTTGGTTGGTACTGGTTCTTTATCTTATTTAGATAACCTTTATATGCTTGATACAATTGTTTCATATCATGAAACCTTGCAATTAAGTACTCGAGGTGTTAAAAGAAAATTAACCAATGAGAATTCCTCATCATATGGCATAAGAGATTAGGTCACATCTCCAAAAGGAGAATTGAAAGGCTTGTGTCATATGAGATTCTAGATTTCCTTGATTTTGCAGATTTTGAAATTTGCACAAATTGCATAAAGGGAAAACAAATAAACACAAGGAGATTTGGTGTCAACAGGGCTACAGATGTCTTAGAACCGATACATTCAGATATTTGTGGGCCATTTCTTACGGTTTCATGGAATGACCAACAATATTTTATCACGTTTATAGACGATTTTTCATGTTATGGCTACCTTTCTCTCATTCATGAAAAGTCTCAATCATTGGAAGTGTTCAAATAGTTCAAAGTTGAAGTTGAAAATCAACTCAACAAAAGGATTAAAATGTGGATCTGGCCCTAGTGGTGGTGAATACTATGAGTAGGATGAGTTCAGTCGTCTTGTTCAGAGACCATTGCTAAATTTCTAGAGGAGTGCGGTGTTATGATCCCACCGGTACACCATGCCAAGTTCTCCCGAGCATGAATGGTGTTCTTTGAGAGGCGAAGCGAGGCAGCTCAGACATGGTAAAAAGTATGATTAGTCATTCTAACTTGCCAATATCACTCTGGGGTGAAGCATTGAAGACTGTAGCATATATCCTTAACAGAGTACCAACTAAAGCAACTGCTAAAACCCCTTATGAACTTTGGACTGGCAAGAAGCCTAGTTTGAAGCACTTACACATTTGAGGATGTCTAGTTGAAGCAAGGCCTTACAGGCCACATGAAAAGAAATTGGATTCAAGAACGGTTAGTTGCTATTTTATTGGATACTCTGAAAGATCCAGGGGTTACAAATTCTATGATCCTACTACTAAATCAATTTTTGAGACGGGAAATGCTCGATTCTTTGAGGATGTTGAGTTTGATGGGGGAGATAAGGATAGAGATTTTGTTTTTGAAGAGGAATATGTTGATATTCCCACAGTTGTTATTAACATTGATCAGGCTCCTATACCTGACATTATTCAAGAAGCAAATCCAAATCAAAACAATATCCAAGAACCTCCCGGGTTCCGGAAAGACAAACTCCTCCTCCTAGAACCTCGCCATTAGGAAGTCCACTAGAGAAAGGAGAAGTGCAGTGCCCGGAATGATTATTTTTATTTCTTCGAACATGAGTTTGACATTGGTGCGGTGGAAGATGATCCGATCAACTTCACTTGAGTTCTAAAGTTCTAAATCTCAAGGAAATTAGTTGATGCCATGAATGAGGAGATAAAGTCCATGAAGGACAATGATGTTTGAGATCTTGTCCCATTACTTGAAGGTGTGAAACCCATTGGTTGCAAATGGATATTTAAAACCAAGATGGATTTGAAAGGTGATGTGGAGAGATACAAAGCTCGTCTTGTCGCTAAAGGTTATACACGAAAAGAAGGCATCGATTATAAAGAGACTTTCTCTCGGGTTTCATCGAAAGACTCTTTTAGGACAATAACATGGCACTGTAACACTTTGACCTTTAAGCTTCATCAAGATGGATGTTAAGACTACATTTCTCAATGGTGACATTGATGAAGCAATCTATATGGATAACGAGAAAATTTTGTGTCGGGAGATACAAAAAGAAGATGGTTTGCAAGTTAAAGGAAATCCATGTGGGCTTAAGCAAGCTTTATAGTCAAATGAGTGTTACAGTTTCATCAAGTTATCATTTCGTCTGGTTTTGAGATGAATATGGTTGATGATTGTATATACCATAAGTTCAATGGGAGTAAGCATATTTACTTGGTTTTATATGTTGATGACATATTGCTTGCCACCGATGATATAGGCATGTTGCATGAAACCAAGAGATTTCTATCAAAGAAATTTGAGATGAAAGATCTTAGTGATGCTTCTTTAATCTTAGAGTATACTTAGATACACAGGTCCCGGTCTCGGGGTATACTTGGTTTATCCATAGCATATTGAAAAATTCTTAAAGGTTTGGCATGCATGATTGCAAACCGGGTGACACCCATGGTAAGGGAACAAATTTAGTCTCAGTCAATGCCCCAAGAATAATTTTGAGATTCAGGAGATGCAACAGATTCCTTATGCGTCAGCAATAGGAAGTTTGATGTATGTTCAAGTATGTACGCGTCCAGATATTGCGTACGTTATTGGCATGTTGGGTAGATACTTAAGCAATCCTGGATATGATCATTGGATACCAGCCAAGCGAGTCATGAGATACTTATAGAGAACAAAAGACTACATGCTCACTTATCAAAAGTCAAATTAGTTAGAGATCATTGGATACTTTGACTCCGATTTTGCTGGATGCCGAGATAGCATGAAATATACTTCAGGCTATATCTACTTACTTGATGGAGGTGCTATATCTTGGAAGAGTGTTAAACAGTCTATTGTAGCTTCTTCCACCATGACAGTTGAGTTTGTAGCTTGTTATGAGGCATCCAATCATGTAATATGGTTGCGAAATTTTGTCACGAGTTTGCGTATGGATAGCATTGAAAGACCACTTAGGGTGTGTGTGACAATAAATTAGCATTACGATATTCAACAACTGCTTGTGATTCGATGGTCAAAAATTTATAGACATCAAATTCCTAGTTGTCAAAGAAAGGGTTCAAAGTGGACTTATATCTATAAAGCACATTAGGACAAACTCCATGATTGCAGATCCACTGACTAAGGGATTACCACCTAAGGTCTTTCCTTGTAGGCGCCTTGCTCATATGGGTGTCAGTTTTCTCTTCCCGGGGATATGTCGTTTTAGTAGGAGTTTGTATTTTAGATATCTTTTATTTATAGATACATTTGTTATAGATATTATGGATTTTAAGGTTTATTCTGCCAATAAAGTATTTAGTTTTCATTCCTTTCCCGATTTTGTATGGTTTGATCTCACCTAAGGTTTAAGGAGGACCAATTAGGAAATAGGCATGTTAAGATCACATTGCATGAAATTTCCATGCTACACATCCACACTTGATCTTTGGTCATTAGTTTCAGCGATATATGTGATATTAATTAGATTACAGTTATGAAATATGTAACGACGATCGCTTTGGTTTATATTGGTGTGGTTAATGGACAAGATTGTTAAAATATATAAAAAGTTTTTGATAGCAAAACTCATGAACTCATAAAGAGTATAATTCACGTTTATAAAGTTACATATATATAACTTGAAGTGGGAGATTGTTGGAGTAAATCAAATATATGGGCTGATATATTAATAAGTAGCAATTACAAACTATCAAATAAAGTTAGACTAATTAAAGTGATTAATTTAAGTTTTGGGACCTTAATTAATATATTATAAAGTGTGGACATTAATGTGTAGAGACAAACGTAATTTCTATTTTTATGATGGGTTAAAATAGAAATTACGAATAGACGTGATTGATTGTTCATAAATGAAGCGCGGTGTTTATAAATAAGAGTCGTGGTACACGGATCATATTATGATTTTAAATTCTTACGATTACTCATTGTGGAATCTGGTGTAGATCAGGGGATCATAAAGCCTCAGGCTCATATTCAAATATTTCAATATTTTGTTATGGATTCAGGTACGCTTTCGTAAATCCAGTATTTTGATTCTTGATGATTCAATATGATTGTTCCTGTTTGTGTGATGGTTTTCACATAATGATTTTATGATTTTTAATCTCACAGCTTTGGCAAAGCTGCTTCCTGGAATTGTTCCTAAGAATCAATATTGTTCCATCTGAAAATAGGAAAGGGCACATGATAATTAGAAGAAATTGATAGTCAAAGTCATGTGAGTTAACATCCTCAGTATTGAGTTGTTGTAAAAATTCATCTATGGAGGCTGTAAAGGCGGCCTCTCAGAAGCTGAAGGTTTTGAGTTTGAGGTGTCAAAACTAAACAACTGCAGGTTAATGAAAGCGATAAAAGATGAAAACAATGATTATACCAAGGAAGATGTTAACATCTATGTCGCTAGGATGCCGTATGAACATGGTGGATAAAATTATTGAGGATGAGGACAGAACCTGAGGTAGCAAGATTTTGTTTTAGCTTTGAGTTGACTTTAGGATTTGGTTTAGTGTCATGAAAATCATGGAAAGTATGAATCCGAAGAAAAATACCTGCTGTTTCTAGAGAACTAAGATAATTATGCAGACGCAGCCTCAGAGAACCTGAAAAATGTACATACAGGAGATTATGAATATTGTAATTTGTTGCTTAAGCTGAAACAAAGCAATTTGAAATGTTCACTAATTGGAATCTTAGAGCATGTTGCGTACTGAACTCTCTAACAGACTTGAGCTTCCACAATTCCTCCAGTAGAGCATCAACTCATGAGCCTTTGGATGCCAAAAATCTCGGTTACTGTCGTCCAGCTGCGGCTCTGAATATGAAAATTAAATCTTTAACATCATGCTCAACTGCTACATTCTATCCATGATTATACTTTTAGGTTCTGTTTGGAACCCGGAAAATACTGAGGAAATAAACTAGAAAGGAAAAGTGGAAGGAAATAAATTTGAAGGAAAACAAAAAAATAAGTTTAAACTTAATAAATTACTTCTATACATAAGAACTAAGAAATTTAACTATATACAATTTTGTTTTAATTTTATTATATTTGATTTTTCTTTTATATTTCATTGACGAAACGAGCTTGTGAGAAAATAAACTTTCTTTGTATTTTTCTTCTTCCTAGTAATTTCCAGTTGACAGAGCCTTACTATTAGTAAAGTGAAAATTAAATCAAAAGTGGATCTTGTGCAATAATGTAAATGAGAGGGCTTAGACTATGGAGTAGGAGGTGTAGGCCGGTCAGAAGTTGAAGATTTTGAGTTTAATGTGTCTAAGCTGAACATCTATAGATTACATGAAGCCAAAAGAGATGAAAACAATGATCACACTAAGGAAAATGGTAACATCTCATTGCTCGGATGCCAATTGAACATGGAGAAAAAAAGCTGAGCAGTAAAATTTTTGTTTTAAAGCGAGTTGACTTTAGAAATTAGGTTTATCCTGTCTTGCATATGATGGAACTCCTCATTATATCAGTTTTCGAAAAGTATGAATCAGAAGAAACATACCTGTTTGTTCTACAGAAGAACTAAGATATTAACACAGAGAACCTGAAAAATGATGCATATGGGATTATAAATCTTTTTAATTTGTAGCTTAGAGAGTTAAACCAAAGCAATTGGAGTGTCTTACTAGTGGAATCATAGGAGAGCCTGACGAGTTGAGGTTTCTCAAGTTCCCTGACAGAAACTGCCATGGCTTTTAAGCATCAAATGGCTCTACTTGTCATCTGACCTGAAGCATTCGACAAGGCATTATTGATTAAATGAAGATTCCTTATGAAGATATGAAACATCAATTTACAAGATTGAAGAATTGCTGAAAACCTGAGGAAAGCAAGAAATTATTCAAATAAAGAGAAAATTTAAGAATATCAATTTTCCCAAGAAAATTACTCTCACAGAACCAGTACTTGATAAAAAAATTGGTATAATGCTACCTTCATCACAAAACTTGGTCATTCTATCACAAAATTTGGAAAGTGTGCTATATGATGCAATCTTCAAATCCAAAACTTGCAATGATCGCGCAGCAAAGGGTGGTTCTGGATTGCTGGAACTGAGAGGAAGGTGGCCAGCAGCTCTTCTCTGAAGGGTTAGAGCTTTGGGCAGTCACAAATCTCTAATTTCTGGAGAGAGGTGAGTAGTTGCACCTCAAACTGTCCAAGGACCAGAGATTTGGAAGACCTGAGATTTTGAGAGGTAAGAGATGCCAGTCCTTGTAGGCCCCACTCCATCTGGGATGTAAGTTCCTTACATTTTGTAATTGTAAGTGAACTTGGTTTGGAAGGAAGACCGTGCATTGGGACTATCGATTCAGGACAACCTTGTAATGTTAAAGACTGAAAGCATGAAGTGTTGTGCATCCATACTCAACTAATGTATTACTATTATGATTATCTTACCATTAATGATAAAGCTCAAAGGTGGATGACAGCCTGTGTAAATGAGAAGGATACGTCATGACAGAAGCTGAAGATTTGAGTTAGGAGTGCTAAACAGAACATCTGCAGGTTAATCAAAGTTGAAAGAGATGAAAACAATATGTAGACTACTGAAAATGTTAATGTCTAGGTCTCTTAGAAGTCATATGAACATAGTGAATAAATTCATGAATGACAGAACCTCAGGCAGTAACATTTTTTATTTTAGCGATAGAGTTTATCATGAGTAGAAATGATGGAATTCCATATGACATTATGAATATTGTCATTTTTAGCTTAGATAGTTAAACCAAAGTAATTGAACCTCACTCATTGAAATCATAGAGGCTGCTGCATACTCCACTCTCCAACAGACTTGAGTTTCTGTAATTCCTCCAGCAGAGTGTCAACTCATGAGTCTTTGAATGCAAAAAATCTCGGCTACTTTCGTCCAAAAAGAGTCATGATTCTGAACTATGGGAAAAGAATTGTCCCATTGGTAATCATTGCTAGAAAGCTAGAGTTTGTAGAGAGGAGGATCGAAGGCCTGCCATCAGATTTCAACAGATCAGCCGATGAAAACAAATTCAAGGTCCATAAAATTATGCAAGAAAAGCAATTAACAAAACCAGACCCGCAGACTGCTTGGCTTTTAAGGAATAATTCACTCTCAGCGAAATGTGAAGCATTAGACAAGACACTAATTAAGCAAGAGAGTCTTAAAAGATTCCTTATCAAGGTGTGTTGATCAGAGGCAGAGTGAAGCGTTACAGATAACCCGAAAGAAAAGCAAGATATTGTTATAATAATTAAAAATTTTAAAGCATATTATTCCTATTTATAATGGAAGCATACTTTTCCTATTTATAATGGATAAATCAAAATTGGGAAGTAAGAATGTTAGTTTTCCCAAGACAATGGCTTGTACCTAACAATAAATTGGTGTAATGCCACCTTCATTATAAAACTTGGCCATCGATTAGAATGCCTTGAATGTGAGCTATAAGAGGCCAATCTTCCCCTGTCCAAAACTTGCACCGGTCTTTAAGCATCGGACAAATGCGGATTATTAGTAAATAAAGGAAACTGGGTAGCCGCTCTTCTGTCAAAGACTTCTGGGCATTCACGGATCTATAATTTTTTAAGAGAGGTGAGTTGTTGAAGCCCCGTACCATCCAGGGGAATGAGATTTGGAAGACCTGAGATTTTGAGCGAGTAAGGGCAGTCCTTGCAGACCAAACTCCACGAGGGTTGTGGTGATGCATTTCATTATTACTAGTGAAGTTAAGCTGGAGGGAAGACCCTGTATTGGGAATATCAATTTTGGACAATCATATAGTTCCAATGAATGAAAGCATGCAGCCTTCATATTCTTGAAACAAATAGACACAGGAATTAGGACACTTGCCCCCAGAGATGCATAACCGATTGAAAGATGGAAGGCCCATCTGAAATTGAAATGGAGAAGAACTCAAGCCCCTTAAGGTTCTCGATAGCGAGATAGAGGCCCCTCGGGAAGTTACCAAGTGGTAAGTCTAAGAACGAATTGCAAGTGCGACCACAGATTCAAAAAGTTTGAAGGAAAGGGTGGTGGCATTTGAAGAACTCAGGTAAGAGAAACTCTAGTTCCTTACACCCCTGGACCCTTAATGATTTCAACGTAAGGGGTAAATAAACTCTGCGCAAAGGCCTGGAAAAAGAACAATTTATGATCACCAAAATTGCAAGACTTCTGTTGCCTTGCAGCATTCCCTGCTCCTATAGGGACTCCAAAGATTCGGAATTTGTAATTGAGAATGTCTGCAGTAATGGTGGTAGTTCCTTCCACTATGAAATGCCACGGCTGTGCGTCGTCAAATAACGGATAGTTGGAACCCTTAGAAGTTGTGCCACCAACTGCTCATAGCTTTCAATCTCCAGTCTACTCAAGAAAGGCAAATGGGTTGCTTGAGTCCCAGTCGCATGGGACAATTCTCTATATATAAAGCTCCCTTGAAGTAGAGGAAATTCTCCCTCCCGGGCCTCCTAACACAACCATTATTGTTTACTCTTACTACCATAAATGCTAGACATTTTAAGCGTCTGAAAAGGAGGGCTCAGCCCCATAAAACTCATGACTATTTGAGCCCCCTCAATCCGGCTATATAAATATTTAAGAGAGGGTAGTTGTCCACAGCGGTGGGAAGGCTAACACCTTATCGGTCCAGACGGAACATCTCTATTTAAAATTGAAGACACTCGAACCATTATGGAAATCTTGAACCACCGTACCCATGAATCGTGAGTCTCTTTAAGTTTGAATGAAATTTGCAAGTATTGAGCAGTCTGCTCCACTTTGATCATCACCTCTTTCACTATCCCATTCAACTCCTAACTCTACGAAAATTGCCCTTTACCTACCTTCTCCATAGTTTTCTTGCGTAGGGGCAAAACCCATACGCCATCAACAAGAGAATCAAGTTTTCCTTTTCAAATTCGTAGTCCTTGGGAAAAACTGAGCAATATGCAAAACATCGCTTTAAGCGTGGAGAAGAAAAGAAGCATAGCTTATGTGACGGAGAATTGATGATTTGGTAATCCCAAATTTCCTTTGTTCAATAGATTTTCCCATTCTTCTACACGTGGTACAATTGAGACATAGGGTCTTTGCAGCCAAGGGTAGTCCTTTACACCTTATTACAATTTCTTTGCCAATTTATTCTAACTTTGGATGTGGACTAGAATCTCCATTTTCAAATGCATGTTTTGTGAAGAGAGACCAGCAATCGTCAAGGGATAAGCATTTGATCGTGCCGATGAACCAGCCTGAGCAACCTCTTGTTGCATGTGGTTACAGTAATCTTGCTTCCCACGAGCCCGACCGAATGGAGTAGTAGCTTTTCCAATCATTGTAGTTCTCGTTGACATCATGAAAGATGATAGAACTTCTTCGAGTGAGCTCTCCTCCAATTTACAGGAAGCGATTCAAATCATTGTCATAGATGATTTTTGGGAGACGAGGAGCTATTACCTTAAAAAAGAATGGTTTTGGTTGTCTGACAGGAGATCAGTTATCAAACACAAACCCATGCTTTAAGATCAAAACAATGGACCACTCTCCCTATCTTTATAGACAGCGAGCAGTGGTCTTCCTAATACCGCCCATACCCACCCGAAGCGTCCATTCATTACCGGTATGGAGACTGACAAAAGCTCAACTATCTTCTTTATATCACCTTGCCTTCCGCACACCCCAGACTCATCTACCAAGGAAGTCGTCGGCCATCTGTTCGACAAATTGTCTATAACGACTTCTTTCAACCCCAAAGCATCTTTTTGTTGTGCAATGTTAGATTATTATATTGTTATATTTATTTTGTAATTTCCTAGGATTATAATTTGTATTTTCCTTAGGATTGTAATTTGTATTTTCCTAGAGGTTGTATAGCTAGATCTATATAGACTCCTCTTGTACTTGTAATTTCACCGAGTTTTTAATATCGAAGACTCAAGTGCTGTATTATTGGCGGGTTCTCGATTTTTTTCGTTGTTCTCACGGTCTAGGCATTATAACCACTGTACAACTTGTTTTTTTCCGGCGAAAACCACAATTGATCCTTGTTTCCTCCCGTGCCCGTTGCTCGCTAACTCGCGCCCGTTGACTTTGCCATGTCAGTAGTTGACTTTTGACCGAAAATTTGACCAGGTGCATTTTGACTTATTTTCGCGTATTGATTCCATTTTTTCTGTCTGTTTTTCGATTCGGAATTTCAATATGCCAGGTGATGAGATTTCTTGTCTGATTCATGTTATTTTTAATGGAGATAATTTTGCCTAGTGGTCTCAAGCCATGCGTAGTTATCTCAAAGGTCGTAAGTTGTGGTTTTATGTCTTTGGTGACCGTCACATTCGAACAAGTGAATTGAATGATTTTACCTATACATTGGGTTGAGGATTGGAAAGTACTAATCATGTATCATCACTTGGTTTAGTAACATCTATTCCATCCATTGTTGATGAGTTTGGCAACATTGATATTGCCAAGAAGTTTGGGACTTACTTGTTACCGGTATCTTTGGATAAGTGGTGCTCATGACTTCAAGCTCACCGCAGCGAGACTTTATCAAGTCGTCGGGAACCAGTGAGCGGATCAGCGTCTATCTGGCAGAGCTGAAATCTGTTGGGGATCGATTAATTTGCATGCGAACCGAGTTCTCTCAATTCTGCGACACACCCAGGTGGTTTATGTTCACCGTGAACAAGGACGACTGTTTCAATTTTTAATGGGGCTTCGTGATGAGTTTGAATTAGCCAGAAGTCATATTCTCCATCAGGATCCTTTACCAACAGTCTCACAAGCTATTCATAAGTTAGTTGATGATGAGACTCGTCTTCAGACTGAACCCATTTCTATCCAGACCATGGTTCTTGCTACTCGACCATTTGTTCGCAAAGCTGACCTCCTGTTTTCCTCGGTCGATTCACCTCTGTTCAAGGCAAAGGGACTAATGTCGGGCGACATAACAATAGAATCTCTTGCCCCTGCTTATCTGCCGGTTTCTGAGTGAAGTCATTACATTTGAAACCCATTACACTCGTCATCGTATTCTTCAGAACACTGCTGCTTTGATCCAGTTTGAATTATCAGCTATGGACTCCCATTCCAAGTCTGGTCCTGCCTCATCTCTCTCTATAGCAGATCTACAGGATATGGTTAATCATGTTCATCTTCCATCTTCCAGTGCATCAAACACTGCTCTTTCTACGATATCAGGTACTTCTCCTACGTGGCTTCTTGATTATGCTTGCTGTAATCATATGACTTCTTCTCCTGATGTTGTACCTTCACACACTTCTACTTCTCTCCCTACCATATACACTGCAAATGGTTCTCCTATGCATGTCTCTCGCCTTGTCTGTTTCCAATGTTTACCAGATTCTCAAACTCACTCATAATCTTCTTTACGTTTGACTCTCGCTAAGCTGGTTTCTCTAACCTTTCCTCTCTTTGTTGTGGTTTGTGCGGGATTCTCGGACGGGACGGATCGTTGGGACCACACAGGTCGGAGGTTGTTTGAGTCATCTTTGTTCATTTGCAGATCCTCGTCTCTGCCTTGCTTGAGGTCTGGGGATAGAGCACTTCTTCTCTTGCTTTATAGCATTCCTTAATTAGTACATACATCTCTCAGGGTTAAACAACTAGGAACTTTCTAGGGGTTTGTTAGGTTTAGTTTCAAATAAGAGTTTTGATTGTATGCCTTGTCAATTGTGGCTCAAGGCCTTTACCATTTAATAACAGTGTTTCTCATGCTCTTCCTTCTTTTGATCTTATTCATTCTGCTGTATGGGGCCCCTCTCCCATTTCTACTCCGAGTGGGTCATGTTAGTTTGTTATTTTTGTGGATGATTTTTCCCGATATACTTGGATTTATCTCTTCAAAAATCGTTATGAACTTTATCAAATATGTCAGCGACTTTGCAAAATAGTTAAAACACGAGTTTTTCTAAACCTATCAAAGTTTGAATCGATAATGCCAAGAATATAAAGCCCATGAATTTACCTCCATTCTACATCAATTTGGTATTGTTCTTCATTCCTCTTATGCAGGCACTTCTCAGCAAAATGGCAGGGCTGAGTGCAAACTTTGTCATATTCTTGATGTTGTTCGTGCTACCCCCTCACCTTCTTGGCTTCTACTCCTTCTCGATTTAGGGAAAAATTGCTCTTATTACCGTTCTGACATCAGTCAGTGTCCTTCTCCCATTGTTCAGATCAAACTCCTTATGATATGTTGTTTGATTCTTCTCCCTCCTATGACTTACTTAGAGTCTTTGGATGTGTCTATTTTGTTCTTCTTTATGATCATGAAAGAAACAAACTTCAGTCTCGTTCTCGTTTGTGTTGTTTTCTTGGGTATGGAATTGGTCAAAAATGTTATAGGTGTTATGATCCCATTAGCAAACGTCTTCGTATTTCTCGGCATGTGGTCTTTTGAGAACACAAAATGTTTTACCAACTACCTCATGTTTGTGTTTCCCTTATTCCCTCTATCGATCCTCTCCACGAGCACTTTTTCTTGAGAGTCTCTCACCTCTACATGCAGGTCTCCCATACATTGCGTGTTCCTTCTCATGCATACGATGAGCTTCCTACACGATCATCGGCGTGCCCATTGACTCACCCCCGATTGTGGATCTGGTCCTTCGGCTCTCATGCGCCCGTTCTCAGGTGCTTCTCTTCCTTCTCACCTTAGTAAATTTCATTGTTTTTCTGTTATTGCCTCTCTCCAGGAACCTCAGACTTTTCATGAGGCTTCCTCTAACCCTTTATGGCAGCAAGCTATGAAAGAAGAGTTGGATGCATTGCATAAAACTAAAACATGGGATCTGGTTGATCTCCCATCTGGAAAATCTACTATCGATTGTAAATGGGTTTATAAGATCAAGACTCGATCGGATGGCACTGTTGATCACTACAAGGCTCGCCTTGTTGCCAGGGGTTTTACTCAGGAGTATGAGATTGATTATGAGGAGACTTTTGCTCATGTGGCTCGACTTTCTTTTGTCATGACTCTTGTGCGGTTTCTACGACCGCAGATAACCCTCTTTCAGATGGATGTCAAAAATGTTTTCTTAATGGTGAACTCTCGAGAGGGAAGTCTATATGAAACTTCCTCTGGTTACTCTGCCTCACCCTCGGGTTTCCCTCCCGCAGTATTTCATTCTGACGGACACTTTATGTAGGCTTAAACAAGCTCCTGAGCATGGTTACCAGAATTTTTAGGTAGTTCTTTTTTGATACAACTCTTTTAAGACCAGTCTAGTCCATGGTATTACTATTCTCCTCTTGTATGTCGATGATATGATTATTATAGGTGATGATATGTAGGGTATTCAGTATCTAAAGCACTTTCTTGGTCGTCAATTAGAAATGAAGATACCGACCATCTTAGTACTTTGAAATTACGAAGTTTATTACACGAGATAGTTATTATCTTACTCGGGCCCAGTATACTCTTGATACGATTTCTCGAGCTAGTATCGCGATAGCGAGATAGTCGGCCTTTATTGAGTATAATGTCGCCTCAAATTCTCATGATGAGAGATCAACATCTAATGCTACTCTCTACAGACAGCTTGTTGAGAGTCTAATCTATCTCACTGTTACTCGCCCTGATATTTCTTATGCAATTCATGTAGTAAGTCAGTTTATGGTTGCCCCTAGATTTCCTCATTATGCTGCTGTTCTCAGGATTCTTTCGATATCTAAAAGGCACCATATTTGATGGTCTTTATTTTTCTTCCCATTCTTCATTAACTCTTCAAGCATATTCGGATCACGGTGGAGCCGTGATCCCGGCGATCGTCGATGCTACGAGATATTGTTTTCTTCTAGGTGATTCTCTTATCTCTTGGAAGCGAAAACTAAGCGATTGTTGCTCATTCGGTAGCAGGCGAGAATATAGAACAGCGCTACCACGGTGAACTTATTTAGTTACATTGGTTACTACGAGGATCTTGGTGTTGGCTTGTTCCCGCTATGACTAAACTATTGTGATGTCGAGTGCTATTCAAATTGCTCATAATGATGTCTTCCATGAGCGTACTAAACATATTAAAATTGATTGTCCTTCATTTGCTCATCATACAGCCCCGAGTACACTCACACTTCGATCTGTTTTCTCTCGAATCGGTTAGGCGATATCTTCGCAAAACCACTTCCTCACAGGAACTTTTAATTTAGCTTTAAAACTCATAATGGTTTCTCTTAAACCACCATGAGTTTGAGGGGGGTGTTAGATTATTATATTGTTATATTTATTTTGTAATTTCCTACTATTATAATTTATATTTTCCTTAGGATTGTAATTTGTATTTTCCTAGTGTTGTATAGCCTAGCCTATATAAGACCTCCTTTTGTACTTATAATTTACAATTTTTAATATAAAGAGATGAGTGCCTAAAACACTTATACCATACCCGCGTCTGTCTTATCGTTTTAGCTTAATTTTAGTTAAATGTATGTATAACCAATTATCGATTTTGGCTTTGTGTGAATAACGGGTGGAGTAGGAACTTTTGGGCCTTTTGGGCGGAGAGTAAAGTGCATAGAGCTAGCAAAAAAGCGTCCGAGGCGTCAGGCATCGCGACGTCGGGTCAACAAGGATAGAAGTCAACAAGTGGCAACGTCGCGACGTCTCAACGTCGCGACATTGCAACGTCGCGACGTCAGCGCGATTTTTGTCTATCCATCATTAAAAGCAAAAAGGGGACCAGAAATCGGGGTATCGAGATACGTCTGAGCGAGAGCACGAGCGAGCGCGGCCCGAACGGTCGAAGGCAAGCGATTGCTTTTGTCTTGTTTTTCTTCTTTTACGAAGGCTATGATGTTTTATCGATTGATTATGTTTATACCCGAGTCCAATATGTTCTAGATTCATATCTAGGGTTTTGTTGAACCCTGTCACTATTGCATGGATTAAAGATTTGGATTTTATATTATTCAGTTATTTATGACTTGTTAGCATTTGCTCTATATCCGTGATTTAATTACATGATGATGTCTGGCCAACATTGACATGATTTTGCTGGGTATCCGAGATCGAGAGATGAGGACGCCCAAGGATCTGAATAGAGCGACCCTTGGTCAACTCGGTACATAGAGATATCCCTATTCCGAGGGTGGCGATTAAGGTTAGAACATTTAAGTGTTTCGGAGCATTGGGTTAGGGTAGAGATACACTCAACCCTGCTGGCGAGATAGGCGGATACACCTCGAGAGAGGGTATCTTGTAGGCAAGATCACCCCGTCATCGATAAGTCCCGGATATACTGAATAGTAATTCTTTTAGGTAGTAATCCATCAAAAGTGGCAGGGGGAGACATAACCCTAGTCTCCACAACACAGTAATTTACTAAGATAAGTGGATTGGATTTAATTGCATACATTAGTTAACGTCATAAAGTTTGCGTCCATCTCATCTTCAAAACAAACTCGGTAATCATGCACTTGCATCGTGGATCGATATCATAGTACCCTAGGTACACTATATTACTTGTTACAGCAGCGTGCACTTGCGCACATAGGCGTACACATTATACATCACGCTTTACGGCCTATCAAGTTGAGCGCGCTCTTGGGACGTCCGGTGTACTACGCTAATACTCGATACTAAGTGCTTCTTTAATACTTCAAACATTTTTTATGTATATATTTGTGTGATTTTTGAGTTTTTGATACTTTTTGTTTTCATATTGCATAAAGTTTTAGGTTAAAATCACAATGGATCTTATCATCGAGTTGACAAATGCATTGGCTCACCTTGACGACAACTAGGATCACGACAATTGGCTGATGAAGCATCAAAGAAGAGTGACGGCTTTCAGAGTCGCGAAGTCAAGTGTAGCAATCATATGCATCAATGGGTTATGCTCGATATGGGTACCCGTACTTGAGCAACCATAATTTGGATGGAGCCACCACCCGAGCACCTCATGGAATACAAGCTATACCATTACGCACACTCCACGAGTCGAAGATCAAGCCTAGAAGAAGCTATGGATGAATTAAGAAAGAGCTCAGATTTGAATCTACCATGACGCAAACCTGAATTTCCAAGATCAATGGTTGGGAAATGGACCACTCTTAAGTTGGGTTGCTCGGTTTCTTGATCTAGATGAGATGATCCAACCTCCACAGAGAATGACAACGTTAGAGGTAGTGGCTGAATTGAAAAGTTCATCTTAGAATGTCACGACATCTCCAAGTTCAATTCATGGAATTGACAGGGTTAATGTTCAAATTCGACCTAAACCATTCAAGGCTTGAAGAAGAGATGACTCAATGGCGGCACGGTACTCAACTTACATTTGAGAAAGAACAACCTAAAGAAGAGGAGAGTATGAGTATGAAGAACTATTGGCAAATACATGAAGGAACAAGAATAGAGGGTTACAATGTCCTTGAAAGGACAACAAGAGTTCGTCATCTACTCTTGGGGTGAATTTAGAAGAAGAAAACTTGGCTCTGATGGAAGAGAAATCGCCTCGAGGTAATAAAAGAACTGAAACTTCAAAGAGTGGAGAATGATGTAGAAACTTTGAAAGACTTAGTTGCAAAGGAGGAAAAAGAGCCAACTTCTCCAGAATCACATGAAAAGACAAATGATGAAGTTGGAAAGACTATGTCGGAGATGACTCTATGGGGTGAGATGCATGAGGGATTGAAAAATGAAGATGACTGACTTAGGGAGTAGATGAGTACATCATTCAATTGAACAACGAAATAGAAAGGAACCTTTGTGAAAGAAAAAAATAAAAATAGAAAATAAAAAAATAAAAGATCTTGGAAAATATGTGCTCGGTTGCTAATTGAACGCGACTACGATTCTTAGAGATGGATGGAGGAGAGCATCATCATTGTTTTAGTGATTACATGAGTCAAAAATTTGGACTCTAGAAAAACGGAGGCGGCTTCTTGAGCCTTGAGTTTAATAAGTTTCCTTTTCTTTTCTTTTACTTACTTTTGAGTTTGTTTTGAATAAATTTTCTTTGATCTTGTGTTTATTAGTGTTGTTTTTCGAGGTTTTTGGAGTTGAAGTTGGCTATGGAAGTGGGGGAATCTTGAAAGTGGAAGTTTGTAAATCTTGGAGTTCAAAGAACAAAAAATTGAGCAAAAATCAGTTTCAACATCCTCCCTCATTTCATTTCATATACATACTTCTATTCACCAGCCTCTCTCATTTGGACTTAAGGTCTAACCCCTCTTAACACCGCTTAAGGTCTACTTGAGTCATATTCATTGGAGCGACTTCGGAGACTTGATCAACCTCGGGAGTACTCATTATCCATTCTTGCTTTTGTTTCACATTGAGGACAATGTTCATTTCAAGTTTGAGAACAATTCAGAATTCATTAAGAAAAAAACAATTTCCAAAATCCCGACTTTTGTATCTCCTTACTGTTTTAATTAGTTGTTTGGTTGTTAGTTTGCATGTGCTTTTCATTCTTTATTTTATTTATTTTGTGTCTCATATGGTGAGTTTGATGCCTTGTTAGCTAAGTGAAGGTCATTTGAACACAACTATTAAAAATGTCGAAGTGTAAGAGGAATAGGAGCCTTGGGTTTTAAATGATCTGGAGTGTGTATTTGCTTGGTATGGGTGACTTAGCTTAGTCACCTTCATTGTCTCTGAAGCTATTTCTCAAGGAATCTATCACACACACACACTTTTGGTCTCCTTGTATACCTTGTGGTCCGGACCCATAGCCTTGAATTCAACTAACCTTGGGGATTCTAGCCACCTAAGTGATGGGACACCTAAACAGAGGATTGCCTTCGGAGGCTGACTTAAAAAAATACAAAAAAATACAAAAACAATAGAAAAAATTGAAAAAAGAAGAAAAAAGTCAAAAAAAATAGGTTTGTGAATTAGAATAAGTGGATGTAATCGGAATCTTAGGCACGATCAGGGGCCTTTCAAAACCAAATGCCTAAGTCAATTGGTAGGAGTCGTGACTTCACTACGCTACATGGGAGCCGAAAATGGATCATTCCTGACCTAGGGCCTTTGGGTTTGGTTGATTGTTCGAGTGAAGTTTGAAGGAATTTAATGCACAGTGCCCTTAACGACGGGTGAGGAGTTACCAATGAATCCCGCTACGGGAACACTCATCTAAAACTTCTTGGCACTAGTTCTCCTTCATTTTTAGGTATTTAGGAAATTTTTTTAGATATTTTGGTGAATAAAAGAGGTGTGTTCTTATCCTTTCATAGTTAGCTTCTTCAAATAGGTGAGTTAGGCTTAAGTTTGGGGTGCTAGGACCTTATACCTGCGAAGATCATGCTATCACCTACACTTGGTTTCCTTGGGAAGGTCAGCTGCCAGGACTTGGGGATGGTTGCTTTGCTCACCATGCTTTGCTTTTGTCATGTTCCTTAGAAAGTTTAAAAGTTTAAGGATCCTAAATTTTGGTTGAAAGGCTAATATTGCTAAATTGTGTTCATAGTGATTCTTCCATTTGGAATCATGTTATCATACTCATCTCATTATTTTTAGTTCATGTCATTTTCAATTTTGTTTTTGTGTCATGAGTCGATCTAACAACTTGAGAGGCGGCGAAATTTAAGACTGAGGGTGTGATGAGTATCTTAAATACTCATTTATCCCTATGCTTTGATTCGTTCACCTAGTGTTGTTATGTTAAATAAGTGTCCTAATGCTCTAAAAGTTCACACTTATGATCAGTCATCATTTGGTGGGTATTGCAAAATTGGTGGAAAAGCGCTCTGAAGCAACGAGGAGGCTCTTTGCATTTAGCGTTTTCAGACATCATATGAGCTTCTATTATAAACCATATATGGGATGGATTCTATGTTACAGCTTTCCGGGGATACCAAGAACACCAAAATTGGAGTTTGAACAAAAGAAGTTATACGAGTTCAAAACTTGAAAGTGACCAAACATTGCGGCACCTTCAGCAGGAGGGTTCGCGTATTTTGGCGTTTTCAGATATCATATGAGCTCTATTGCATCAAGCTATAATGGATGGATTCTACATGAATCTTTCCAACGGTACCAAGAACACCGGAAATCGGAGTTCGTATGACAAAGTTAGGGCCTTACAGTTGGAGGCAACGAGGGGGGCTGCGGCAACGTCGCGGTGCGAAAGCGAAACATCCTACGTCGCGGCGTTCTTTGCTGACGTCGCGATGTTCGGGGGTCAGTTTAGGTGGATTTTAGCCCATTTTGAGCCCATAATGGAGGGTTTAAAGCTCCAGAGCACAGAGAAGGAGACGAAGAGGCGGAGCGGCTAGGGCTCGGAGAAGGGGACTGTCCACACTTTGGGACGAAGGAGGGAGGTTGGGGCTGTTTTTGAAGATTTGGGGAGAAGATCATGAGATTTGTGGAAGAAAATCGAGGCTGGCAATCATTTTGATCATTATAGTTTCTTCTCCCTCTTTTCTCATGTTTTTATCCTAAGTTTATGATGTATCAAACCTCTGTCATGCTTTAGATTATTAGATCTAGGGTTTTGGTTTGTATATTGAACATGGGTTTTTACATCTATTTGTTAATGTTCCGTTTCTATTGTTTCTTGTGAATGCGCCTCTATTGATTCATGTACTTGGTTCTATTTATATTGATTTACGGCTAATCTCAATGTGGTGAGTGGTTCTTTGCAAGATGAAGGGAGTAAAGAACTAGACATAGATGAATTAACTAATTAACAGTGTAGTGCAAAGGAAGTACCCTCGATAATTAGGAGGCGTGTGAGACTTTTGGATCTTAAAGCATCTCTAATGCTTGGAGTTGGTAGAAGCAAAGGACCTAGTGTTAGTTGGTAGGTTATTAGGCCTCGAGGAACATAATTAAATTAGACAAAGTGCCTTGGAAGCATTTTCATGAAACGATAAATTACAATTTTGACTTAGATCTAAGAGGATTATTAGGTGCACCAAGTACCCTAGGAATTTATCATCTCTTAGTATCCCTTAGTTCTGAATTTCATTAGTTAGATTTAGAAATTTCATTAGTTTAGTTTAAATTTTGTTTTACTATCACGGTGTTAGTTTGGATATTAAGTATTATAATTTTGGCACTTAGCATCCCATTTTCCACAATGGATCGATATCCGTAGGTACACTTTATTACTTAATAATGATATACTTGCACGGAATAGGCCCTCTTTATATTTTTGCATAATTTTATATACATCACAAAACGCCTATCCCGGGACATGGAGGCCTTCGCGGCCGACATGCGTGCGATCTGGCCAACGGGCCACTGATATATGGCGCGATTCCCTCGGGCCAGCTTACTGACTTCGCCTCCTGACCATGCCGCCACCAGCGCGAGTGACACGTCAGATCCAACGGGATTTTCCTTCACCCTATCCTGTTCTTTTATAGCCAGTGGGGACACTGGACACTTCTGTTTGGGGGGGTGTGGGTGGTGATCGGGTTTTTGTTCGGTTTGCATGTTTTGTGATGGGTTATTGTTATTTTCTTATTTCTGCTTTAGTTTGTTTTAGTTTATGTTTGTTTATTTTAGTATGCCGAGTCTTGTGTTGCGTTTATGTTTTTGTTTTTGTTAGGCCATTAGCTTTTCTTGTTGTTTTGTTGTTTCCAGTCACGGGGAGTCCCCAGTATTAGGATATGTTTATGTTTAGAGTGTTTAGGTAGTGTGTGCGTGATGCCATGTTTGAGAGTCGAGGATCACTTTTGACCGAGTCCACTATCATCATGGACAAACAGAGCACAACTCAAGAAAGGATTCGTAGGGTGTTAGATGCTCGGGAATTAGGTTGAATAGGTAGGGAAGCATAGTGAATCACCTCTGGGATACTCAAGACACTACTTCCCAACGAGCCTATCACACTCACACACGGATGACCTCTAGGGTATGCCTAGGCTCCGAGTCCGGCTACTCAGGTTCAACAAACCTTGGGAGTCTCTAAACACCAAAGAAATGAGTTGCAAGTAAATAGAAGGATTGCCTTCAAGCTGAAATGAAAAAAAAAAAAAAAAAGAGAAAAAGCAAAAGAAAAGAAAAATAGGAATATAATAAGTGGGATCTTCCAATCGGAATCTCGGGCACAGTCGAGGGGCCTTTCAAAGCCCAATGCCACAGACCAGCGGCCAGAGTCAGTAACTTCCTTGCAGATTCTGAGGGAGACGGAAGATGGGCGTTCCGCAACTGGGCCCTTAGGTTTAGTTGAGTGTTCGGGTGACGTTTGAGGGAGCCCCGAATGCCGGTCTGTAACCAAGCGGGTAGAGTCGCAGGCTAATCCCAGCTACACATGAACACTTAGCATAACTACGAGCACTAGTTACGTTTTCACATTATGAGTGGGTATGTTAAAGGAATAAATGGTGCGTTCCTAACCAGTAGTTAGATTCTCCCGACTAGGTGAGTTGAACTCAAGTTTGGGCGTGGAGGCAGGTATACACTAGAAGATTATTCATTCAATGCACATAGATCCTTGGGGAAAGGTTATTGAATACCTCGGAGGTTGAAGTAGCTTGTCAAGCGCAAGTTAATCTAATTCTTTCGAAAGTCGAACACCCTTGAATCCCGGGGAGATTCGAGCAAAGCCGGCAAAGTGTGGTCGGTCCAATTTTGATCCTTTGTCTGTCGGCGTAACTGCATCTCGATCAGTGTTAGGTTATAGTATATAGGTTGTGTGTCCAGTTTAGAGTCAGTTCTTGTCAAGTTTGGGGGTGTGATGAGTGCCTAAAACACTCATACCATACCTACGTCTGTCTTATCGTTTTAGCTTAATTTTATAGTTAAATACGTATTTGTATAACTTAGATATCGATTTTCAGTTTGTGAATAACGAGTGGAGCGGGGAACTTTTGGGTGCATTTGGGCGGAAGGTAAGAGATGCATAAAAGTGGCGAGGCGTGTGACGTCGAGTCAACAAGGATAGAAGTCAACAAGCGGCAACGTCGCAACGTCAGCTCGATTTTTGTCTATCCATCATTAAAAGCAAAAAGGGGACCATAAATCGGGGTATCGAGATACGTACGGACGGAAACACGGAAAGCGAGATACGAACGGATCGGTAGAGCGAGACATTTGCTTTTGTATTGTTTTCTTCTTTACGAAAGGCGCAATGTTTATCGATTGATTATGTTTATACCGAGTCAAATATGTTCTAGATTCATATCTAGGGTTTTGTTGAACCCTGTCACTATTGAATGGATTAAAGATTTGGATTTTATATTATTCAGTTATTTATGACTTGTTAGCATTTGCTCTATATCCGTGATTTAATTACATGATGATGTCTGGCCAACATTGGCATGATTTTTTCTTCAGGTATCAGGATCGAGATAAGGGCGCCTAGGAAGGATGAATAGACGACCCTTAGACCGACTCAATCCCATAGAGATATCGGGTCAGGGTGGCGATTAATGTTAGAACATTTAAGCGTTTCGAAGCGTTGGGTTAGGGTAGAATCACGCTCGACCTGTGGCGAATCGCGAATCTGGCATGAGAGGGTATGCTGTAGGCAAAATCACCGGAGTCATCGATAAGTCCCAGATATACTGAATAGTAATTCTTTTAGGTAGTAATCCATCAAAAGTGGCAGGGGGAGACATAACCCTAGTCTCCACAACACAGTAATTTACTAAGAAAAATTGGATTAGTTTAATTGCATACATTAGTTAACTTGTCGCTCGAAGTTCTGGCCAGATATTCAAAGGCTAAACTCGGTAATCACTTGTGGCTTATCGTGGATCGATATCAGATACTGGAGTGCAGTATATTCTTGTCTGACGTGTGCGACACGCGCATAGGTGTGCAGCATTATCTGCTTGTCGCTTTCAGCCTATCATAAAGAATCAAGTCTTTCTTCACGCAAGAAATTCAAAAATGTCCGCAATCTCATCTACCCGGACTTGATCCCCTCACAAAAGTTGATGTTATGTACCTGCTGAGTTCGAGAATCAGAGTACTCCATCTAGCAGCGTAAAGCTTCAGTGGTGATGTCATCCAGCAGGTCCTCCGCATCATGCGCAACATCATCTTTCAGCTCATCCACCCACTCTTTGACATTTGTATCCGTGATTTTCTTGGCCTCGGCGTCGTTCAGCACTCCCTTAACAGCCATAAATCTCATTTTCAGCTTCCTGAGGAGCGTATCATTGAGTTTCTTTCCCCGGAGAAAGGTGATGAAGTCGCGAGAAGCCATCCGATCAAATAGAACTTGGAGAGAAGCCGAGAGAAGTGCTCCTCCTCCTCCTCCTCCTCCTGCATCCGCCCCGGCCATGCCTGTTGGTTTGCAAGGGAACTGAATACTGGAACAGAGAGAAATCGAAAGAAAGCAGAGATGCAGAGCAAGGAGTTAGAAGGAGGAAGAGGGTGGACCTTTTCGAGGTGGACGAAGACGTTTGTGGCCTATCAACAACTGCCAAATGAACAAATCAAGTCATTTTCCACCTACCCATACTGATACCAATTTGATCCCTCCCTTCTAAGTAAATAACAAAATGAGCACCAACTTTATACATATTTAATTTCCAGGACCAATAACAAAATATTGATTTTAAAAATGCTGAATGGTTCTTTCAAAAAAAAATATATTTTAAATGTTGAATGGTCTATATATGATACTGACAATATCATTTTAAAATGTTGGAAAGATACCCCATATCCTATAATATTGCATGCCCACTACATATATAATATAGAAAAGTGTGGGAAGCTTTATTGGGAAATATACACTGTTCCTCAAGAGGCTGGCTCACCTTCTCTAGAAGACAAAAAAGGAGTCTATCTCGTTAATGTGTGATTAAAAATTTTGTTTTTAAATTTTCATAACATTATTTTATCATTGTTTTTTATTTATAAATTTTGAAAATAAAATGAAAAAGAACAATTTTTATAACAAATTAAAGTTGATTTCACCCGTTTTTTAAACCAAGAAGAATTTTTTTTTAAATATGAAAATTAATTCAAAACAGTTTAGTTAATACTTACAAGAAGCTCTTGAAATCCAATAATACCATAAAGTTATATATCAAAATTTGTTAATTTTCTTCCTTTTTTTTTTTTTTTTTTTGAAAGAAACCTTTATTTAGATTAAGGTTGCAAAACATCATGTATAAGAAGAATAGAAATGCATTGTGGAAAAGAAGACCAGTGTATAGGAGATAAATGGAGCAAAGACATCTTTTCCAATGCATCTACGAGAGCATTAGCCTCCCACTTGACATGGCAAACACTAAAAATGGAAGAAAAGAGTAGTTGGCGAAACTCTTTAAATAGATAACCAAACTCTGATCTATCATGTTCCGAGTCATTGGATCGTCGGAGCATTAACTTGTCAGTATGCACCTGTAAAACAAATAAGACAACAGCGATGATGTCCCGCTACGCCCGATGTACAAATCAGGATGCGGATCACGGAAGTGAAAGAATCAGTCTTTTAATCGAATGTCACCTTTTTAGTGTCATTCCCATCCCTTGCTGTGGAGGAGGGAGGGTGGTCGGATTTTTATGGAAAGTAGATGATTTGGCTCGAAGCGAGAAAGGAAGGTGGGGCTTTGTTAGGTGCGTTATGCGTGTTAACTCGCTTTGAATGGCGAAGTCGTCACATCTTACGTCCCCGAGAAGTGTTTGACTGCCCTCAGGGTGATCACTGTGTGACTCATCAGTGACTTGTGGTGTGAGACCCATGTAACCCCAACATGTCATACGAACACTGCAAAAATAAGTTCACCCCATTCTCTATCTCATGATCACAAAAGGTATAACCATCATCAAAAGTAACCCCTTTTGTTAGCAGGCAGGAATGCAGTGGAAGACAGTCAACACAACATCTCCAAAGGAATTGAAGAATTTTTGGCAGAAGTGAGAATCCAAATATTTTTCCAAGCAGCAACAACAATGTGGTGTGATGGTTCCCACAACAAAGTCCAGACAATCCTGTGATGGTACCACAACAGTTCCTTATTTCTCGGCATCCAAAATTCAGAAACCTTCAAGGAATCAAATAATGGAGGGCTGGGGATGACGGGCAGAAATTTTCTAATCCACAAATCCATGGTTCAGACCAAACACCTATGTTGGTGCCATCTCCAATCCTCCACAGACAACCTTTCTCAAGAACACCAAGACTTTCGAAGGTCTTGCCAGACAAAGGTAGCTCAATGCCCAAGGCCTGCCTCGAGGAAAGAGTGATGCTGAAAGTGAAAGTTGAATACGAGTTACCAACCTAACCAAGAAGGGGGAGTATTGGTTTTCTCAAAAACTTTTTGTAAAATAATAAGAAATCTTCAACTTAACTCAAGAACAATAAATAGAGAGATAAGGATAAAAAGTGCAAACTCGGATTTATAGTGGTTCGGCACACTTTTGCTTACGTCCATTTCTCCTTGACCTTCAATCTCGGTGAGGGTTCCACTAAACTTGAGCTCCAAAACCGAGCTTGGTCTTGAACACTTGGATTTTTTGTCCAATGGGCTCTTCACAATCTCTTCAAATTATGCACACTTGAAGTTTTCAATCTTAAGCACAATAATCACTCTCTAGCTTTAAAGAATCACTCAAATTACAAGAAAGCTAGAATGAGATCAACGATGCACTCTAAATATGCAAGTGAGAATTGAATGCACCAAGAAATTGTAGGAGAATTAAGGATCCAGATGCGTATGTTGGGGATGGAAGAAAGGTGAGTGTGTGGGAAGGGTGGGATGGGTGTTTGATCCAGCGAGGTAAGTTGAAACACCGCTCATGGAGGCAGTAAAATTGCAAGCAATGCAGCCATAAAAGGTCTGGTCAGCTATGAGTCTGTCACAATCCTTGCAAGTGATTTCCTCTTCTTCATCCAGTCTCAAGGAAAGCAGGAGATGGCTGTGGTTGAAATACTGGTAACTCATTTCTTTCTCTCCCTCCTCTCTACCTTGTTTCTATCACATTGCTGTTCATGTTCATTGTTCACATATAAGATGTAGCTTCTGCAGGAGGAGGCACATCTTCTCTAGCACACTTTTTTTTTTTTTTTTTTTAATCTTTCTGTTATGATCTTCTGGACAGGGTCTAGGCTCATCTAAGTCAAGTCAAGAAATCAATTCTTTAGTGGGGGAAGTGGGGTTCTAGGATATGCATCTTCTGGTTCATTGTATCATGTTCATTGAAACAGGCCCTTTGTTTTTGCGTGTGAATGTGGAAAACCATGGCATGCTGCTTGCTGTGTTTAATTTCTAGGATAGTAGAATGAATCCTTCTCCCGCAATGCTTGTGGCTCAGACGGACCTCCCGAGAATCCATCCGATCGAGTAGACCTTTGAGAGAAGCCGACAGACGAGCTCCTCCTCCTGCTACAGCTCCGGCCATGTCTGTTGGTTTGCAAGTGAAGTGAATACTGGATCAGAGACAACTCGAAAGAAAGCAGATGCAGATCCAGTAAGAGGGTGCGGGGGACATTCGATAATTGATTCCTACATTCTGAATAATTTGCGGTACAATTAATAAAAAATTGATTTGAAAAATGTTGAATGATCCATATGGTATCGAACAAAATCATCCATCCTTCTCATCTGAGTTGTAAATGTTGGGAATTTTTAATCTATCGTATGAGTTTATATGTGTATAATTGTGTATACAGGCTATTAAATAAGGTTGAGCCCAATTAAATAAAGTGATCTAATATGGTTTAGGTATTTTGGGCTTTATGCATTTAATTTAAGTGTGGGGCGCCGTATGTGTAGAGGCCCAGAGACTATAGTTTATAGTTCTATGATAGGTCCGGACTAGAGGAAATTATAAACTGGGTTTCACTTATATAAATAGTTATGGTCCCCAAATTAAGTATGTCTTCGTGCTTTTGACATCCATCATCAAAGAGGTTGAGAGCTGCATTCTACTTTGGAAGACAAAACCACCAAGACTCCAAAAGATAGATTTACGATGGAGGTGGGTATGCTTAGCTATTATTTGTTTGGTATAACATGATACGGTATGAGCAGGATCCTGTTTTTAAGAGATTAAAGATTTGATATGAACAGATCCTGTGTTTTTTTTTAAGAGATCTAGATTTAGTATGAACAAATCCCGTTTTTAAGAGATCTAGATCTGGTTTGTACAGATCCTGTTTTTAAGAGATTCAATTCTTAACAAGTGGTATCAAAGCCTAGGTTCATGATTAGGTCATCAAGAATGGTTGATCTATTGTCTTCATCATGAAATTATTTATGGATTCCATTTCGAATATCAACCTGGCTTTATGGAATTTGTTATATAGCGGTTTATGGTTTCTTTAGTCACATATTTCAAGATTTAAAAGATCTTGGACATATTATGTATTATGACTTTGATAATTTAGCAATATTTATGCATTTGGTTTGGTATACATAGATTACACATGTATGTATATAGCTCATATTTTTATTGAGAATTTAGAAATATATTGCTTTATGTATATTAAAGATTAAAGTAATAAGGAAATAGATTTGGGGTTCCATTTACAATTTCTGGTTTGATTTGTAATGAACCAATTCTTAATTTGGATGCACAATTTGGGTATTCTAGATTTTGGTAATTATGGATATAATATTAGGAATTAAATTAATCAAAACAATATGTTGCCAAAGCTTTGACCTACATTTGTGGAAATTAATTTAATTTGGAATATTAAAAGGTTTTGTGTGTATGTATTCATGTATTGTGTCGACCCAGCCCAAAGGAAGGTTAATGTTTGTCGAGATGCATAGCATCGTGGTAGTAAACATGTGGTAATTCTTGATTATAAAATGTGAACATTAAGTCAGTCCAAAGAAAGGTTTAGTGTTTGACATGCTTTATTATCAATGTTTGATCACTACACTAAGGTGCCATTTACAAGTTAATGTTTATGTCCAAAGACTAAATATTAATGTTGTACTAGGTATTTTTGTGATGAGACCACCTGCATTTATGCGTGATTAATTAATTTGCATATTATAGTTTGTATATGTGAAGGTAATTTAGTTTATTTATTTATTGTTATACATTTGGTTCTAGTTACCAGCGCAAATATCTACGCAATATTAATTCCCATTCAATGCTTAATGGCACTAATTTCAAGTCATGGAAAGAAGCGTTTTGATTGTTCTCGGGGTGGACTTGGATCTTGCTTCTGAGTTGACGACGGATCTGCACACATGAGTACCTCGACCAAGAAGGAGATGGAAAAGTGGGAAAGGTCAAATCGTATGAGCTTGATGATCATAAAGCGTGCCATTCTAGAAGCTTTTCGAGGCACTATGTCCGAACAGATTACTACGACAAAGGGTTTCCTTGAGAATATTGAGAAAATGTTTTCCAAAAATGAAAAGGTTGAAACAAGTACACTTTTGGCAAAACTTATCTCAATGAGGTATGTAGGAAGAGGAAACATAAGGGAGTACATTATGGAAATGTCTCACATTGCTTCAAAATTGAAAGCACTTAAGTTGGAGTTATTTGAAGACTTGCTAGTGCATTTGGCTTTGATATCCCTTTCGAGCCTGATGCAGTCAATTTAAAGTGAATATAAGCTGTCAAGGAGACATGGTCTCTTAATGAGCTCATATCACCTTTGTGTCAAGAAGAGGAAAGGTTGAAGCATGATAAGACAAAAAGTGCCATAGCCATGACATCTAAGGACAAAGGAATAAAAGAAGAAAACTCACAGAGTGCGGGTTCGAACCACAAAAGAAACATAAAAAGGATGAAATTCCGAATGGCTGTTACTTTTGTGGATCTGAAGGTCATGTAAAGAAGCATTGCACCAATTATCACGCATGGTGTGCAAAGAAAGGTGTGCTTCTTAGTTTGGTTTGTTCTGAGGTTAATTTGACTTCGGTACCTAAACACACATGGTGGTTAGATTCGGCTACAACAACTCACATTAGTGTGTCTATGCAGGGTTGCCTAAGTTACCGAAAACCAAGTGATGATGAAAGATACATCTATGTTGGTGATCAATGGAAGTTGAGGCAATTGGGACTTTTAGATTATTGTTAAGAACTAAATTTTATTTGGATTTCATTGAGACTCATGTTGTACCGTCTCTTTGACGGAATTTGGTTTATGTTCCTGGTTTGGACACATCTGGTTATTGTTGTTTATTCGGAAATGGAAAAGTCATTCTTTATCAAAATTCAAATTTGGTTGGTTCTGGTTCTTTATTACATTACGATAATCTATATTTGCTTGACACTATTGCTTCATTTAATGAATCCTTGCATGTAAGTGCAGTAGGTATAAAGCGTAAATTAACCGATGAGTGCATATGACATAAGAGATTAGGTCACATCTCCAAAAGGAGAATTGAGAGACTTGTGTTTGATGGAATTCTCGATCGCCTTGATTTTATGGATTTTGACACTTGTGTTAATTGTATTAAGGGGAAACAAACAAACATTAGGATATTGGGTGCTAATAGGGCTTCAGATGTCTTAGAACTTATACATACGGATATTTGTGGGCCATTCCCTATGGCTTCTTGGAATGGTCAAACGTATTTTATAACGTTCATAGGCTTGATTTCTCGATATGGCTACCTTTATCTTATTCATGACAAATCACAATCTTTGGATGTGTTCAAAAACTATAAGGCTGAAGTTGAGAATCAACTCAACAAAAGGATTAAAAGCGTCAGGTCTGACCGTGGTGGCAAGTACTATGGCAGATATGACGGATCAAGTGAACAATGTCTTGGACAGTTTGCTAAATTCCTAGAGGAATGCGGTATCGTTCCACAGTACACTATGCCAGGTACGCCTAGCATGAATGGTGTTGTTGAAAGACGAAACACAACACTTAAGGATATGGTAAGGAGTATGATTAATTATTCTACCTTACCAGCATCACTCTGGGGTAAAGCATTAAAGACCGCAGTGTATATACTCAACAGAGTTCCAACTAAAGCTCACTTGTCAAATCCCTTATGAGATTTGGACGGGCAAAGCCTAGTTTGAAGCATTTTGCACATTTGGGGATATCCGGTTGAGGCACGGCCTTATAGGCCCAAAATGAAAAAGCGGACTCAAGAACTATCGGTTGTTACTTTATTGGATGTCCCGAAAAGATCTAGGGGTTACAAGTTTTATGATCCCACTACTAAGGCCATTTTTTAGACGGAAATGGGTTCTTTAGGATCATTAGGTTGTGGGAGAAAAGATTAAGGACTTTGTCTTTGAAGAGGAACATGTTGAAATTCCTCTAATTGCTTTTGATAATGATCAAGTTCAGGCTTCTATTCCTGATATTGTTCAAGAAGTAATTCCAGATCAAGATAATGTTGTAGATCCTCCTACTCAAGTTCAACAAATTGTTCCAGAAGAACAAACTCTACAACCTCAAGAACCTATGCCCATTAAAATGATCCACTAGAGAGGAGAAGCGCAATTTCGGATGATTATGTTGTATTTCTCCAAGAACATGAGGTTGACATTGGTGTGGTGGAAGATGATCTAATCAACTTCTGTTAGGCCATTGAAAGTTCTAACTCTTAAAAGTAGATTGATGCCATGAATGAAGAGATGAAGTCCATGAAGGACAATGATGTTTGGGACCTTGTACCATTGCTTGAAGGTACGAAACTCATTGGTTGTAAATGGATATTTAAAAGAAGGATTCAAAAGGCAATGTAGAAAGGTACAAGGCTCGTCTTGTATGAAAGAACTTTGCAGAGAGAAAAAAGGCATCGATTATAAAGAGACTTTCTCTCCAGTTTCTTCGAAAGACTCTTTCAAGATAATAATGGCATTAGTGGCACATTTTAATCTTGAGTTACATTAGATGGATATTAAGACGACATTTCTCAATGGTGACATTGATGAGACAATTTATATGGTGCAGCCAGAAAACTTTGTGTGAGGAGATGCAAAGAAAATGGTTTGCAAACTAAAGAAATCCATTTATGGACTCAAGCAAGCATCTCGTCAATGGTATTACAAATTTCACCAAGTTGTCATCTCGTTCGGTTTTGAGATGAACTTGGCGGATGATTGTATATACCACAAGTTTAGTGGGAGTAAGTACATTTTTCTGGTTTTATATGTTGATGACATACTGCTCTAGCCATAAATGATATAGGCTTATTGCACAAACCAATTTCTATCAGTAATTTGAAATGAAAATCTTGGTGACCGCCTCTTTGTTTTGGGGAATTCAAATATATCGAGATCGCTCTCGGTATTCTTGAATTACATCACAAAGAGCTATATCGATAAGGTACTTAAAAGGTTTGGTATGCAGGATTGTAAACCATGTGACACCCCTGTGTCTAAGGGAGATAAGTTCAGCTTATGTCAATGCCCCAAGAATGACTTAGAAATTAAAGAAATGCAAAAGATTCCTTATGCCTCGGTTGTAGGGAGTCTGATGTATGCTTAGGTTTGTACGCGTCTGGATATTGCGTACATTGTTGGAATGCTAGGGAGATACTTAAGTAACCCGGGATTGGATCATTGGAAAGCAGCCAAACGGGTCATGCGGTATTTACAGAGAACAAAAGATTTTATGCTCACATACAGAAAATCGGATCAATTGGAGATCATTGGCTATTACGTTAGTTTTCTTGGGATGTCAGATAGTAGAAAGATCACTTGGACTCTCATCCTACATATACTTGTTGGAGGAGCTATTTCTTGGAAGAGTGCTAGCCGAGACCTCATAGCTTCTTCCACCATGGCGTTAGAAGTTTATAGCATGTTTTGAGGCATCGACCATGGGATATGTTTGCGAAATTTTTCCACGGCTGCGCGTATGGACATTGAAAGACCCGCGATATTTTGTGACAATAACTGTGATCTTATATTCCAAATAACAGCGGGAGCTCGGCAAAGTCAAAGCTGTTGACATCGCGTTCCTGACGATTGGGGAGAGGATTGAGTGGACAATTGTCTATTCAACACATTGGAGACCGAACTCCATGATTGCGGATCCGCTTACAAGGGAGTGCCACGAGGTCTTTCATGGGCTACTTGCTCATATGAGTGTTGTATATTTTTCGGGATATTTAGTTTCGGTGTGAGTTTGTATTTTAGATGATTTTGGACTAGACATATTATCTTGCCATTTTGGATCTGATTTCACGGTTGATTCATTTTAGAGATCATTTCGATTATAAGTGTTTAGTTTATTTTGTCCCGAACTTATTTTAAAATTGATCTCACTAAGGCATAAGGTAGGACCAGTTGGAAATAAGCATGTTGAGATCATGCTGCTTGTAATTTCCATGCTACACATCCATGCTTGATCCATGTCATTTGGTTATATCGGCATTTGTGACCATTGATGGGCTTAGTTACGATTAAGTGTGGCAAACCATTTGATCCTGTTAATATAATTGATGGACCGGATTGTTTGCAGATGCATTCGGTAATGATAGCAAAATTTTGAGCTCATAAGGTTAATACACAATTGTAAGGTAACGCATATAGACCAAGTGGGGGTATTTGGGAATTTTAATCTATCATATGGAGGAAACATATTGTATAATTATTATCTGAGACTATCAAATAAGGTTGAGCCCAATTAAATAAAGTGATCGATATGGTTTAGGTATTTTGGGGAACTTTGTAAATCTAATTTGAAGAGTGTGGACTCGTATGTGTAGAGACCGGGCTATAGTTTATAGTTCTATGATGGGCTAGACTAGAAATTATAAACCTAGGGTTTCAAACCTAGGGTTTTACCCTATATAAATGGTTATGGTCCCCAAATTACATGTAAGCTCATTCTTTTAACATCCTATCATCAAAGAGGATTTGAGAGCTGCATTCTAATTTGGAAGACAAAATCACAAGACTCCAAAAATAGATTTACCAATGGAGAATTCAAGTATGCTTTCGCTATTATTTGTTTGGTATAACTTGATGATCTGGTATGAACAAATCCTGTTTTTAATAGATTAAAGATCTGGTATGAACATATCATGTGTTTTTTTTAAGAGATCTAGATCTAGTATGAACATATCCCGTTTTTAAGAGATCTAGATCTAGTTTGTACAAATCCTGTTTTTAAGAGATTCAATTCTCAACAGTAAAATGTTGGAAAGAGACCTGGAATGTCGTTCACTACAAAAAAGATATGATATAGAAAGGAAGCCCGGGGACGCTTGAAGATGGTATGTTAAAGTGGCTTGTTTTCAGCTTATGGATCAAATTGCAGGAATTAGTGGAGGAATGAATGAACGGGGAATATATGGTTTTGCCTACCCCTCTCATAACTCATAACGAAAGTTGTGTGATTAAAAAAAAGGTTTTTATTTTTCAAATTCAAAAATAGTTTTCTTTTCATCATGGTTAGGTTGCTCAACGTTTTAAAAAGATAGATATAAAAAGGGTAAGTCTCATCGGGGACAGTTGACTACAAATTTAGTATTTATTTATTATATTATTAATTATTTGATAAGAATATATTTTATAGTTTACTTATTTTTTTTTAGAATTTTAATAAATTTCTTGTCAAAAAAATATTTTACATTAAATCTAATTATTTATGATTTAACTCATGAAATTAAAAATAATTTTTGATGAAATTTAGAGATAATGAATAATTGATTTGTATTTGAAAAATAAATAATGGTTTGTTTTGTAGGTTTTTAAATAGGAAATATGAGATGAAAAGTATTTAAAATGATTGTTTTTTTAATTTAAAGGTGGTCTACTGTTTCAATGCACTAATATTGGAATATTTTCCCCAAAGAGCATCAAACCTGATACACCAACATTGTACTTCCTTTTTTGAATTATTTTCTCGCGAAGTATTTAAATACCAAAATGTTTAATATATATAACTATTAAACATAACTAGAAATCACAAACTTTTTATTATAAACATAATTAGACCTGTTTTAAAATGAATATCCTAATGTCAAGAGTTATTTTATTTATTTCAATTTTTTCTTTGTTAGCCTTTTTTTTCTCAAGCAATGAGGAGTGATTTTTTGAGCAATTCTTGACCTAAAATTACTCATCTGCATCTCTTTCCATATTTTTCTTTTTCAATAAAGTGTTTATCACAAATCTAGGTTTTCATTTTTTTTTTCTTGACTTAATCGTCACTTTGATGCGACGTTTATTTATGTTTTGGCGATTCAAACGAGTAAATTATATCCAGTTGTAGACAAGTAGGTAATGATTTATCAAAATCTAAACTAAAGTCGTAGTTATTGTCGTAATAGTAATGCTCCAGTGTATAGATTCGATTATCATATACGTAAGAATTTTGAGCCAGTTCGTTATCTTTATTAACACAGATATTGTTTAAATGAATTTATGGTTTTAAGCGATTTTGATTCCATGTTGATATATATTCTTAGTTTGAATCGATGAAATTATTTTAATAACACAAAAACCAAGTTTTAGACTTGTATTTTGAAGCAATTCTCGAAAACTATTTTTTTTTTTAAATGTTTTTGAAAATGTCATTAAATAAACTCATACCAACTGTTTCTTACCATTTACAACTTCTATCTTTTAAAAAATTGAAGTCCTAAACATCATTTCTAAACAATTCCAATATCATTTTTTATTAATTAATAGCATCAAAGAAAATTTTACTAAAAAATAGCATCCAAAAATAATATCAAAATATTTTTTTAAAAAATTTACATCTAAACCTGTTTGAAATAGATTTTGGTTAGAAAAAAAAAAGGCTTTTTGAGATTATTTTTTTTTTAAAGTTGATGTAACAAAAAGTAATAAAATACCTCTCAACATTCAAAGAATCATATGAAGTGAATATATATATATAAACTTACTCCATTCCTCAAAGATCAAATGGGAAACAAAAACTTCAATGGGTGCAAAAAAAATTCATGGGAATCTCACTCCATATAAAACTTCTTCAAATGGATTCTTGTTGTTGCTTTCTTTCTTCTTCTTTGCACATAGTCTGAACTAAAAGGTCAAAAGCTCAAAACTCAAACAAATGAGTGACCAAAGATCCTCAAATCTCACTTGTAACCAAACATTCCCATGCAATTGTTCCAATGCATTGGGAAAGCTTCCTCCTGCAATTGTTCCAAAGATTCAAAATGCCACAATCAGAAACAGAAAAGGTCACTTAATCAATAGAATTTGATATTCAAATTCATATGGGATTATTGATGCTTTTCAGACTCAAATTTTATAGCGCTATGTATAAGGAAGAAAAACTCAAATCTTGCCCGTGGGTACCATGGGCTCAGACCGTGACCTTCCAGCAAACATATCCCCGCAGGCTAAAGCCCACAATACGTTGGCTCAGTTTATGGGCCCAATCGCCTCCATTTACGAGCCAGGCTCAAACACCCTTCCCTAACCGGACATGAGACAATGCGTCTGGATACTACTTCTCCCGCCCGGCTGCCATCCTTAACGAGGCGGATGGCTGACTTCCCTTGACTGGAATGTGCGTCCTCCCGTGAATCACACATATAACCTCCATGACGGTGGTCAAACATTTCTGGGGGCACAAGACACGGGAGACAGGATTATTTAAAAGGAAGAACAACTTATAGCGGGCGAACAAAGCGCCACCTTCCCCTTCCGTTTTGGGAGGAAATCATCCACTTTCCAGGAAAAGCGGATCTCTCCCCTCCTCCATAAAGCAGAAAGGAATAACACCAAAGAAGATACGACTTTCCATATTGAATCAATTGACGCTTTCACTCTCCAGGCTCCCTAATCCAACTTAGTCATCGGAGAGGCGGCGGGCGCACCACCGCCGTTTTCTTGTTTGTTTTGTAGATATTTGCTAACAGGTTCATGCTCCAACGATCCGATGACTCAGAAAATTCAGAATTGCCCCATCAATAGAATTTAGTTGAGTAGCCACTTCCAAGTACTGACACTACTACAAAAACAATTTATAGTGTCATTACTTTTACTGTCATTTGTTAAAAATAATGACACCGTATGACCTAAAGTTCATAAAGGTAAAACATCATATAAAAAGATTTAATTGGGAATGCTAGTTTTAGATTTATGGTGTCATTTTATGAAAAATGACACCATATGAAATTAAAAAAAAAATTTGTGTTGGAGTAGCTAAATTGTGCTAATTTTGCTATATTATAAGTGTCATTTTCTAGAAAAATGACATCATATACAAAATTTTAAATTTTATAACTTAATGATCATTTTATTATATATACTAATTATGATCATAACATAAAAAGTTTATTATTTCAGCAATTCACTGGTACATAAAATTTTATTGCATAACCTTAACCATCTTTTCTTGCATCCATAAACCCATGAAAGTTTTTTTATAAAGTATAATCACAACAAAATAATATAAAAAATGATTTATTTGCTATCTCCAATAAATAAATCTAATATATCCAATAAATAAGTTCATTTTTATCTAAAAAAAATAAAGTAATAAGCTTCAACTCAACTAACCTGAACTTGGGTGGAACAAAACCATACTTTGAATGCGGTTTGCCTTCTCTTTTCTCCAAGTACCTGTCTCAGAGTTACGAATTTAAAAGAACATTCAGAGCTCCTATTATTGATTAAAAGAAGATTCCTTTCGAAGATATGAAGCATCGACTTATAGGAGGTGAGACGAAGTGGATAAACCTTTTTTATGTTGAGGAAATTTTGAGCCCTTAAGGGTGAGACAAGGTTATAGGAGGTTCTAAGTTCGAGTCCCAAAGTGGATAAAAAAAGCAAAAAATGTTTACCTGTCAACAAAAAGAAAGTACAAGTAATTTGGATGAGAGATATGTGTAGTGCATAATGTCACGAACTCACTCTCTAGACCCCAACATCCAAAGGGAAGGATCCCTCAATGGGCACAAAAGAGCCCCTCAAGCCCATATATAAGGAAAGGGAATGTTCTAGAGCCTTGTGGAGACTTCTTTGATTAGAGCTATGTGGAAGGTTGCGAGACCACGGAAGTACACGATTGTAGAAGATCTTTGAGAAGTGTCAGCGCGTGTGTAGAAAGAGTGTGGAAGAATGTGGAAGACCATGGAATGTGGGAGAGTAGTCTAAAATCTTCCATGGTAGTCTTGTAAATACATGTACATGGTAGAACACTCTAGAATTCTCTAGGTTAGTAGAGAACCTTCATAGGTTCTATACACTTCCATTCATGTGTATATAAGAGGTGGTGGTCTCATTTGCAAACCACCAACTTGAGAACCAAGTTGAGAGCTTCTCTTAGCATTGTAAAGTGTTCTTTCCTCAATAGAGAGTTTCCTTCTTCCAAGTGTTATCTTGAGTTCTATTCGCTTGCAAGGCATGGGTAGAAGCGAGCATGGCAACAGAGAAGAATGAGGCGAAGTGACTTAGGCTTGTCCAGGGCGAGTTGTCTAAGTCACCGCCTGAGAGCTTAACAAGGAGACTAAGTCCATGACAATAAAACTCCCTTTGAAATATGAAGCTGAAGAAGTGAGATTATTCTGAGGCGAGTACTATGTGTGAGGAGCCTAAGGCGGCATTCTAAAAGAGGATCTATTGTGTATAAATTTTTTTTTTACTTGTAATATTAATATTAAGCCTAAAACCTTAGTTTTTATTATGTTAAAACCTAATGTGGGAGGCCTATTTTTTAAGAGAAATGTGGAGGGCCCGAGGCGACTGCCTCTTTCGCCTACCCGCAGGGCCGGCCCTGATTATTTATTTATTTAGGTATTTCTTCTTTGGCTCAAGTTAAATTCAACATATGACAACTTAGCTTTTTCTTTTATTTTTTATTGACAATGATGGAACCACACAAAGTATTTCAAGAAATATGAACCAGAAGAAGTAACTTTGTTCTGCACACTTAAATCTCCCACAAGACCAACAAGTAACTTTGTTGATGTACAATTCTTGAATATAGTTGAACAGAACTCTAAGATCTTAGAATAGTTGCAAATATGTGTTCCATAGGGAAGAATCATCAAATATTGTTCCATAGGGGAGACCATGGCCAAATGTCTTGTATTTTCCATGAAGATAATTAAAGCCTGCAAGAAATATCTACAGATCGGCTAAGGAAAAAGTTGGTAATTATAAATATATATCAAGAACACAAGACTGGTTATATGCCTGGAGGCTGTTTCCAGTCTAACAAAAATGTCGAAGTGGATATTGACCTGAGAAATTTTAAAGAATAAATAATTAGAAATTTTGGAAGCACCAGTTTGGTTACTCAAGGGGTGGTGCATCAACATTTTTAGAAGAAAATTACTTTAAGCACACATGATGTACCTGATTGAAGGTGGATCAGATTATCTAAATCTTATGAGTCCAATTGGCCGCACTTCAGAATTGATCCATTCGATTGCCAATTACCAAGAGAGTCTCTGGTGCTGGTTTTCAGACAGAGTATTGAACCCTTGGAGCTGACAAAAAAAAAAATTCCTATTGCTAATCAGAAAAACCAGTCTTAAGGGCCTGCCATGAATGATTGAATTGCCATATGAATAATAAATGGCATCCACAGGTACAAATGAAAAACTACAAGTCAAAGAGCAGACACATAGGTTGTAGCTTGCAGATATCAAAGAACAGACCATATGAGCGGATGTGTGGAAATTCAACATAGGCAGATTAAGAAGATTAGATAAAAGAAGTGGAAGCAGAGCCACAGTGAAGAAGCAAGTACAAAGCAGAAAACAAAAGCTGGTATTTAGCACAACTGTTTCCATAAGTATTTACAGGGCAGATTCGTGACGTTCTAAAACAGTTGTCCAATGTCCACTGGCAATGTGGAATATGAGCTATATGATGTAAATATTCCCCTTTCAAAAACTAGCATCGATGTTTCTAGCCAGCGATGGACGAGGTTTCACTAATTTTCAGAAAAGAAATAGAGGGTTTGAGAGTCACTCTTCTGGCAAGGTTGCAGCATAGGGCAGTCCGCGATCCATAACAGAATAGTTGAGCAGGTAGAGCATGCTGTCAGAGACTTGAGATTTGGAAGACAGAGATTTGGAGAGTAAGGTGGAAGGCAGCAGGCATTCCTTTGGAAAAGAATCAAGTCTGGCACCACTGATGTTGAAATGTGTTGCCAGAGGCCGGTCGCCCTGACCCCATCCCACTTGTGGTGTGAGTTTGTTGCAGTTGTTTATTCTAGGTGAATTCATGCTGGAAGCACTGTTATCAAAATCGTACGATTCACGATTCGATTCACGATTCGGTAGGTGAACGATCCGACTCTTTTAAAGAATCGAAAATATGCCTTGTCGAGAAGATAGAATCGCGGTGAGTCGATTCATGAATCGATTTATTACCGATTCTCAACACTTTTGAAATTAAAAATCGCCAAAATAAAAGAATATGAAATACCACAAAAATAAAAACTTAGCCAGCTAGGAATTGATTAAATGGAAGAAACAACTCTAACCTTTAGTATCTGAGGAAAAGCTTGAAAAAGGAGGGCAGGAAGTTTAGAGGAAAGAAGGAGAGCAAGAGGACTTGGCTATGATTGGAGAAAGAGAGAATGATGATGATGACAACCTTGAACTTGGAGATGATGGCTTAGTTTAATTTTATTCATTGATTATTATTATATGAGAATGATTCTATTGCATTAATAATTATTATATTTCAACCACTAAACTAATATTGGATCTTTTTAACTTCTTGGTTGGTAACTTGGTATGGTTTATTTGAAAAATATTACCAAAACATCATTTAAACAAATATCTTTAAATAACACAAATTAGGAATTATAAAATTACATATATTTAACTATTATAAAAAATGTAAGCAGTCTTACGATTCGATTAGATTCTCGATTCACTAGTAAACATTTCGAGATTCTGATTCAAATCAGTTTAACAGCTACTGGCTGGAAGTTAAACCTTCAAATGAAAACGACAATGCCGGGACAATTCTGCAAACTAATATCTGAAAAGATGAGGGTTTTGTCAATGACTTGAGGTTCTTGCAATCAAGATCTCAGTTGTGTCAACTTGAGGCTGGCAGCTCGATGAACACACTGAGATCTGGAGAAAGCGAATGATGAGCAAGAAATCCGAGCTGTAGACACCTCTGATCCCGATATGGAGAGGGGTTCTGGGCCCTAAAACTATGGTTTCGCTAAGTCAGCTTCGAGGGAAGATGCAAATGAGAGGGCTGAAAAGATCTACAGTAAACCACCTTGGATGTGCATTGTTCCAAAGAAAGGGGTGGTGGCATTTCCTGGAACTCAGGCGGGAGGGTGTAGTCCCCCACAACCATAGATGCATACTGATTTCAGTCCAGTGGGTAACAACATTGCAGGATCTGGAAAAGCAACAATGTTTCAACACTAGGATTGGAGACTAGGGCTGTTTTGTCAATTCCCTCTAGTAAGACTCTGTTGACACATTTTATGATGAGTCTCCGCAGTCGCTGGGGTAGTTTCATAACTGGACGTGTGAGGCTTCAATTTCAGCTTTCAGAAATTGAAGCTATAATCTGGAGGGACTTTTCAGCAAACAGCTCACCACTGTTGGTATCTTCCAATTCACAGATGGCCAGGAACCTTTTTGGAGTGATGTGAGAACCTCCTGACATCTGTCAATCTCAAGTTTTGTCAAGGAAGGGGTAGTTCAGTGAATTCTCAGGTGAGCTTGTAACTTATTTACCTCATGGGCACCTGGAGATGAGGAATGTCACTTCGCCTCAAAGATGCCCATTCCTTCGCACGTCATTTTCCCAAAACTAGAGTTTCTAGGGATGCAAAAGGCTTAACTTAGGCAAGAACTATCCCCATGATTCATTACCTCTTTCTATTCCATCCATCCTATATATTAGGTGCCGGAGGAGAGCTGCCCAAAATTGGGTGCGATGAGCAATGTCTACAATTCAGAGATTTAGGGACACCATGTTACATTAACGAAGTCCCTGGCAAATTAGGAAATCCTAGTACCTCCATAGAGAATTCAATGGTAAGCTTCTTGTTTGTTCTTATAGAACATAAGATTCAGTCAATCTTGTGATAACATCAGCAATTCATTTTCTGTAACATCTACTGTTCTATTCACTCCAACACCAACTCATCCAAGACCTTCCTTCTTCATTTAGCTTCAAAAGCATCCGTACCATAAACCACATTCTGGAAGCTTGGAAATGTGGCTTTTCTCAATTGTGAAAGTCCCCAAGCTCTTAATACTAGAACCACTCCTTTTTTTGACCCCACAATAAAATTACTCTCAAAGTTTATGAATTTTTCAGTCTACCTATATGATAGGCATTTCTTTTATCAAATCACAAATATTCAGATGACATGGAGTTGTTAGATTCTTACAATCACTAGGCAACTCAAGTGAATGTGACACCATAGGTATAACTGATTGCAAATTATACAATGAACATATTGATTCTGGCAATCTTTTGATATATGAGTAAGAGACATTCAAGTAGCGAAAGTGTTTCAAACTACCAATTGAATCTGATAACTCTATGATGTCATAGTAAAACAAAGACAACACGCGCAAGTATCTAAATTTTGGTAGTAGACTGTCCAAAATCCTGTTACTCAAGTAAGACCGTGGCAAATATTGCAATTGCAATGCAAAGAGAGTCCGGAGACATTTAACTTCTATAAGAGACTGAAACCTCTCAAAGGCATCGTATTCACTTCTATAATATGACAAGTGACGAGCATTTTCATATGTTGCATGCCTCCAGCCATCACCCAATTCAATACAAAATTCCCAAGATACAGAGTGAGCCAAGTTATTGACAAGGTCGTGCATTACAAAACATGAGTTTTTGCTACTTGATTTTTGGAAAAATGACCTTGATAATAGTTCATGAAAGTAAAGTATTGGTCCCCAACCTCTTCCATTCTTTTCTTGCTTTTTGGTTGCTGCAGAAAACCTTCAGCCATCCATAATAAAACCAGCCTCTCCTTTTGGAACATTAGTCCTTGGGAAAATTTGAGCAATAAGCAAAACATGGCTTTAGATATGGAGGGAGATGATGGTAGCTTAGAGCATCTCCAATAGTCATCTAAAAATTGAAGTATCTAAAGCTATATTTTTGCTCCCAAAAATCACTTTTTGAGATTTAGCTAAAGTTTTAACTAAAGCATCTCCAGCAGTGAACATCTAAAGTTTTATCTATCCTAAATCTATTCAAATTTTACCTTTTCTCTTCCTTAATAATTACATCATGTACCCTTCGTTCATTTATATCACTCCATACACTATAAATTTTGTTGTTGAGGGCAAATGGAATTTTCCATCCTTAATTATTCTTGAGTGAATAGTTTCTAACAATGTTGGGCAAATATTTGCTAGAAATGTCATTGCACCAACCTCTTCCCCAACTCCCCATTATTCTTGTTCTTGGGTGGTTTTTTGATTTAGCATACATGTTGGGTTTTGCTCATTCTTGGAAGATACTCTTAATCTCAAAGTGGAAGAATTTCATCGTGGAAAATCCCACATTTCAACTGCTCAACACATTATCCCATTCCT